>CAHIKZ030005479.1:1245000-1337500 GCA_903632075.3 Acanthosepion pharaonis
CCTGCAACTCTTCTGGATGGTCTCCTTGTTTAAGTTGGTGAATGCTGTCGTAATCCTTGACTTCAGCTCATCTTTGGTGTTACAAAGGGTTGTGGGTCTCTGGTTAAACTGTGCCCCGTGCATAGTAATCAAGGGGCCTTTTGTTTGGGGAGTTAGGTGGCCAGATGTAAGGGGTGATGTGGTCACAGAAATTGTCTGGCTGCCATGACTGGGTTCTCCTGCTTGTGTGGCATGGTGCAGATTCCTGTTGCCGAACATAGGATCTTCCCGCAGTCACCCTCTTCACACAGGTCGACACTACCTCCTCAAGGCACTTGATCTAGGCCTCGGTGTTGAGTCTCAGGATCTCACCAACAAATTCGGGAGTTCTTTTCTTATCAGAACAATCAGAGTGGTTTTTCCACGCTGCTGTAACTTCGTAATCACCATTAGCCTCCTCCTGCTCTTTCCGAATTCGCTGTACTGTTCTCCAAACACACTGAAATGTTCGTACTGTATTGAAATCTAAACACACTGAATTGTTCGCATTGGAGCTTCTGGCACGAATGCCAAGCAGTACGGCATGCCATTTCCAAATTTCTGGCGGAGTGATTTGCGTCATGTTGCTCTTTTTCTCACAGATGGTGCCCAACTGACCCTACCATACTCTGCAGTGGACAAAACAAAAAAATAAAAAATAAAAATAACGCGCATTCGCGAAATTAAAAATATAAAATGGTGACAATTTATGCATCACATCCTGTTGGTGATGCACAGGCTAGATGGCCGAACCTTGGGGGGTAGCCAACACAATGGAGATTAACATTGTTATCAATACAAATGGCAATGCTCTGGAACATTCACACGAATTGTTGGATGCTACTGATGCTGCATTTGAAAATGTGACTCATGTATGCTGAATTTCTGGTGAATGATGTGAATCACTTGTTGCGCAAAAAAGCCATATTTCGAGCACAGCACTATTAAAATATATTTATTAATATCATACACTTGCTATATTTGATTACGAGGGAGCTGTCACCATATGTATGTATGTATGCATGCATGCATCTATGTATGTATGTATGTATGGAAATATAGATAGATAGATAATCACCAGACTGAGATAGATAGATAGATAGATAAATAGATAGATAGATAGATAGATAGATACGATCAGACTGGGATAGATAGATGATCAGACTGGGATAGATAGATAGATAGATAGATAGATAGATAGATAGATAGATACGATCAGACTGGGATAGATAGATAGATACGATAAGACTGGGATAGATAGATAGATACGATAGATAGATAAATAGATAGATAGATACGATCAGATTGGTACGATCAAACTGGGATAGATAGATAGATAGATAGATAGATAGATAGATACGATCAGACTAAGATAGACGATCAGACTGGGATAGATAGATAGATAGATATATTGTCGACGCGTTTCGTCCTCTGCTGAATTTTATCAAAGCAAATAGAAAGATTTTATTCTACAAGTATTTATAAACAAAAGTTCCATAAATTTCTTAATTTAGATACATAAATGATTTTATTAATACATCCACATGAAGTAGTTTTCCCCGTTCTTGTTAATAAACTTAATAACGTCGAACCCACAAGAGATTTTTACCTTTGAATCTGAGACTAACAACACTTTACCTTTCCTAGATATCATGCTGGATAGAATTAATAATGACCTTCAGTTGAAAGTTTACAGAGAATCTACCAACAACGACCGTATTAATTTCTATTCTCACCACTGCAACAGAATAAAATATGGAATAAATATTGCATTCTATTTAAGAGCACTAAGATTCTATTTAATATTCGGTAATTGTGAGTATTGCATGTGAGTTACGTACAAATTCACGATGTGCAAGAGAACTTTTGCCGCTAAAAGTCGATGTGATAATCGAAATTCACGAACTTATGAAAGCAATAAACTTGTGAACACTCAGACAACACACCCGTAGAACAGTGCTACTCTAAGCGGTGTTCAGCGGACCGGTGCCGGTACGCGAATCATCAGCTACCGGTACGCGAATCATCAGCTACCGGTACGTGTCCAGTGTCCAGGCCATACTAAGGAAGATTAAGGTCATATAATTTTTTGTTTTTGTGTTAACAAACTGCTTATTTTTTTTATTACTTTAATTATATTCATTACTAGCAGTAGATCCCGGCGTTGTTCGGAGATGTAACAGTAAGGGATAGATCAAGTCGACCATTATAAAGACTGAAAAATAAAATTGACAAAGATTATTGTTTAAGGTTGACGGACACGCATGTCTTAATTAGTTTTTTTTTTTTTTTTTTTTTTACGAATTGGTCAAACCTAAACTCAAACAAAAACATTGTTTTCAATCGTTATGACTTATGAGTCTATCGATTGAATAGAATTTTATTATAAACAATTGTCTTGTAAATGGAATTTTTAAAGCATTCTGAATGTAAAAATAAAGAAAAAAGTGTGCAAGACAATAAGAAACACTACCTGCCAAAAAAAGTGAAGTTTTGTTGAAATCGGTTGAAAAATGTAGGAAATGCGATCCCCCATATAAAACACATAAACACACACACACACACACACACACACACACACACACACACACACACACACACACACACACACACACAACCTGGGTTTTATAATAAGTATAACCCGATATGAGTTGTACCCCTTTCATTCTGGCGACAGAATCGTGTTTTATCGTGTTTTCAAATTGATTTCGTGCAAAAACAATTGTGTTTTTTCAATTTTTGGCGCTGTCAGAACCACCGCAAGGTAATTTTACGTAGTCCTGGGAAGGTTTGTTGAAATCGGTTGAAAAATGTAGGAAATCCAATCCAATATATAAACGTACAGACACACACACACACAATCTGAGTTTTATAATAAGTAAGATATATATCGTTTCCGGTATAAATTAATATTACCACGAAATATTACACGTACGTGACACATTGAGAAAAAAATGCCGGATAGTTTGAGAAGCACTGCCGCAGAATACGACGTAGGCAACAACACAATGCTGTATTGCAGTCAACAAAGTGTACAGTCTTTTATTTACATTTGTTGCATACTTTTTGTACAATCGAAATTTGGCACCATTAAGGAAATGTTTTTCATTCAATACTGAAGATGGTGTTGCAGTGCAGAATTGGATCAAAAGTAAACTAGACATTTTCTTCATCGATGGAATGAAAAATTGAAGAGAATATTCGCGGGAACATGTGTATCACTAAATAGTAACTCCATTAAAAAAAATATTCTTGTAATTCTGAAGTGAAATTTAATTTTATTTCGATGTTAGTTTCATTAGTTTAAAAAAGGATTCGAGTCAAGGCGAAGAGTAAGTGTGCAGGCGTGGGGGCATACAGGGTGCGGATAACCCCCGGGCATTCATATCGGTGGGGCATGCAATAAAAGAGAGAAATAAAAATTTAGTTTATATTTAATTTGTATAAAGTGTTTATTTCATGTTTATTCTGTTTTTACATATGTAAAATATCTTCTTTTATCACATTTCTCAGTATTCGGCCCTATAGCCCCCCCCAACCTAATTTAACCTTAGGGAGGCATATAATCAAGCATCTCTAAACATCACCAAACTTCTGTATGTCACTGAATGCGAACGATCCTTTCCTTAGTTGCCATAATATGTGCTTCATCAGGGCTACATACAGTTTTGAATTCAAAGTTTTCCTTCTGCTAGACCATTTGCCAATCAAAGATGTAGAAATCTTCTATTTACCCATTGCTGGAGGAAAAGACCAGGTCAAATTACCTGGTCTAAAACTGATTTTATAAGAATAGAGCCTTTAATCATCAATTAACTTTTGAAGAGAAATGAATTGACTTCATTTTGATATCAGTTTCATTATTGCATCTGATCTAAAACTTGTCTTATGGTATTGGAGACCTTACATTATCGATCAATCTTCGTGGCAAACGTAATTATGTCGAATAAGCTTTTGATACAAATTGAAACGCGTTATGTTACTCATAAAACAAAGCCTTGAATCTTTTGTTATAATGTCCACACAGATATGAAGGGATTGACTTAGGTAACTAAATCTTTCCTAGACTGCAGGAAAATAGCCCAAAAAGAGAGAAAGAAGGATTTTGAATACAAGAGAAACAAGAGACAAGAGAGTGATATTGCGAAAAAACCTATTTGACCGGAAGAAACAAATCGAATGGATGCTAATCAGCCATTTGATTTCTTTTTTTATCGGTCGAAATGGAAACTTTGAAAAGTTAATGGTCTAGTCAAAATGAAATTCACGTTGTGGAAGGATTTTACTTTTTTTCTTTTCTAAACTTTTTTCTTTCTAAGTTCTATAGTTATAAAACAAATATTAACCTTTTGAGACCTCACCACCGTTTTACCGGCGGTAGAGAAAAATGACGTAATGACCATCCACCGGTTGAACAGTGGTAGAGAAAAATGACGTAATGCCCAGCCAGCGGTTGAACAGTGTTAGAGAAAAGTGACGTAATGCCCAGCCACCGGTTGAACAGTGGTGGAGAAAAATGACGTAATGCCCAGCCACCGGTTGAACAGTGGTGGAGAAAAGTGACGTAATGCCCAGCCACCGGTTGAACAGAGGTAGAGAAAAATGACGTAATGCCCAGCCACCGGTTGAACAGAGGTAGAGAAAAATGACGTAATGCCCAGCCACCGGTTGAACACTAGTAGAGAAAAAATGACGTAATGCCCAGCCACCGGTTGAACAGTGTTAGAGAAAAGTGACGTAATGCCAGCCACCGGTTGAACAGTGGTGGAGAAAAATGACGTAATGCCCAGCCACCGGTTGAACAGTGGTAGAGAAAAGTGACGTAATGCCCAGCCACCGGTTGAACAGTGTTAGAGAAAAATGACGTAAGGCCCAGCCACCGGTTGAACAGAGGTAGAGAAAAGTGACGTAAGGCCCAGCCACCGGTTGAACAGAGGTAGAGAAAAATGACGTAATGCCCAGCCACCGGTTGAACAGTGTTAGAGAAAAGTGACGTAATGCCCAGCCACCGGTTGAACAGTGTTAGAGAAAAATGACGTAATGCCCAGCCACCGGTTGAACAGAGGTAGAGAAAAATGACGTAATGACCATCCACCGGTTGAACAGTGTTAGAGAAAAGTGACGTAATGCCCAGCCACCGGTTGAACAGTGGTAGAGAAAAATGACGTAATGCCCAGCCACCGGTTGAACAGTGGTGGAGAAAAATGACGTAATGCCCAGCCACCGGTTGAACAGTGTTAGAGAAAAGTGACGTAATGCCCAGCCACCGGTTGAACAGTGGTGGAGAAAATGACGTAATGCCCAGCCACCGGTTGAACAGTGTTAGAGAAAAGTGACGTAATGCCCAGCCACCGGTTGAACAGTGTTAGAGAAAAATGACGTAATGCCCAGCCACCGGTTGAACAGAGGTAGAGAAAAATGACGTAAGGCCCAGCCACCGGTTGAACAGAGGTAGAGAAAAAGTGACGTAATGCCCAGCCACCGGTTGAACAGAGGTAGAGAAAAATGACGTAATGCCCAGCCACCGGTTGAACAGTGGTAGAGAGGAAAAAGTGACGTAATGCCCAGCCACCGGTTGAACAGTGGTAGAGAAAATGACGTAATGCCCAGCCACCGGTTGAACAGTGGTAGAGAAAAATGACGTAATGCCCAGCCACCGGTTGAACAGAGGTAGAGAAAAAATGACGTAATGCCCAGCCACCGGTTGAACAGAGGAGGTAGAGAAAAGTGACGTAATGCCCAGCCACCGGTTGAACAGAGGTAGAGAAAAAATGACGTAATGCCCAGCCACCGGTTGAACAGTGTTAGAGAAAAATGACGTAATGCCCAGCCACCGGTTGAACAGTGTTAGAGAAAATGACGTAATGCCCAGCCACCGGTTGAACAGTGTTAGAGAAAAATGACGTAATGCCCAGCCACCGGTTGAACAGAGGTAGAGAAAAATGACGTAATGACCATCCACCGGTTGAACAGTGTTAGAGAAAAAGTGACGTAATGCCCAGCCACCGGTTGAACAGTGGTAGAGAAAAATGACGTAATGCCCAGCCACCGGTTGAACAGTGTTAGAGAAAAATGACGTAATGCCCAGCCACCGGTTGAACAGTGTTAGAAAAAAAATGACGTAATGCCCAGCCACCGGTTGAACAGAGGTAGAGAAAAATGACGTAATGCCCATCCACCGGTTGAACAGTGTTAGAGAAAAGTGACGTAATGCCCAGCCACCGGTTGAACAGTGGTAGAGAAAATGACGTAATGCCCAGCCACCGGTTGAACAGTGGTGGAGAAAAATGACGTAATGCCCAGCCACCGGTTGAACAGTGTTAGAGAAAAGTGACGTAATGCCCAGCCACCGGTTGAACAGTGGTGGAGAAAAATGACGTAATGCCCAGCCACCGGTTGAACAGTGGTAGAGAAAAATGACGTAATGCCCAGCCACCGGTTGAACAGTGGTAGAGAAAAAGTGACGTAATGCCCAGCCACCGGTTGAACAGAGGTAGAGAAAAAATGACGTAATGCCCAGCCACCGGTTGAACAGAGGTAGAGAAAAATGACGTAATGCCCAGCCACCGGTTGGTTGAACAGAGGTAGAGAAAAATGACGTAATGCCCAGCCACCGGTTGAACAGTGGTAGAGAGAAAAAATGACGTAATGCCCAGCCACCGGTTGAACAGTGGTAGAGAAAAATGACGTAATGCCCAGCCACCGGTTGAACAGTGGTGGAGAAAAATGACGTAATGCCCAGCCACCGGTTGAACACTAGTAGAGAAAAATGACGTAATGCCCAGCCACCGGTTGAACAGTGGTGGAGAAAAATGACGTAATGCCCAGCCACCGGTTGAACAGTGGTGGAGAAAAGTGACGTAATGCCCAGCCACCGGTTGAACACTAGTAGAGAAAAATGACGTAATGCCCAGCCACCGGTTGAACACTAGTAGAGAAAAGTGACGTAATGCCCAGCCACCGGTTGAACAGTGGTAGAGAAAAATGACGTAATGCCCAGCCACCGGTTGAACAGTGGTGGAGAAAAATGACGTAATGCCCAGCCACCGGTTGAACACTAGTAGAGAAAAATGACGTAATGCCCAGCCACCGGTTGAACACTAGTAGAGAAAAATGACGTAATGCCCAGCCACCGGTTGAACAGTGGTAGAGAAAAATGACGTAATGCCCAGCCACCGGTTGAACAGTGGTGGAGAAAAGTGACGTAATGCCCAGCCACCGGTTGAACACTAGTAGAGAAAAATGACGTAATGCCCAGCCACCGGTTGAACAGTGGTGGAAAAAATGACGTAATGCCCAGCCACCGGTTGAACAGTGGTCGAGAAAACTGACGTAATGCCCAGCCACCGGTTGAACACTAGTAGAGAAAAATGACGTAATGCCCAGCCACCGGTTGAACAGTGGTGGAGAAAAATGACGTAATGCCCAGCCACCGGTTGAACAGTGGTGGAGAAAAATGACGTAATGCCCAGCCACCGGTTGAACACTAGTAGAGAAAAATGACGTAATGCCCAGCCACCGGTTGAACAGTGGTGGAGAAAAATGACGTAATGCCCAGCCACCGGTTGAACAGTGTTAGAGAAAAGTGACGTAATGCCCAGCCACCGGTTGAACACTAGTAGAGAAAAATGACGTAATGCCCAGCCACCGGTTGAACAGTGGTGGAGAAAAATGACGTAATGCCCAGCCACCGGTTGAACAGTGGTAGAGAAAAATGACGTAATGCCCAGCCACCGGTTTGACACTAGTAGAGAAAAATGACGTAATGCCCAGCCACCGGTTGAACAGAGGTAGAGAAAAATGACGTAATGCCCAGCCACCGGTTGAACAGTGTTAGAGAAAAATGACGTAATGCCCAGCCACCGGTTGAACACTAGTAGAGAAAAAATGACGTAATGCCCAGCCACCGGTTGAACAGTGGTAGAAAAGAAAAAATGACGTAATGCCCAGCCACCGGTTGAACAGTGGTGGAGAAAAAATGACGTAATGCCCAGCCACCAGTTGAACAGTGGTGGAGAAAAATGACGTAATGCCCAGCCACCGGTTGAACACTAGTAGAGAAAAAATGACGTAATGCCCAGCCACCGGTTGAACAGTGGTGGAGAAAAATGACGTAATGCCCAGCCACCGGTTGAACAGTGTTAGAGAAAAGTGATGTAATGCCCAGCCACCGGTTGAACACTAGTAGAGAAAAAATGATGTAATGCCCAGCCACCGGTTGAACAGTGGTAGAGAAAATGACGTAATGCCCAGCCACCGGTTGAACAGTGGTGGAGAAAAATGACGTAATGCCCAGCCACCGGTTGAACAGTGGTGGAGAAAAGTGACGTAATTCACAGCCACCGGTTGAACAGTGTTAGAGAAAAGTGACGTAATGCCCAGCCACCGGTTGAACACTAGTAGAGAAAAGTGACGTAAGGCCCAGCCACCGGTTGAACAGAGGTAGAGAAAAATGACGTAATGCCCAGCCACCGGTTGAACAGTGTTAGAGAAAAATGACGTAATGCCCAGCCACCGGTTGAACAGTGGTAGAGAAAAATGACGTAATGCCCAGCCACCGGTTGAACAGTGGTGGAGAAAATGACGTAATGCCCAGCCACCGGTTGAACAGTGTTAGAGAAAAGTGACGTAATGCCCAGCCACCGGTTGAACACTAGTAGAGAAAAGTGACGTAAGGCCCAGCCACCGGTTGAACAGAGGTAGAGAAAAATGACGTAATGCCCAGCCACCGGTTGAACAGTGTTAGAGAAAAGTGACGTAATGCCCAGCCACCGGTTGAACACTAGTAGAGAAAAAGTGACGTAATGCCCAGCCACCGGTTGAACAGTGGTAGAGAAAATGACGTAATGCCCAGCCACCGGTTGAACAGTGGTAGAGAAAAATGACGTAATGCCCAGCCACCGGTTGAACAGTGGTAGAGAAAAATGACGTAATGCCCAGCCACCGGTTGAACACTAGTAGAGAAAAATGACGTAATGCCCAGCCACCGGTTGAACAGTGGTGGAAAAAATGACGTAATGCCCAGCCACCGGTTGAACAGTGGTGGAGAAAAATGACGTAATGCCCAGCCACCGGTTGAACACTAGTAGAGAACAAAAAATGACGTAATGCCCAGCCACCGGTTGAACACTAGTAGAGAAAAATGACGTAATGCCCAGCCACCGGTTGAACAGTGTTAGAGAAAAGTGACGTAATGCCCAGCCACCGGTTGAACACTAGTAGAGAAAAATGACGTAATTAAATGCGAATGCCCAGCCACCGGTTGAACAGTGGTAGAAAAATGACGTAATGCCCAGCCACCGGTTGAACAGTGGTAGAGAAAAATGACGTAATGCCCAGCCACCGGTTGAACAGTGGTGGAGAAAAATG
The DNA here is from genome assembly GCA_903632075.3 of Acanthosepion pharaonis. Classification (NCBI taxonomy): domain Eukaryota; kingdom Metazoa; phylum Mollusca; class Cephalopoda; order Sepiida; family Sepiidae; genus Acanthosepion; species Acanthosepion pharaonis. Next base: position 1,254,388 of record CAHIKZ030005479.1, read on the forward strand.
ACGTAATGCCCAGCCACCGGTTGAACACTAGTAGAGAAAAATGACGTAATGCCCAGCCACCGGTTGAACAGTGGTAGAGAAAAATGACGTAATGCCCAGCCACCGGTTGAAACAGTGTTAGAGAAAATGACGTAATGCCCAGCCACCGGTTGAACACTAGTAGAGAAAAATGACGTAATGCCCAGCCACCGGTTGAACAGTGGTAGAGAAAAATGACGTAATGCCCAGCCACCGGTTGAACAGTGGTGGAGAGAAAAATGACGTAATGCCCAGCCACCGGTTGAACAGTGGTGGAGAAATGACGTAATGCCCAGCCACCGGTTGAACAGTGGTGGAGAAAAATGACGTAATGCCCAGCCACCGGTTGAACAGTGTTAGAGAAAAATGACGTAATGCCCAGCCACCGGTTGAACACTAGTAGAGAAAAGAGAAAAATGACGTAATGCCCAGCCACCGGTTGAACAGTGGTGGAGAAAAATGACGTAATGCCCAGCCACCGGTTGAACAGTGGTAGAGAAAAATGACGTAATGCCCAGCCACCGGTTGAACAGTGGTGGAGAAAAATGACGTAATGCCCAGCCACCGGTTGAACACTAGTAGAGAAAAATGACGTAATGCCCAGCCACCGGTTGAACAGTGGTGGAGAAAAATGACGTAATGCCCAGCCACCGGTTGAACACTAGTAGAGAAAAATGACGTAATGCCCAGCCACCGGTTGAACAGTGGTGGAGAAAAAAATGACGTAATGCCCAGCCATCCGGTTGAACACTAGTAGAGAAAAATGACGTAATGCCCAGCCACCGGTTGAACGGTGGTGGAGAAAAATGACGTAATGCCCAGCCACCGGTTGAACAGTGGTGGAGAAAAATGACGTAATGCCCAGCCACCGGTTGAACACTAGTAGAGAAAAATGACGTAATGCCCAGCCACCGGTTGAACAGTGGTGGAGAAAAATGACGTAATGCCCAGCCACCGGTTGAACACTAGTAGAGAAAAGTGACGTAATGCCCAGCCACCGGTTGAACGGTGGTGGAAAAAATGACGTAATGCCCAGCCACCGGTTGAACAGTGGTGGAGAAAAAATGACGTAATGCCCAGCCACCGGTTGAACACTAGTAGAGAAAATGACGTAATGCCCAGCCACCGGTTGAACACTAGTAGAGAAAAAATGACGTAATGCCCAGCCACCGGTTGAAACAGTGGTGGAGAAAAATGACGTAATGCCCAGCCACCGGTTGAACAGTGTTAGAGAAAAGTGACGTAATGCCCAGCCACCGGTTGAACACTAGTAGAGAAAAATGACGTAATGCCCAGCCACCGGTTGAACAGTGGTGGAGAAAAGTGACGTAATGCCCAGCCACCGGTTGAACAGTGTTAGAGAAAAGTGACGTAATGCCCAGCCACCGGTTGAACAGTGGTGGAGAAAAATGACGTAATGCCCAGCCACCGGTTGAACACTAGTAGAGAAAAATGACGTAATGCCAAGCCACCGGTTGAACAGTGGTGGAAAAATGACGTAATGCCCAGCCACCGGTTGAACAGTGGTGGAGAAAAATGACGTAATGCCCAGCCACCGGTTGAACAGTGGTGGAGAAAAGTGACGTAATGCCCAGCCACCGGTTGAACACTAGTAGAGAAAAATGACGTAATGCCCAGCCACCGGTTGAACAGAGGTAGAGAAAAATGACGTAATGCCCAGCCACCGGTTGAACAGTGTTAGAAAAAAGTGATGTAATGCCCAGCCACCGGTTGAACACTAGTAGAGAAAAATGATGTAATGCCCAGCCACCGGTTGAACAGTGGTAGAGAAAAATGACGTAATGCCCAGCCACCGGTTGAACAGTGGTGGAGAAAAATGACGTAATGCCCAGCCACCGGTTGAACAGTGGTGGAGAAAAATGACGTAATGCCACAGCCACCGGTTGAACAGTGTTAGAGAAAAAGTGACGTAATGCCCAGCCACCGGTTGAACACTAGTAGAGAAAAAAATGACGTAATGCCCAGCCACCGGTTGAACAGTGGTAGAGAAAAATGACGTAATGCCCAGCCACCGGTTGAACAGTGGTAGAGAAAAATGACGTAATGCCCAGCCACCGGTTGAACACTAGTAGAGAAAAATGACGTAATGCCCAGCCACCGGTTGAACAGTGGTAGAGAAAAATGACGTAATGCCCAGCCACCGGTTGAACAGTGGTGGAGAAAAATGACGTAATGCCCAGCCACCGGTTGAACAGTGTTAGAGAAAATGACGTAATGCCCAGCCACCGGTTGAACACTAGTAGAGAAAAATGACGTAATGCCCAGCCACCGGTTGAACAGTGGTGGAGAAAAATGACGTAATGCCCAGCCACCGGTTGAACAGTGGTGGAGAAAAATGACGTAATGCCCAGCCACCGGTTGAACACTAGTAGAGAAAAATGACGTAATGCCCAGCCACCGGTTGAACACTAGTAGAGAAAAATGACGTAATGCCCAGCCACCGGTTGAACAGTGGTGGAGAAAAATGACGTAATGCCCAGCCACCGGTTGAACACTAGTAGAGAAAAATGACGTAATGCCCAGCCACCGGTTGAACAGAGGTAGAGAAAAATGACGTAATGCCCAGCCACCGGTTGAACAGTGTTAGAGAAAAGTGACGTAATGCCCAGCCACCGGTTGAACACTAGTAGAGAAAAGTGACGTAATGCCCAGCCACCGGTTGAACAGTGGTAGAGAAAAATGACGTAATGCCCAGCCACCGGTTGAACAGTGGTGGAGAAAAATGACGTAATGCCCAGCCACCGGTTGAACAGTGGTGGAGAAAAGTGACGTAATGCCCAGCCACCGGTTGAACACTAGTAGAGAAAAATGACGTAATGCCGAGCCACCGGTTGAACAGTGGTAGAGAAAAATGACGTAATGCCCAGCCACCGGTTGAACAGTGTTAGAGAAAAGTGACGTAATGCCCAGCCACCGGTTGAACACTAGTAGAGAAAAATGACGTAATGCCCAGCCACCGGTTGAACAGTGGTAGAGAAAAATGACGTAATGCCCAGCCACCGGTTGAACAGTGGTGGAGAAAATGACGTAATGCCCAGCCACCGGTTGAACAGTGGTGGAGAAAAATGACGTAATGCCCAGCCACCGGTTGAACAGTGGTGGAGAAAAATGACGTAATGCCCAGCCACCGGTTGAACAGTGGTAGAGAAAAATGACGTAATGCCCAGCCACCGGTTGAACACTAGTAGAGAAAAATGACGTAAGGCCCAGCCACCGGTTGAACAGAGGTAGAGAAAATGACGTAATGCCCAGCCACCGGTTGAACAGTGTTAGAGAAAAATGACGTAATGCCCAGCCACCGGTTGAACACTCGTAGAGAAAAGTGACGTAATGCCCAGCCACCGGTTGAACAGTGGTAGAGAAAAATGACGTAATGCCCAGCCACCGGTTGAACAGTGGTGGAGAGAAAAATGACGTAATGCCCAGCCACCGGTTGAACAGTGTTAGTAATGCCCAGCCAAAAATGACGTAATGCCCAGCCACCGGTTGAACACTGGTAGAGAAAATGACGTAATGCCCAGCCACCGGTTGAACAGTGGTGGAGAAAAATGACGTAATGCCCAGCCACCGGTTGAACAGTGGTGGAGAAAAATGACGTAATGCCCAGCCACCGGTTGAACACTAGTAGAGAAAAATGACGTAATGCCCAGCCACCGGTTGAACACTAGTAGAGAAAAAATGACGTAATGCCCAGCCACGGTTGAACAGTGGTGTGGAAAAAGTGACGAAAAATGTAATGAGCCACCGGTTGAACACGGTTGAACAGTAGAAAAAAAATGACGTAATGCCCAGCCACCGGTTGAACAGTGGTAGAGAAAAATGACGTAATGCCCAGCCACCGGTTGAACAGTGTTAGAGCCAAAAATGACGTAATGCCCAGCCACCGGTTGAACACTAGTAGAGAAAAATGACGTAATGCCCAGCCACCGGTTGAACAGTGGTAGAAAAATGACGTAATGCCCAGCCACCGGTTGAACAGTGGTGAGAAAAATGACGTAATGCCCAGCCACCGGTTGAACAGTGGTGGAGAAAAATGACGTAATGCCCAGCCACCGGTTGAACAGTGGTAGAGAAAAATGACGTAATGCCCAGCCACCGGTTGAACAGTGGTAGAGAAAAAATGACGTAATGCCCAGCCACCGGTTGAACAGTGGTAGAGAAAAATGACGTAATGCCCAGCCACCGTTGGTTGAACAGTGTGAACAGTAGAGAAAAATGACGTAATGCCCAGCCACCGGTTGAACAGTGGTAGAGAAAAATGACGTAATGCCCAGCCACCGGTTGAACAGTGGTAGAGAAAATGACGTAATGCCCAGCCACCGGTTGAACAGTGGTTGAACAGTGGTGGAGAAAAAATGACGTAATGCCCAGCCACCGGTTGAACAGTGGTGGAGAAAAATGACGTAATGCCCAGCCACCGGTTGAACAGTGGTAGAGAAAAATGACGTAATGCCCAGCCACGGTTGAACAGTGGTAGAGAAAAATGACGTAATGCCCAGCCACCGGTTGAACACTAGTAGAGAAAAATGACGTAATGCCCAGCCACCGGTTGAAACGTAATGCCCAGCCACCAGTGGTTGAACAGAAAAAAATGACGTAATGCCCAGCCACGGTTGAACAGTAGAGAAAAATGACGTAATGCCCAGCCACCGGTTGAACAGTGGTAGAGAAAATGACGTAATGCCCAGCCACCGGTTGAACAGTAGTAGAAAAATGACGTAATGCCCAGCCACCGGTTGAACAGTGGTAGAGAAAAATGACGTAATGCCCAGCCACCGGTTGAACAGTGGTAGAGAAAAATGACGTAATGCCCAGCCACCGGTTGAACAGTGGTAGAGAAAATGACGTAATGCCCAGCCACCGGTTGAACAGTGGTAGAGAAAAAAAAGAAAACAGTGGTAGAGAAAAATGACGTAATGCCCAGCCACCGGTTGAACAGTGAACAGTGGAGAGAAAAATGACGTAATGCCCAGCCACCGGTTGAACAGTGGTAGAGAAAAATGACGTAATGCCCAGCCACCGGTTGAACAGTGGTAGAGAAAAATGACGTAATGCCCAGCCACCGGTTGAACAGTGGTAGAGAAAATGACGTAATGCCCAGCCACCGGTTGAACAGTGGTAGAAAAAATGACGTAATGCCCAGCCACGGTTGAACAGTGGTAGAGAAAAAATGCCCAGCCACCGTTGAACAGTGGTAGAGAAAATGACGAATGCCCAGCCACCGTTGAACACCAGAAGAGAAAAATGACGTAATGCCCAGCCACCGGTTGAACGGTTGTAGAGAAAAATGACCTAATGCCCAGCCACCGGTTGTAGAGAAAAATGACGTAATGCCCAGCCACCGGTTGAACGGTTGTAGAGAAAAATGACCTAATGCCCAGCCACCGGTTGAACAGTAGAAAAATGACGTAAGTAGAGAAAAAGAAAAATGACGTAATGCCCAGCCACCGGTTGAACAGTGGTAGAGAAAAATGACGTAATGCCCAGCCACGGTTGAACAGTGGTAGAGAAAAATGACGTAATGCCCAGCCACCGGTTGAACAGTGGTAGAAAAATGACGTAATGCCCAGCCACCGGTTGAACAGTGGTAGAGAAAAATGACGTAATGCCCAGCCACCGGTTGAACAGTGGTGGAGAAAAAATGACGTAATGCCCAGCCACCGGTTGAACACAAAAAATGACGTAATGCCCAGCCACCGGTTGAACAGTAGTAGAGAAAATGACGTAATGCCCAGCCACCGGTTGAACAGTGGTAGAGAAAAATGACGTAATGCCCAGCCACCGGTTGAACAGTGGTGGAGAAAAAATGACGTAATGCCCAGCCACGGTTGAACAGTGGTGGAGAAAATGACGTAATGCCCAGCCAGTTGAACAGTGGTAGAGAAAAAATGACGTAATGCCCAGCCACCGGTTGAACAGTGGTAGAGAAAATGACGTAATGCCCAGCCACCGGTTGAACAGTGGTAGAGAAAAATGACGTAATGCCCAGCCACCGGTTGAACAGTGGTAGAGAAAAATGACGTAATGCCCAGCCACCGGTTGAACAGTGGTAGAGAGAAAAATGACGTAATGCCCAGCCACCGGTTGAACAGTGGTAGAGAAAAATGACGTAATGCCCAGCCACCGGTTGAACAGTGGTGGAGAAAAAAAATGACGTGAGAGAAAATGACGTAATGCCCAGCCACCGGTTGAACAGTAGTAGAGAAAAATGACGTAATGCCCAGCCACCGGTTGAACAGTGGTAGAGAAAAATGACGTAATGCCCAGCCACCGGTTGAACAATGGTAGAGAAAAATGACGTAATGCCCAGCCACCGGTTGAACACTAGTAGAGAAAAATGACGTAATGCCCAGCCACCGGTTGAACAGTGGTAGAGAAAAATGACGTAATGCCCAGCCACCGGTTGAACAGTGGTAGAGAAAAAATGACGTAATGCCCAGCCACCGGTTGAACAGTGGTGGAGAAAAAATGACGTAATGCCCAGCCACCGGTTGAACAGTGGTGGAGAAAAATGACGTAATGCCCAGCCACCGGTTGAACAGTGGTAGAGAAAAATGACGTAATGCCCAGCCACCGGTTGAACAGTGGTAGAGAAAAATGACGTAATGCCCAGCCACCGGTTGAACAGTGGTGGAGAAAAATGACGTAATGCCCAGCCACCGGTTGAACAGTGGTGGAGAAAAAAATGACGTAATGCCCAGCCACCGGTTGAACAGTGGTAGTAGAAAAAATGACGTAATGCCCAGCCACCGGTTGAACAGTGGTAGAGAAAAATGACGTAATGCCCAGCCACCGGTTGAACAGTGGTAGAGACGTAAAATGACGAAAAATAATGCCCAGCCACCGGTTGAACAGTGGTAGAGAAAAATGACGTAATGCCCAGCCACCGGTTGAACAGTGGTGGAGAAAAATGACGTAATGCCCAGCCACCGGTTGAACAGTGTGGAGAAAAGAAAAATGACGTAATGCCCAGCCACCGGTTGAACAGTGGAGAAAAAAAATGACGTAATGCCCAGCCACCGGTTGAACAGTTGTAGAGAAAAATGACGTAATGCCCAGCCACCGGTTGAACAGTGGTAGAGAAAAATGACGTAATGCCCAGCCACCGGTTGAACAGTGGTAGAGAAAAATGACGTAATGCCCAGCCACCGGTTGAACAGTGGTAGAGAAAAATGACGTAATGCCCAGCCACCGGTTGAACAGTGGTGGAGAAAAATGACGTAATGCCCAGCCACCGGTTGAACACTGGTGAGAAAAATGACGTAATGCCCAGCCACGGTTGAACAGTGGTAGAGAAAAATGACGTAATGTTGAACAGTGGTAGAGAAAAATGACGTAATGCCCAGCCACCGGTTGAACAGTGGTGGAGAAAAATGACGTAATGCCCAGCCACGGTTGAACAGTGGTAGAGAAAAATGACGTAATGCCCAGCCACGGTTGAACAGTGGTAGAGAAAATGACGTGAACGGTTGAACAGTGGTGGTTGAAAAAGAAAAATGACGTAATGCCCAGCCACCGGTTGAACAGTGGTAGAGAAAAATGACGTAAAGTGGTGTTGAACAGAAAATGCCCAGCCACCGGTTGAACAAATGAAAAATGACGAATGCCCAGCCACCGGTTGAACAGTGGTAGAGAAAAATGACGTAATGCCCAGCCACCGGTTGAACAGTGGTAGAGAAAAATGACGTAATGCCCAGCCACGGTTGAACAGTGGTAGAGAAAAATGTAATGCCCAGCCACCGGTTGAACAGTGGTAGAGAAAAATGACGTAATGCCCAGCCACCGGTTGAACAGTGGTAGAGAAAAAATGACGTAATGCCCAGCCACCGGTTGAACAGTAGTAGAGAAAAATGACGTAATGCCCAGCCACCGGTTGAACAGTGGTAGAGAAAAATGACGTAATGCCCAGCCACCGGTTGAACAGTGGTGGAGAAAAAATGACGTAATGCCCAGCCACCGGTTGAACAGTGGTAGAGAAAAATGACGTAATGCCCAGCCACCGGTTGAACAGTGGTGGAGAAAAATGACGTAATGCCCAGCCACCGGTTGAACAGTGAAACTAGTAGAGAAAAATGACGTAATGCCCAGCCACCGGTTGAACAGTGGTGGAGAAAAAATGACGTAATGCCCAGCCACCGGTTGAACAGTGGTGGAGAAAAATGACGTAATGCCCAGCCACCGGTTGAACAGTGGTAGAGAAAAAATGACGTAATGCCCAGCCACGGTTGAACGGTTGAACAGTGGTAGAGAAAAAAATGACGTAATGCCCAGCCACCGGTTGAACAGTAGTAAGAGAAAATGACGTAATGCCCAGCCACCGGTTGAACAGTGGTGGAAAAATGACGTAATGCCCAGCCACCGGTTGAACAGTGGTAGAGAAAAAATGACGTAATGCCCAGCCACCGGTTGAACAGTGGTAGAGAAAAATGACGTAATGCCCAGCCACCGGTTGAACAGTAGTAGAGAAAAATGACGTAATGCCCAGCCACCGGTTGAACAGTGGTAGAAAAAATGACGTAATGCCCAGCCACCGGTTGAACAGTGGTGGAGAAAAGTGACGTAATGCCCAGCCACCGGTTGAACAGTGGTGGAGAAAAATGACGTAATGCCCAGCCACCGGTTGAACAGTGGTGGAGAAAAGAAAAAATGACGTAATGCCCAGCCACCGGTTGAACAGTGGTGGAGAAAAATGGCGTAATGCCCAGCCACCGGTTGAACACTAGTAGAGAAAAAACGTAATGCCCAGCCACCGTTGAACAGTGGTAGAGAAAAATGACGTAATGCCCAGCCACCGGTTGAACAGTGGTAGAAAAAATGACGTAATGCCCAGCCACCGGTTGAACAGTGGTGGAGAAAAATGGTAATGCCCAGCCACCGCTTGTTGAAAAAAGAAAAATGACGTAATGCCCAGCCACCGGTTGAACAGTGGTGAAAATGAAAAATGAACGTAATGCCCAGCCCAGCCACCGGTTGAACAGTGGTGGAGAAAAAATGACGTAATGCCCAGCCACCGGTTGAACAGTGGTAGAGAAAAAAATGGCGTAATGCCCAGCCACGGTTGAACAGTGGTTGAGAAAAAATGACGTAATGCCCAGCCACCGTTGAACAGTGGTAGAGAAAAAATGACGTAATGCCCAGCCACCGGTTGAACAGTGGTGGAGAAAATGACGTAATGCCCAGCCACGGTTGAACACTGGTGGAGAAAAATGACGTAATGCCCAGCCACCGTTGAACAGTAGTAGAGAAAAATGACGTAATGCCCAGCCACCCGGTTGAACAGTGGTGGAGAAAAATGACGTAATGCCCAGCCACACGGTTGAACAGTGGTAGAGAAAAATGACGTAATGCCCAGCCACCGGTTGAACAGTGGTGGAGAAAAATGACGTAATGCCCAGCCACGGTTGAACAATGGTTGAACACCGTTGAAACAATGGTAGAGAAAAATGACGTAATGCCCAGCCACCGGTTGAACAGTGGTAGAGAAAAATGACGTAATGCCCAGCCACCGGTTGAACAGTAGTAGAGAAAAATGACGTAATGCCCAGCCACCGGTTGAAAACACGAGCCACAGTAGAGAAAAATGAGAAAATGCCCAGCCACCGGTTGAACACCGGTTGAACAGTAGAGAAAAAATGACGTAATGCCCAGCCACCGGTTGAACACTAGTAGAGAAAAATGACGTAATGCCCAGCCACCGTTGTTGAACAATGGTAGAGTTGAAAAATGACGTAATGCCCAGCCACGGTTGAACAATGGTAGAGAAAAATGACGTAATGCCCAGCCACCGGTTGAACACTAGTAGAGAAAAATGACGTAATGCCCAGCCACCGGTTGAACAGTGGTAGAGAAAAATGACGTAATGCCCAGCCACCGGTTGAACAATGGTAGAGAAAAATGACGTAATGCCCAGCCACCGGTTGAACAGTGGTAGAGAAAAATGACGTAATGCCCAGCCACCGGTTGAACAGTGGCTGGCAAGACTAGCAAGTCTGGCTGAAAAGTTCGTTCGTTTTATTAAGTAAATTTTCTATTTAATAAATGGAACGAATTTTTTGGGCAATCCAATATAACCTATTTTACCCATAGCTGGGGGAAAGACACTGATGTGTACCTTTTCAAGTATGAAGTGAAAGTAACAGATCCAAGAAGGACTCGAACACTGCTTGTCGTTTCGAATTTCATCACGATAACCATTACGCTATTCGTACATCCTGTCGACTGTTGTATATATGGAAAGAACGCTATAAACTTAATCGTGTAAATAGGATGGTCGAAGACGGCAACAGACTGAGAAACAGATTGAGAAATAGAGAGTTATTTAGCCGGCAGGATTCATCTCATTTTTTTTTTAAATACAGGAAATATATACCAGTCTATATTCATAACAACACCATCATCTGAAATTGTTTTAACTTTTCTTTACCGACAAACACGATTTTATATTATTTATGATTATCTTCCACGTTTCATTTTCGTATCATTTTAAGTGTATCACTTATTTTCTTTATTTGTCTGCTTATTCCTTCCCCGCTGTCATCTCGTTAAAAAGGCACCGACTTCGTTTTTGACCTCAGCTCCTTCATCGAAAGCCCGCTATCTTCCGCCCAAGGGCAGACTAGAAGCGATGATGTCGTCTGACTAACGAACTGACAGTTCAGTTCAACGTCATTATTCAAACACTACAGATGCTGTACGCTGATTGGATGCTTCCCTCTTGAAATGATTACATCTTCGCACTGTAACGTTACATAGTCTGAGGAATTATATTAAGTTGTATCTACTCTGCGTTTGTCTGTGTTTGTCAGGTTTGGTTTAACGCGCAGATAAAAGAGAAAAGTAAAGACCGATATTCTGTTACTCGTGGTTGGTAGGTTAGGCTAGTTAACACGGGTTTAATTTAGGCGGGGAACAGATTGTTTTTAAAATATGTATTGACAAGTTTTAGTTGGAATGTAAAATTCTGTCGGAAGAGATCGTAACAGCAAACTGCAAAAGCCAACTAATAATAATGTTTTAAAATTAAAAGATGTTCTATGAAATTTCCCAAATCTTTTTTATGTACGGTGTTTGTTCAGAATGTCGATGATCATGGCTCTCCACAACCTCCTGCATTTTGAAACTCTTAGTAACTCTTCATTCTTTACCATCTCTCTTTGCATCTGTTCTGGCAACCAATTAGTTCTTTTATCTGCTAAGTTCTTTCAGGACGTTCACAATGATGGCTCTCCACAACCTCCTGCATTTTATTGCGCTAAGTAGCTTTTCATCCTTTACAGCCTCTCTTTGCATCTGTCCTGGCAACCATTCAGTTCTTTTATCTGCCAAATTCTTTCAGGACGTGGGCGATGATGGCTCTCCACAACCTCCTGCATGTTGTTGCTCTAAGTAAGTTTTCATTCTTCAGCACCTCTCTTTGCATCTGTTTTGGTAAACATTCAGTTCTTTTATCTGCCAAGTCCTTTCAAGACGTGGACGATCATGGCTCTCCACACCCTCCTGCATTTTATTGCTCTAAGTAGCTTTTCACCCTTTACAGCCTCTTTTTGCATATGTCCTGGCAACCATTCAGTTCTTTTATCTGCCAAGTTCTTTCAGGACGTCGACAATTATGGCTCTCCACAACCTCCTGGATCATTAGGTAGGTTATTTATTGTTTCCCTCTACTCTGTCTGCCTGCCTTGAGTATGACCAGTGTGTGTGAAATTTTACAATCTCCGTTAATAATGGATCTCAGAAATTTCAACTGTCCCGTCTGATACTAATTACCGTAATTTCCCATGTATAATACGCATTTTTTTCTAAAAAAATAATAAACAAAATAAGGCTGCGTATTAAGCACAGCTACAAAAAATCTTTAAAAAATTGCCGTAAAATAAAATAAGAATTATAAAACTAAATTAAAATAATATTATTCTATGTTTAAAACCATTTTTTTTTAAAGAGTAGGAAACGCTGGCCGTAAGGAAATTGGAGAGGTACAATTTATAGGGTTTGATTACCAAACAAGGGGTGCGTATTATGCATGAGTAGAAGCATTTTCCCACACTTTCAGCACAATTTTAGGTGTGCGTATTATGGATGAAGGCGTATTATACATGGGGAATTACGGTATTAAAATGTGTAATGATTCTATTCTATTATTAAATTACAAGAAATGCAACGTAGATTTCTTATGGAAGCTGATAAATTTTTATTACCGTAATTCCTCATGTGTAATACGCATTTTTTTTCTAAAAAATAATAAGCAAAATTAAGGGTGAGTATTATGCACAGCTACAAAAAATCTTTAAAAATTGCTGTTTCATAGCTCGATTTCAGTTGCGAAATGACTACTCACCACAAACATACGACATTTAGACACTAACATTCGGCGATTGCGACCCCATAAGGATGTCAAATACAATTATATATACCTAACAATACTTACAAATGTAAAATAAAATAAGAATTATCATAAAACTAAATTGGAATAATATTATTCTATGTTTAAAACTATTTTTTAATAAGAGTAAGAAATGCTGGTTGTAGTGAAATTGGAAAGGAACAATTTATAGGGTTTGATTACTAAAAAAGGATTGCGTATGATGCGTGAGTATAAGCATTTTCCCATACCTTCAGCACAAGTTTAGGTGTGCGCATTGTGGATGAAGGCGTATTATACATGGAAAATTGCGGTATAAGTATCCTTGTGGTTCCGATTTTCTTTAAAACTTCCACGTTGTCCATGTTCTATTCGTTCTTTCCTTCCCCTCATCATTTGTAACAGGAGATTAGCATAGCATTTACTGCCCTAGAAATGGATAGATATCATATGACAGTTCATCTCTCTTTTCTTTGTTTCTAACAAAATTTTCATTATTTTTAATACTTTGCTTAACTTTTGGAAGGTATCTTTCGCTATTCCGTGACCTTTTCCATTATTTGTTAATACACTAACCAGATGGATAAATTTCGGTATCTGTTTGATTCCCATGTTTCCAATTGGAAGCTGACATCTTTGGATTTTCTTTTTGGATGACGGAAATACGTTCTGTTTTTCTCAGTTAATGGTTAGTTTTTCATTTTCTTCCTTTGAGGCTTCTTAAATGAACAATGATTTGATTTGATTTGATTGTTTAACGGCATATCAACTCTACGTGGGTCATTTAATGACGAATTTTAATTTCCTTGGGAGCTTTGAAGTAAGAAAAATATGATGTTATTCTGCTTTCACAAGTGAATACATGGTAGATGATACTCAGCTTTTTTGTATATACATGATTGTGTGGACATGATTACTAGAGACCATTATACTTGTGTTTCATGTTGTAGCTTTGTTAAGGTTATATTTTGGAATACAGTTTGATTTCTTTAAGAAATTGTCACGAAAGAGTTCTTTCATGTTGCTTGTTTGGTTGGTTGATTTTGTTTAGCGACATATCAACACCTCTATGGGTTATTTAATATCGGAATCTAAATATTTTGAGCACAAATGTATGGCTTCAACTACAGATAAAATGTACTGTTGGTAATTCTACCATAAAATGTATTGCTGGTTATTTTGCTTTGAAATTGTATTGTAGGTAATTTTACAATAAACAGGTATTGTTGTTATTTCTTCATATAAAAATGTATTGTTGGTAGCTTTACTATAAAAATGAATTTTTATGCTTTCATAGTGTTTTGTTTTTTACTTGGGTGCTCACTATTGCGTACCTGGAAAAAACAGCATTTAAGAGATGATTCCACACTACACAAAATCTCAAATCTCTCAAACAATGGCCTTGCTGCCAGATGTGGTTTATCGTCATACCCAGGACTAGAATTCTTTAGACCTTCCTTAAGCCACAATATTTGTCAGAAAGGAAAAATAAGAAGTGTGTGTCCTGTTTATAATACCAATAAAGTGTCAAATCGACCCTTGCCTTTGACAGAGTTATTGGACTTGATTGATTCACTTGTTTTCTACAGCTTATCAACCATTTGTAGGTTATTTAAAGCCAGAAAATATTTTTAGATTGTGAGAATATTTTTTTTTAATAATAACAATTTTAGTGATACAAGTCTTACTAATTAATCCATAGCTGGGGGAAGAAGAGGTGCATAAGAGCCATTTCAACAGTAAAACAATGAGACCTTGCTGCCAATCTAGCACTGGTCTTAAATTTATAAAGTCTATGTACCAAAAAAAGAAAAGTTCGTCACTGCAGTTACTCTGAAATTTTTGGTACTATTACTATATAAAAGAGTATTGATGGTGTTTTATTATAAAAAGATTTTAATACTTTCATAGTGTTTTGCTTTTGTTTGGGAGTTCACTATTTGCCCATAGCTGGGACCCTAACAGGTGCTACTACATCGGGTCAGGGTGGACCTGGGAACAACAGCAATTAAGTGGTGATTCCACGCTTCTCAAAACCTTCAATCTCCTGATCAGATGCATTGCTGCAAGATGTAGTTTATCGTCATACCCATGACTATATATTCATAATAATAATTATAATAACAGATATAATAATAATAATAATTCTAAACCTCCAATCTCCCGATCGGCGGCCTAGTTGCCTCGTCATACTCAGGGCTGGATGAGCAATGGAGGTGTCGACCCTAGAAGATGAACATCGAGTCAATGCGAACGGATCCTTTCCCTAGCTGCATGGTAATGTGGTTCGCCAGGGTCACATGCTTTGTTTTTGTTATCTCACGTCGGCAACGACAATAACTTAAGCCTTGAGGGCAGACCAGCCACCCACCGAAAACATTTAAAATATTTGATGTTCGATTATAATTGCTGAGATATACTTGTGTTAATATTTTTGACAACGAGGCTTAATTTATTCTGTGTGTATGTGTGTATGTGTGTGTGTTCGCGTGGTGTGTGTAAATGTGCAAGAAAAAGAGAGAGAGAGAGTGAGAGAAAGAGAGAGTAAAAGGGAGACAGAGAAAGAGAGGGAGAGTTTTTCTACGAATGCATGTATGTTTAGGGGAGATTCTGATTTTACTTGGCCCAACCAGAACTCCATAGTGGTTTAAATGTAGAATAAGGAGCTCGGGTCAAAAGAGAGCCGTCCTTCTTTCTAGACATAAAGCCTCTCAGCAGCCACCCTCTTGACCCGTCCTGGGTAAGATGTTAAACTACATCCGCGTCCTGTGTAAGACGATAAACTACGTCCAGCAGCAAGGCCTCTGATCAGGAGGTTTTGAGGAGCGTTGAACAACCTCTTAATTGCTGCTGTTCCCAGGTCCACCCTGATCCGGGGTGGTAACACCTGTTAGGGTCCCAGCTATGGGCAGATAGTTAACTATTACCAGCAATACTTTTTAGAAAAAAATTATTTCCAGTAATACAATTTTTAAGGAAAAAAAATGACCAGAAACAGATTTTTGACAAAACAAAATATTACCATCAATAAAATTTTTTCTCGGTATTAAATAACCAATTGAGGATGATGTGCCATAACACAAAAGCAAAACACCCTCTTGACCCAGGGCAACATTATCTCCTCAAGGCATTTAATGAATCTGAGGCATTGTGGGAAGATGAATGGAGGTATAATGTTGCCACCACTAGTGATAACTTCAAACACCATGATGTTGACTGGATATATCATCTAACTCTTTCCGAATTCTCTACATTGTCCTCAGATTGACGTCCAAACACTCTAAAATGTTCGTATAGGAGCTTCCGGCGCGAATTCCAAGCAGTAGTGCATGCCGTTTCTAAATTTCAGGCGGAATGAATTATGTCATGGTGATCATTTTCTCACAGACGCAGCCCAACTGACCCTGCGTAGCCGACAGAAGCAAAAACTAACAACGCGCATGCGCGAAATTAAAAAAAAAAATAAAATGGCGACAATTTACCCATCGCAGCCTGTATATCGGCGTGTGTAGCAGGTTGCAAGAATTGTAAATTGAGCTTTAAAGGCAAATTAAACATTATTACTTTCTCTGAATAAGACTGTCCAAGAAATCTGAGCTTGTTAGCAAGTGGAGGCACGACAACAGGTTCTTGCTATGTCAATTAGCTCCCGACTGGCAAATAGTGTAGCTCAAAAGCGTGTGAATATTTCAGTTTTATATAAGGGCCATGACTTTTGTCGCGTTCTACTTAAAGGCAATTATCAATTAACGGAAAATAATTACTATCGTCACCAGCACCTGACGATCATGTTCACATCATAAAACTGACATTTATGCCAAAGGACTTGTGACAACTGTGATTGAAACAGCAATATTAATGTGATTAATGGCGAAATCCCTTTGCTAACAAGACTTAATGAGACATTAACTTACTATCAATTCCTTGAATAACACGATCTAGATATTTGAATTGTTGTCAGATGGAAACGATGATTCTTGGCCGAGTACTTTCGCCAATTTCAAATTGTCATCTTCAGGGCGTAATATATTCATTTACATGTAAACACCAAGACGAAAAAAACCTTTAAGTGTATTAATTTGTCTGTGAGTATGTATATGTGTTTCTGTGAATTTAAAACATTTCAACTGTTCATTTTTTTTTTACTGCTTCTGCAGCTATCTAGATTTCAAAGTTCAAAGGTCACCTGTTCTTTTGGGTTTTGTTCCGTATAAGGGGAGAAACCATTTGGTTTTCATCATAGGAATACAATAATTTTTTTTCATAAGCATTTAAGGACTTTGTTGCTACACTCATAGATGACTATTTATTTTCGGCTTTATCACTCTTATATATATAAAGGGCTTCAGGAATTTTTAGTTTTTGCGTGTTATTGTTTATATGTAATATAGATGTAATTTCCGCTAATATCTGTCTAATATGTGTGCGTGGGCATGAGAAAAATTTGGTATTTTTCTTACTCAATTTTCTAAATCTACCAAAAAATTAATTCGCGAACTTGAAAAGATCAAAACAAAAATTAATCGACATTATATTTTCTAAATAGACAAACCTGTTTGAATGAAAATGTTGCTAAATATATATATATATATATATATATATATATATATATATATATATATATATATATATGTTATGGGACCTTACCCATAATAACATAATGGACTATTCGATACGTAATAAATACTGCGCCTCAAGAGGAAGCAGAGAGTTCAGTCTGGAGTCTGGAGTGAAGTCCGTTAGGAGTCTGTCAGTCAGAGCGAGCGAGTCGGTCAGTCGAGTCAGAGGCAGTCCAAAACAGAGTCGCGTTCAGACAATTACTACTAAACCTGATTGTTCGTACTAACACTTTCTACTTCTCTGTATATATTCCTGTTTGTAATATATCTGTGTTATTACATATCCGTGTTCGAGTTCTTCTTTATTGGTTCTACCTTGGACTATCACTGTGGTACAAGGAACCGGACCATAACAAAATATATATATATATATATATATATATATATATATGTGTGTGTGTGTGTGTGTGTGTGTGTGTGTATAATGTCATCCACATACAGGCCTGTTTCGCTGTATCGGCTAGACATCCGATTGTTTCAAGCCGGGATCGAAACCCGACCGATTTGGCATCAGTCAGAGTTTTGACCCCTGAGCTATCAGCGCACGGCAGAGGGAAAATTCTAGCATATTATTTTTACGAATGTAAACAAATGTCAGACAGTCATAGTGCTCGATTCATTTAATAAAGAACGTTGTGTTAGCGGAGACGGCTCTGTTTACTCTCTCTCAACAGTGCTCAACCAAAATTATCGAGAGCATAATAATGCCATCCACATAAAGGCCTGTTTCGCTATATCACAGATGTCGTCCCCCGGTAAACCTGTCTGCTCGACAGCTAAGAATCCCTGTTGCAGATGCCTGTTCAAGCAGGTTTGTGTTTCTGTTATACCTACGCAGAGAACCTCTGGTTTGCACTGTAGCTGCGCTGGTTAGACTGTTTCTGGGTGAGAGCGCATAATTAGGCGTGATCAGCAGTTTGAACCACCACTAGTACACTTTAACCCTCGATGACTTGTACTAGAACAACCATCAACGCCTTCCGATTCCAAATTCACTCACAAGGCTTGGGTTAATCCGTGGTGTTTTCAGGCAATTTTCAACGGTGCCGTGCGCTGGGATCGTCTTCCAGGGCCGATTTAACGAAGTCACCTGCTTTAGAAATGGACCATGGTAAGATTCGAACCCAAGTCTCGTGTTCAGAACTCGAACGCTCTGATCATTCGGCTCATCTCTCTTTCTCTTTTATTTCTATTTTTCTCTATTTTCTTTCTCTTTACTCCCTCTTTTTCTTCTTTCCCTCCTCTCTCCCACTCTCTTTCTTCCTATGTGGAGTAGTGTATAACGGCTCGGATTGAGGAATCGGAGTGCCGAGTTCAAATTCCAGTCGAATTCATTACATTCACTTACGTACTAATACCCTTGGAAAAGGTATGTATCCTCCTCTTCTCCCCTCCAGCTATGGATAAATAGCAGGGTAAACCGGGTTCTATAGCCTTGGATAGCAACTGGTCTAGGAGAAGGACAACTCTGAATTCAAAACCGGCGGACAGTTGTTTGGGTACCTTGTGACACTCAGCTCACCAGGTCTCTGTATTTGGCCCTTCAAAAAGTGTGATCACGTCTGCCAAAACCTTCACCACTATAATCAAATCATATGTGCTGGTGTCTGGGCTGTCAGTTCCTAGGAACTGAGTTTCTTGACCCTCATACGTCGAATACGACGGGAGAATACACCATATATATATATATATATATATATATATGTGTGTGTGTGTGTGTGTGTGTGTATAAAGAAATATAGTCTTAAGGTGTGCTATATTTATGGAATAAAGTGCTCAATATCAGAGATAGAGCGTGTGTAAATATAAAAGTGAACATAGAAGTCAACACTTAGAGGTGACAGTCTGTTTCATGCTATATCAGGTGGCCTGACGATTGCATATAGCATGAAACAGACTGTTGCCTCTAAGTGTTGACTTCTATGTTCGCTTTTATATATATATATATATATATGTGTGTGTGTGTGTGTGTGTGTGTGTCGGTTGAGCTATGGAGTTGAAAGTAAATTATAATGCGCAAATTATAATACGAAGAAAAAGATATTCAATAAAAAAAATTATATATGCATCTAAAAGATTACAGAAATTTTCAACTAAGAAAGCTGCTACCTACCTTACATGGCGACATTCACCAATTTCTGGATATTGTCAGGCCGATGCCTGTTACCTGAATTCCATGACTGCATTCATCGACTTCTGGCCGCCGATTGGTGTCCCTCTCGACGTCACCCGATAATTTAAATCAAGAAATACTAGGAGGCCACTTGTTGGGAGTGACATCACCGAGAATATCCCTGACCATCCCCTGTTAGGCGAGTTGAAGGTGCAGTAACCTCCTGGATCACGTTCAGCCACGACCCGGTCCAGGGCTTGGTCACGGTGTCCAGTGTTTCATTGTAGCTGGTGGCGATGACCCTGAGGCCCTATAGGAGGAAGTGGCGCTTACAATCTTCAAGACTATCACAGGCGACGGCAACTTGGCGTGAATCATTGGATATTAACACGTTTTTTCCACGTGTTCACATAGCTATTTTCAAGAAACTGGTTATCTCAGATTTGCCGTGCTTGGCGGCTAATGTTTACAAGCTGGGTATACATTTTCATTTCCTTTATCAGATTTGAAACTGCCAATTCAATGCTCATAATCCGTCTGAAATGAAAAGAGAATGTTCAAATTTGGCTCATACCGCGAAGATCAACTTTCATCTTTGGCCCGCGAAATGCATCTCTTCTCAAATTCTTGGCGTACATTGTATATAATATTATCAGTTGGAAAAAATATTTCGTTTAAAAGCAAAAAAAAAAACAAAACAAAAACAAAACAAAAACAAAAACAAAAACGAACGATACTTTTCTTCTTTAAATTATATGTTAACATTATTTCATTCTTTATTTACTGTTGAATTACTTTTTGTTTTCTCAATAAGAGTTGATAGGTTCGCCTTTAAGAGTTTAATAACTTTTTTTTAAGCAAGTCGCCCCAAGCAAGGCGGGAGTGCTACTAGCACACAAGGGGTTACAGAGAGTGAGAGTAAGAGTAAAGAGGAGTGTTTGAGAAAAGGATAAAGCGAAGGAGAGGGATCATGGTCAAGGCATCAGAAGATGTCGATTGACTTACATTTGAATATTTGAAGATTATAACTATCAGGGAAGCAAGTGATAGGAAGGGATTTCCACCGACGTGAGGTGCAAGATAAGAAGCTGTTGGAGTAGAAGAGATGGGTAAATTTAGCCGTTTCGACAGTGAAAGAGTGAGACCGAGATGCCAACCTAGTAGCACGCTTAAATTCATGCAATTTATGAACCAGTGAAAGTAGCTCGTCGGAACAGTTGCCATGAAAAGACAGAGGTAAGCCACAACACGTCTGTCAGGTCGCGGTCCACTTTCTCGGTTATAAAAGCGATCGTTTTAGTTATTTTCAGTTAACATTTGACCAGGGTCGTTCGTTCTTATACAAACTGAAATTGTCACACCTTAATTAATTACTCACATTTACGCATATTTATTCGTGTATGCTATATTACAAAAAAGGCTTAGAGATATTGAATTAAGAAACACAAACGTACGGATCGTGTTTGTTTACAAACGTAAGCATTAGTATTAACAGACCACTGCTAGCTGCAAGGAAATTACATGCATACATAAAACTACGTAAATACTTGACACATTCATTCTCATATGTAGACGTATTCTATTTTCTTAACTAACGCAACTGATTCGGTTGTATTGTAAAGAAGGACAAACAAAATATTTTGCGTGAAGTTGTTTCGCAAAGAATGTTTGTAATTCATTTGTTTCAATTTAAAAAAAAAATAAAGAAACTCAAATATCTATTCAAATTTCTGGAAGATCACTGATTTATTCGCTTTATCCACCCACATTCTATACATATATACATATTGGCTAATCGTTTCTGGGCATAACCATCTGCTAGGGTGGCTAGCCAATCCCTGTTAGAAATGCCTGATCAGGTGCATTTGTGTTTGTTCAGCACCTACAGACCCACCTGTGGTTTATACTAAACTATGCTAGTAGCAATTTCTGGGAGAGAGCGCATAATCAGGCATGATCGTTATGGAAAGAAGACTACGAGGTTCAACTCCTCGATCGCGATGACTTTTGACTTCGTGTTAGCACAATAATCGACAACCTCAGTACAGTTCCGTCTACCGAATTTCGGCCAGAAATGAACACTTGGTACGGTTTTACTGCACGTTCCAAAGGCATCGCATGCTGGAGTCGCCTCCAAGGCATCAAGAAGTCAAGTGCCTAACAATTCAAATATACATACATGCATGCTTAAACAAGCAAACTGTTGCATACGTAAATCGGCTAACAAACTGACAAAATCATTGTTCACGAGAATGCAGACCTTTGTTTGCATTCTTGTATCTTTTTGGTATTCTCTCCACGGTGGAATAATGGATTGCGGCTCGGATTGAGAAATCGGAGAGACGAGTTCGAATCCGAGTCGAATTCATTACATTCACTTATATGCTAATACCCTTCGGCAAATTATGAATCCCTCTCTCCTACCCTCCACATATTGGGTTCTATAGCCTTGAGTGGCAACCGGTCTAGGAGAAGGGGAACTCTGAATTTAAATCAGCCTGGAGAGGCTATCTTGCCCAAGACACACCAACTTCTCTTACCCAAGACAGACCCACTTCTTTTGCCCAAGACGCACCCACTTCTCTTGCCCAAGACACACTCACTTGTCTTGCCCAAGAAACGGCCACTTCTTTTGCCCAAGACACCCACGTCTTTTGCCCAAGATACACCCACTTATATTACTCAAGACACACCCACTTCTCTTGCCCAAGGCACACCCGCTTCTCTTGCCCAAGAAACGCCCATTTCTTTTGCCCAAGACGCACCCACTTCTCCTGCCCAAGACACACCCACTTCTGCTGCGACTCTAATGAGTTATGAGGCTCGTGATCGTGTCATATGCATTTATTTATATACACATGGAGATATTCATCCACCACTATTAGGTTACCCAGGTTGGATACCCTTTTGCCTTTAGAAGAGTGTCAATTCTTTGATTCGGGGATGTTCTGGTAACAGTGTTTCCGAATTTGAGTCCATTCTGTTGTATAGCATCCAATAATTCTTTGAGATGGATTGCCCGTATATCAAGGAATTCGAATCTTTCTTTCCACCACATCCCAAAGGTGATCTATGTGATTAAGATCTGTTGACTGCGGAGATTACTTTAACACAGAAAAACTCATTGCTGCAGAAAACTCATTTAATGGCAGATTGATTCTTGGGTAAATTCTCTGTGTTCACTGAACCCAGGGTCAAACTCATATCCATACAACTGAATATGTTAGTTCTATCACCGATATTGAACGTTTCTCACTAAGTACTGCATATATATATATATATATATATATATATATATATATATATATATATATATATATATAAAGGCAGGATGTGTGTGTAACGAATGCACGGCCGCAATTTTCGACGGATTTGCACCAAAATTTACATGCACATGCTCCAAGTTAGCGGCAAGGCCAAGACCGACGTTGCATTTCCCAACTCCCATCTATAGTGGAAATAATCGATTTTTTCATGCTTCTACGGCAGTTTTCATGTAGTTTGCGGCCATTTTATACTGGCCAGAGTGAGAGCCTATAGCTGGCTGCCACAAATAGGCAGAAAGATTCTATTGGCCAGCGTGAGAGCCAACAGCTGACTGACACGAATGTTAACTAGCATGCTAGCATGCAAAAAAATTGATATCTGCATTCGTCACAAGTGGGAAAAATTTAAATCTGTATGTCACTTTACTCCAATTGGCTCATTCGCTTGCTTAAACTCAACGTTGATTCTGATTCCGCAGAACTGGGTTAGGTGTGAAAAAGTATTTGTTGTTAACATTCGGTTTTTCCAGTTACGAGTCCTTTTTAAAGCTGATCGTTTTGTGTTCATTTTGTTTAGTTCTTTTTTAGTAACAGATTTAATGTTTAGTATAGAGCTTAGAAAAATTCGCAGTGTGAGATAAGCAAGAAGTAAGGCATGTAGCAACATCAGCACGGCAAAGGGCAATCCTTTAAAGGCAAGGAAGGGCAAAAATATTCAAGTGATAGCGATTGCTGTATGAGTCGTACAATTTTTGAATCAAGCCCGGGCAACGCTGGGCCATGCTGCTAGTATATATATATAAAGAAATACAATACCCCAGTTGACCCGAACAAAAAAATCAAATGAATTATCTACTAGTGAAAATTTTAAACAGCTAATCTTATCCTAAAAAAACACCCCAAAAAACACACCATACCACACAACACACCAGCGAAATCAATTTACAACGAACGAACATTATCTATTTCAAATGTCCCTTAAAGAACTGATTTCCTGATCAAACTGAATTCATAAATAATTACATTAGTCACACGACTACATGCCTATCCAGACGCCTTACGTTACACCTATCTGACATATCTAAAAGCATACACACAACCAATACACCCAATTTAAAAGGCAAAAAACAAAATCATCTTTGATAATGGCTGAAAGTTTAGTAGAAAGAGCTCGGAGTTATAGAACATTTGGGCAGTTTCTACACACTCTGTATCCAGAAAAGAAAACACTTATTTGAACACAAGAAAAATTAAATTGATACACAATATATATATATATATATATATATATATATTAATTACATAATGAGAATTAACCCCAAAAATGACACCAAACTTTTGAAACAATTGTGACACCAAATTTTTGAAACCATCAACCACTTTTACGAGTTCTTGATTCCTCATCGACTTCCAAGCATGTACAAAGAAAATATTAAAAAAATATTTTTATATAAGGATGGAAAGTCTTTTATTCTTTTCCTTCTTTAGTGTTTCTTGATAACATTCGTCTTCGTTTTGTTATTCTCTTTTCATGTCTCTTCCCATACTCGATGCATTTGTTTAAAGAAGACGACCATTTTAGAGAAAGACGTCTGTTCTTTTTTTTTATTTCAGTGTAGAAATTTCTTTTATCCTTTTCTTTTATTATTGTTTCTCGATTCTTTTTAGCTTCACGTTTTCTTTTGGTTTTCTTTTTAAACTTCTATTCGTCTTTCCATACGAGACGCGATTGTTCGAATAATAATAATAATAATAAGAAGAAGAAACACTTTGTTAATAAACTTCATTAGTAATAAGGGTAATAATAAACACATTAAAAAATGAGTGACACAGTAGTGATTGCAGACACGGAAAAGAAACTACAAAATCTCCTACAGAAGATAGCGACGGAGAGTGAGAAGAAAGTACCAATCATAAGAAGACGGAATGCATGGCCATCTTTAAGAGGATGAGCCCGAAATGCGATTTGCAGGTCGGGAACACTAGAATCAAGCAGACGCGGAAGTTTAAAGATCTGGGAAGCGTCTTGACAGAAGGCGGTAAATGCGACACTGAGATCCGTAGACGTATTGGGATGGCCAAGGACGCATTCTAAAAGCTGGGCAGAGTATTGCGAGACGGGAGGGTTTCTTTGGTTACAAAGAAAAGAATACTGAACTGTGACGTGAAATCTGTCCTTCTTTACGGCAGCGAATGTTGGACGATTTCCTCGAAGATGAAGAAGAGACTCGAAGCGACGAAGATGTGGTTCTACAGAAGGATGCTAAGGATATAGACTGAGTGTGTGAGCAACCATGAAATCTTAGAGAGGTTGCAAACCTGGAGGAGACTTATACTTAACATCAGGAAGAGGCAGCTGAAGTTTCTGGGACACATAATGAGGAAAGAGAGCCTGGAGAATCTGATACACACGAGCCGAAGAGGGGGAAAAGAGAGACAAGGGAAAGCAGCGCACAACATACCTGACGAGCTTGAGCAGGTGGATGACAGAACGTGGTCTGGAGGAGTAAGCAGAGCGAAGGAACTTGTTGAGAGCTGCAAGGGATAGAAGGAGATGGAGAGCCATGATCTCCTAGGTCCTGAAAGGACATGGCACATTAAAAGAAAGATAGCTTTTTATTGAATTGGTTGACATCATTAAAGAGATACACAGTAACATGAGCATTGATATTTGGTTGCACATTGGTGTTTTTTTTAGTTATACGCCATATTGCTCTTTCAGGTTCATTCTGTTGCTCTGCACAATTAGAATTGTATTCACGTGGTTAAAACCAGCTTCAACTATTTACGAATTTGGGAATGCAAGCAAGATTGGCTAAACTTGGGTATTTAGTAACTGTATTTACATTAGTCCATGTTGGGGCGCACCCACCTTCTAACTAGTAATGGACTGGTCCCTCTTATATAATTCAGCTCTGGAGAGAGAGTGACAGAGCGTCAGAGAGAGAGTCAGAGTCAGCGTGAGCAGTCCAGATAAGCGTACCCGGTACATACCGTTGGACTATAGACTTTGGATATTGTTTCGTACTAACCAACCTTCGTTCTACTAATCACTCTATTGTTAATTGCTTTTATGAATATACCAGTATTTTCCTCTACAACTGTGTTTGTCTTGATTCATACACCGACACGCGGGAAACTCACAACATCTCAACAGTCCAATAGTCACCGGAGCGTTTACTTTTGAACAATGACTTATACTCGAGATCCATATACCATTTCTAGTTACTGTCATGAACTTTAATCGTATGAGTTACAATAGAGACCAATTGAGATTATTTTTATCTTCAAATTCTTAAGAAACGCTATAATTGATTAATATTTATTAATTTATTAATATTAATGCATTAATCCAGGTGTCTCCCAGGCATATATCCTTGGACATACGTTATTCCTAATTTCCATCAACGACCTTCCTGATGTCATCCTCACTCAAATCGATATCTATGCTGACGGCACACAGATATTTACTCCTATTTTAATGGTAAATCTGCACGGTTCGATAAGGTCAAATTAGCAGCTGATCTCAAAAATGACTATAAATCAGTTGTTAACTGGGGCAAGAAATTTTAATTTCGTCAATTTTAACGACTTCAAAACGAAACTGCTGTCTTTTAATCATTTTAGAAAACAGTTTATCTTCCATTAAGTTGATGTTACCCTCCAGGAGATTGACACATTTACCCCTTCTCGGGCTGACATTTTTCCGCTGACATGAAGTGGAAAGATTCTGTTGACTCACTTGCTTGGTCTTCTGCTAGGAAAGTTGATTCACTGAGTCGTGCTAGATAATTTTCCCCCATAGAATCTATCTTACACATTTATAAGTCTACCATTCATTGAATATTGCTGCCACATCTTGTCTAGTGCTTTCGCTATGTATTTAGAGATTCTTGATAAATTCTATAGAAGAATCTGCAACGTTACAAGTTCTGACCTAGTATATCAGCTTCATTTACTTTCCCATCGCCGTAACATGGCTTCCCTGTGTCTTTTCTATAAATATTTTCATGGTAATTGTTCTGATGAACTTTTCACTATGGTACATAGACTTTATGAATTTAAGTGCAGTACTAGATTGGTGGCAAGGTCTCATCATTTTACATTTGAAATGGCTAGATGTAACCGATAATTTCATACTAATTCTTCTTTTTTCTATGCTAACAGTTTCATTTTCTCTCACATAAGATTAACTTATTGGCATCTCGGCTTCAGTCACTTTCCTACCACCATAATGTAGCTTTCCTTTAAATAATTTCATGCTAATTCTTCTTTTCACTATGGTACATAAACATTATGAATTTAAGTGCAGTACTAGATTGGCAGCAAGGTTTCATCATGTTACAGTTGAAATGGCTAGATATAACCACAAGTTCTGTACAAATAGTTTCTCCTTTCACACTTCACACTTGTGGAACACTATTCCGGCTTATAGCTTTCTATTGAAAGTAGATCTTCAACCGTAGAACTTACGGTTACATGTAGCGATTTCAATTGTAAAATGAGACTGAGCCATCAATCTAGTACTGTGCTTAACTTTATAGAATAAGATAGAATCAGTATTCAATGATTAAATTGAGAACCATTGTTCAACTCGATTTCTACGATGAAATTTTCATTAACCCACTGTACTCGAGAATTTTCTTGTACATCGAGGTGTGTATTTATTGTATTTGAATGGCTTGAACAATCTTTTTTAACATGAATCTGATCGGCAAATAAATTCTCTTTCAAGTTATTCCTGATATCAGAAATTAAATTTCCTTTAATTTTTCAACTTCACTGAAAAGATTTTAGTGATGTTAGTTTACCCCGCCAAAAAAATTAGTGATTTCAAAAATTTCAAAAGAAATAAAAATACCATTGGAACGACATTAACTTGGAAGAATAGTTTTATACGAATATCAAATAACGCATAATTTTGTTCTTGTTGCTATTCTTCTTCTTCTTCTTATTATTATTATTATTATTATTATTATTTCCTTTGATTTCTGTTGCGTACTCATTTCTTTCCGGGTCCCAACCAGAGACCTAAGGTCAGAAATAGCATCATGACATTTTCCACTTAAACACACACACACACACACACACACACACACACACACACACACACACACACACACACACACACATACATTTTACATCGATAAAGCCCTTCGTAAGATGTGGACTGTACTCGTGAGAACAATTTTTTTTATTTCTTTATGGCATAGGCTGCTAGAGATCCGTTCAATGGGTCTATTGGAATCTTTTCCAACATATCCGAGGGCTCCAATTACAACAAGTATTGTTGATGTTCCCATGTGCCACATTTTTGAGATTTTGATTTCAAGATCCTTGTATTATTATTATTATTATTATTATTATTATTATTATTATTATTTCCTTTGATTTATGTTTCATACACATTTCCTTCGGGATCCCAACTAGAAACCTAAGGTCAGAAATGGTTTAAGATAAACTCAGATAAAGTTCTTCGTAATGTGTGAGCTGCACTTGTGAGTACAAGTTTCTGTATTTCTTCAAGGTCTGGGCTACCAGGAATCCCTTCAATGAGTTCCTTGGAACCTTTTCCGACCAATTCGAGAGCACCAGCCAAAAATGGAACCATCGATGTCCTCATGGGTCACATTTCCGAGACCTCTACCTCAAGATCCCTGTATTCTGACAGTCTTTTGAAGATCTTGAAAGATACATTACAACTCGTAGGGTTTGCCATGTGAATAAGCAAACCCATTGTGTTTGTTCTGATCTTTGATGTCTGGGCGTTCAGCCTTGACCAGTCTGTGTGTATTGCAAAATCCCATAAAATTGTCACAGGTCCTATCTATGTAACCGGGGCGGGGTGATGCTTATACCATTTTCCTGCGGTTTCCTTCCCGTAAAAGTTACATATTTTCCAATGCAGATATTGGCCCGCTCAATCAGTGGATGCTAACACCCTGAAATCCGACTCCATCTTGTATACACCCTCTCAATTTACACTTGCTGGATGAGAAACATTACCATTAAATGTTGAGAGATATATGGAATATGTTTTGTGTGAATTTTAACGTATCAACGAATCAGATGAAGACTTAACATAAACATGCAATATATATCAGTGAATATAATGCCGCTTCGCCGCCTTCATTAGTTCTAAGTTTTTCCCTCTCTTGTCTGGACTCTTAGTCATTTTTCTTTTGTGGCCTATCCACACAGCTAAACACAAGAAATAAGAACTTTACTGAATTTTCTTATTTTGCAAATGACCAAAGGAAGAAAAGTTAAAGTTATCGATGGGGCGAGGGAACGTTTTACCCTGAAGCAATCTTTGATATCTGATACGTCGAAGCTGAGGATAACAGAAACAATTTCCCACCAAAATTTGTTGGCAAAATAAGTACAAAAATAAGAAAGCGAAATATCGAACGTCTGTTCCCCCCAGCAATAGACAACAGCTGAGTCTACAAAGACAAAACAATCAATCTAAACACAGACTTTTATAAATAGCTGACTTTGTCAAAGGAAGGAAAACAGACACTTATGAACATATCTATATATCTGTACAGATACACACGGACATATATACGTATATAGATAGCAGATGAATGTGTATTACCCTGCCTACCTAGATACATGCATACAGACGAGCACATCGATCGTACACACATATATGTAGATATTTATCAAGTTTAGCCATTTCTGCTAAAAGAATGACTATAAGGTAGCGACCATTAAAAGTCGAAATTATTTGTAATAACCTGTGAGAATATTCTGTTAGCCACCGCCTTAACCAGGTATTGAACTCACACTCTTTGGGTCCTGTCACAGTGGATAAAGGCGTTAGTTAGATCCGGTGACAGATCCCAAAGAGTGTGAGTTCAATACCTGGTTAAGGCGGTGGTGAACTTGGAGAGGGGAATTAACAGGAGATAACTGATAACTGACATTCATTAGACATGGCACGTGGAACTAGAACAGTCTACCCCAGCGATCGAAATAAAGGGTTCAGTTCGACATTCCAACCACCTGAAGAAGACCGGAGTGTACAACGGCCGAAACGTTGTGATAAATATGGCAACAAAGATGAGGATGATAGTTCGAACAATGTAAATAGTGCAATATCTTTTATATTTACTAATATGCTAATATGTTACATTACTAAATGTTTCGGACAACTATCGGAAATTCCGCATTTTGCATAACACAAAATTTCATTAAAAAGTGACTATTCGTAAATTGGTGAGGCAATACAAAATAATAATAATACAAGAGGCAATAGTAATCTTGATGACAGCGGTAGAAGCTTTTGAAAGTATTTGAGTACCGACTGCAAAAATGCTAAAAGATATGAAAGAAAAGTGACTGGTATTATTCAAGCCCATCACGTAATGAAAGAGATTTGAATACAAACTGACAGGCACAATGCTCATTATTGTTAATAGACAATCACGAAAGAATAATTTGCTAATAATTTACATTTCGTGAAAGAATTGAAAGTGATTTCTGATAAATTGTTGCATGGATTCGGCGTTGAATTGTCACAAAAATGTTTTCAAATTTTAGATCTTTTCGCTGTTGTTATTTTTAAAAAAAAACTGTTAAGAGATAAGAACAAAGAATTGATTCTATTCGAACACGCAATATGGCATAATCAGCTGCAAATCACGAAAATATAAGAAGAGGAATAAAGTTCAATCGTTTAAATTCTGCAAAGAAATAACATTTTTGTAAGATTGACTTTGTATTGTAGTCGTTTCTATGCTAAAGTTCTTTTAAACCCGTCCCAACGAAATAAAAGAACATAAAATCTAATGTCTACTTGGTTGATTAATCAATATCTGAATCTACTTCAAGGAATGTTGCGTCACTTTGTTGTGCAAGAAAAATTTTCTCGTCAGAGTCCGTTTTGCATATTTACAAAACTACCATTCGTCCGTGCATTGAATACCGTTGCCATATCTGGTCTGGTGCTCCTGCTATTCATTTCAAGGTTCTTGACAAAATCCAAAGAAGGATCTGGAATGTAACCGATCCTGACTTGACATCTCGACATTAGTTATTTTCCCACCGCCGTGACGTGGCTTCCCTCTGTCTTTTATACAAATATTTTCATG
This sequence comes from Acanthosepion pharaonis, assembly GCA_903632075.3. NCBI lineage: Eukaryota > Metazoa > Mollusca > Cephalopoda > Sepiida > Sepiidae > Acanthosepion > Acanthosepion pharaonis. The sequence continues at coordinate 1,284,885 of CAHIKZ030005479.1, forward strand.
GCTTCTGCTCTGTCAAGTTTTTTTTCCTGGTGCCCTGACTATGTGAATTTAAGCGTGCCACTAGATTGGCATTTAGGTCCCACCAGTTTAATGTTGAAATAACTAGATGCAACATTTAATCCAACAGTTTTTTTCTCGCACTTCCAGCTTGTGGAACTTCTTTATGTTTACTTGCTTCCCTGATAACAAAAATCTACAAAAATTTAAATGCAATGCCAATCGCCATCTAGCTTCTTGAATCCCGTTCATCTTTTGTCCTTTCTTCAATCCTCCCGGTGCGCAGATTTTTCTTTCACTTTTACTCCCTATAACCTCCCCCATGCGTACTAGTGGCATTCCCTCCTTGCTTGGGGTGAAATGGTTAAAAAAAATGCGTATAGAATAGAAAGAAGAGGGAGAAGAAATCTGTCTTTTGTTTTCTTGATTTTTGACATTTTTTTTTCTTGGTCATTTACTTGAAAAGAATTCAGTAAAATCATTTTGCAATTTACGTTGGTTGATTTACAACTGCAGTATATGATTCATTTCAGAGAATGCCAGAATAGAATTTGCCGTCAATGTGACGTCATAGAAGACAGGCGCATCGACGGGTTGACCTGATGGGGAATGGGGGTGGTGACCTCCTATTCACCAAATGCAGATCCGTGCTTCAAAAGATGTCAGTAGCTGACCGCGACAGGCTCTACGTGAACGAATCAGCTACACCCAGATCGTGCAAAAAGAAATAAAGAAAGTATAACTGATCCATATATAAACACCTGACATAGAGAAGAGAGTCTCTTAAATCCATACGAGAATCTAGAATGCACGTCCGGAGAGAGCTCAAAAGCCACACATCTACTGGATGACAGTGAGTGATTAAGTCTGGAGTAAAATCATACTTATTATAAAACCCAGGTTGTGTGTGTGTGTGTGTGTGTGTGTGTGTGTGTGTGTGTCTGTACGTTTATATATTGGATCGGATTTCCTACATTTTTCAACTGATTTCAACAAAACTTCACAGGACTACGTAAAATTACCTTGCGGTGGTTCTGACAGCGCCAAAAATGAAAAAAAACACAATTGTTTTTTGCACGAAATCAATTTGAAAACACGATTAAGAGGCATCGCGAGAATGAAAGGGGGACAACTCATATCGAGTTATACTTAATTTAAAACCCAGGTTGTTTTGTGTGTGTGTGTGCGTGTTCGTTTATATATGGGATCGAATTTCCTACATTTTTCAACCGATTTCAACAAAACTTCACTTTTTTTTAGCAGGTAGTGTTTCTTATTGTCTTGCACACTTTTTTCTTTATTTTTACATTCAGAATGCTTTAAAAATTCCATTTACAAGACAATTGTTTATAATAAATTTCCATTCAATCGGTAGACTCATAACGATTGAAAACAATGTTTTTGTTTGAGTTTGGGTTTGACCAATTCGTAAAAAAAACCCAAAAAACAAATCAAAACAAAACAAAAATAACTAATTAAGACATGCGTGTCCGTCAACCTTAAACAATAATCTTTGTTATTTTATTTTTCAGTCTTTATGATGGTCGATACTTGATCTATCTCTTACCGTTGCAACGCTGCGCGCTACTGCTAGTAAACACTAAGAAATAACCATCTCTATATTTCTGAGAGGTATTGTAACCATTTACCGTATTTACATAATTCAGCGTGTCATCTTTATTGCCATATATACGTCGTTTCGGCTGTTGTACGCTCCGGTCTTCTTCAGGTGATATACATTGGAATTTCGAACCGAAACATTTATTTAATCCATGGGGGTAGATTGTTGTAATTCCACGTGCCATTTCTTTCTATTTTATTTGTATTTTTTATTTTTTTTTATAGATATCTCAGTATCAGTTAATTCCCTTTTCGGATTACTGAACCAAAGCTTTTATCTATTGGGTCATATGTTCTTGGGGACATCAGTGAGTGGATTTTGGGGACTTAGAAAAAATAACTTTTTACCAGAGCTCATATTACAATTTCTGTTATTGTTGTTTTTCTCTAGCTTTCTGTATTACTGGTTCCCATATTATATTCATTTCTATGCTTGCCCGATTTAAGAGATTTTTGTGGCCTAACATATGTGCTGATTCCTTAAGTTTTCGTACTTTCCAGTGATGTTCTCTGTCTGTTATTTCAGCTTCATCTCACAGAGGGTGGTGATCTATCTTTTCCCTCCATATATGACCAGCCAGGACTAGTTTTTCTATTTCCCATGTGTTACTGCTTTACGGTGATTTGCAGTCCTATCTGAAGGGAGCGGTTTATTTCTCCTTTATATTTCTTGCCACAGCTGCACGGGATGGCGTACAGACAGTACTTAATCATGTTCTTCTCTATTGGTGATCTTACTTGAAAGATATGTTTGCGTAGTGTTGAACCTCATTTGAAGGTTGTCCTGATGTTATATAGACCATGTTATATATCTTTTCCGATAAGCCCGTCACATAGGGTAGGCAGACCGAAACTGTTTTCAAAGTGTTATTAATCTTGTCACTCACACAGACAACACCCGGTTCTTGATAATAACTGAGATAGTCGAAACTATTTGAACAAATCAAAACAACCACAAACTTTATGCATTATTTTTATCTCGATATACAACATTTCATTCGAAAATTAGAAAAGCAGATGAATTACATTTATATTTCGGTCTCATTTGTAACATTTTTAAGCATTTCGTAATGGTAATGGCAAGATTAGCCGTTTCCATACAGGAAACATTCGCCATTTACTGGTCGAATAGTTACTGTTACCGTTGGTTAAAATTTATAGAATCACTAGCAGTATAACCCGTCTTCGACCGGGTGTTTCATTACCGGGAATTTTTACCGTTCACTTGGAGCATTTCAGTTTAAAAGTCAGCCCACCCGAAAATCAATATTAGTAACAACAATTGGGTGCAACTGAGGCACATCCGCAAATGGGTGGAGGTGCGGGGGTTTTTGGTTAACGATTTGAATGGGGGGGGTGGCCCTGAAAAGGGCCGTTTTTGCGTTACCAATCTTGCAAGGAAGGAACCTTTTCCATGGACCGTCATAATAATAATATACGAAAATTTTTAATAATATTTTTTTTTATAATTCTAATAATCTTTTGCGTTAGATTTCAACTCTCTAAATTGATTGTACGCTGTTTTTTACAAACATTAAATTTTGTCATTGATTTTTGCGCAAAGTGTAAAAAATCAGCTTTTTCGATTTTTCACCTTCAAGGTTGTCATTTTTTCCAGCCAATTTGGACTCAAAACCGTAACTGAAGAATTGTCTATCAACAAAAAAAAAATTCCATTGAAATCGGATGAAAACTGTGGAAACGCATAAACAACATCCGATCACACACACATACATACACACATTTTGAGAATTATAGATATAGATTTTCTTGAAACAGTGTTTTTAGGGAAATATGTTTTCAAGTACACTGACTTTTATCGCTTTTTCTAGTATTGATGCAAGTTTCCTTCTTAAGTTTTTGTTTAAGGCAATTTGGAAATTCAACATCGTTATTATATTATTATTATTATTTTATCTTATAGTTAGATTTGCTATCCATTTTAGTTGTTGTTTCTGTTGGAACTCTTCAAGTAATGGTTTTTTTTTTATTTGTAAAAAAGATCTTTGTAATTCCTGTAGTACCAGTCATAAGATCTCATGAAAGGTTCTCTTCTTTAAGACCATTTTTTATTCATTATATAGTCATAAGATATTTGTGTTCTGATGAAGATTTGAAACAAATATCAAGGTAATAAATAAAAAAAAATTCATGACTATCAATGAATTATTGATTGCCTCCAAATATAGCTTTGAAGACTGACTTTTAAAAATGTCTTATAGAAATGATTGTAAAATATCCTGAAGAGATTCTATTTGTTTCGAGGGTGATGTAATGATTTGAATAAATTATGACATTTGTTTTGCTATTATCGATTGCAAAATGAACACCGGTTAAAGAATCCTTTTTTTCACAGATATTCGAGATTCATCCGTTCCTTAGTATGTCAAGGAAAGAACACCTCATCCAGTGACAACAATGATTGACTTTTAGGTGTCATGACTTCCTGTTCACTGACGGAGTAGAGGAACAGAAAGGTGCGTGAGATTTCAATATCTGTATAAGTATGGAGATGGATTCATATTTTTACTTCGATAACTCGAAATAAACCAATAAATCGTCCGAAAACAAAGACACGCCTATTAAGATGCGCATGCGCAGAGTGAAACAGTGCTTCTACGTTGAGAAAAACATTTTCCATGTCTATTTTTTTCTAACATTATATCCTCATGACTTAATACTGTTCTTAATTTCTAGAAGATATCTTTCGCTTTGAGAAATAACATGATAACGTCTTCTGCTTGCTGAAAATCTAACAGCGTTCGTGCTGCATCAATTTTATTCTATGTACCGTAATTCCCCATGTATAATACGCATTTTTTTCTAAAAAATAATAAACAAAATCTGGGGTGCGTATTATGCACAGCTACAAAAATCTTTAAAAAATTGCCGTAAAATAAAGTAAGAATTATCATAAAACTAAATTAGAATAATATTATTCTATGTTTAAAACCATTTTTTTAAAAAAATATAGTGTTTGATTACCAAATATTATGGATGAAGGCGTATTATACATGGGGAATTGCAGTATTTATTTTAAATTTTAATAAATATCATTGATTGTATAGGTTTGAGTTGTATTCGTTGGTAACTGGCGCGAAATCAAAATCTTTTATTTAGTTGCATTCTAATGTCGGCATGCATAGTGTAGCCATAAGGCCTAATTTCTGACAACCCCAAAAGCAAACAACAGATTAGGGGAAGGTCCTTAATGAAAGAATATTTTAGCATAAAATTCATGTTTTAATATTTAATTACAGAGTCAAACGAATGTACTTATTTTAACTAAAAATTGGCTTGGGACAAGACTTCGTAGTGATTTCCAACAGGAGCCGTTTGGAGACTTGACTTCGTTTTTTCACACGTGATTGAAATTAATAACATTTCAGTCAGTTATGCGCTATGTCATATACACACTTAGGCGATCATGTATCTTTCGATACATAACTGACGAGGAAGATTTTTTCCCCGCAGTAGGTTGCCATTTCTTTCTGTGGTAGACCTGTTGCCATCCAAGTCTATAGAACCCGGTCTGTCTTGCTAGAGGATTCATACCTTTCTCAAGGTACTAGAACGTAAGTGAATGTAATAGATTCAACTCAATTCGAGCCGCTATCCATTGCATGTAAACACTCGAACAGGTGACATTTTAACACGTGTTTTTATACGATTCGTGTGTGGATTATGAAAGTGTTTTCACGTTAAGAGTGAAAATAGATGAAAATGAGATACATTTCCGTATCGCATGCATCTTTTATTTCCAGATAGGAAATAGTCTATCCAAAAAGTAAAAAAAAAAATATTTGCTGTTTATGGAGATGGTGCCATAGCTGAGTTCGTAAGGGATTTGTTAGTTTAGAAGCGCGAATTTTGATCTGGAAGACCGAAAACATTCCAGTATGCCGGAAGTCTTTGATGATGACCAAGTCGGAACTCTAGTTTAAAATAACCCGGGTCACGCAACACGGGACATCGCAGAGATATTCCACATATCTCATATAAGTTTTGTAAGGCATTTGAAAATGCTTGCATACCTGAACTACTATGATGTTTGGCTACCTCCAGACCTTAGGCTTCTCTGCTAAATGGCAACGACATTTTTAAACAGAATGATCGCAGGTGTTGGAAAATGGACAGTTTACAAACATTTACAGTGAAAAAAACCTCACCAAAAGATGGCCTATCCTTGAAGAAGTTGATACCGTTTATTTGGTAGGATTGGGCGAGTATTGAGTATTACGGGCTTCTTCCGTAAAATTAGACGTTGATTTCAGAAAAGCATTGTTTCTAATTGGTCGGTAATTGATGAACAGAGTCTGAAAATAGCCAATCGGAAAGGTATCTTTTTCCATCAGGACAATGTCAGAACTTACGTCTCCTTGCAGAGCCACGAGAAATTGTTGTAATCTTGGATGTTCTACTACACTTGCCATGTTCAATTGAGCCTGAATCTTCAGATTACCACATTTTAATCCCTAAAAAATTCTCTAAATGTACATCAATTCTCTGAAAGTATGTTAAAAAAATCTTAGACTAGTTCCTCCTCCTTTCTGGTATCACGAAGAGGCCTCAAAGATAAGCGAAGATCGTGGAACAAAATATCACTTATGCGGTTGAATAAATCTATGTCCAAATATCTAAATATTGTTTTTTAAATTTACATAAAAACGCAACAAACTTTTGATTCTGTGTTCGTCTTGTCTGGTTTTCTAAGTAAACTCCGACTCGAACGCAAAACTTCTACCCAAAACTTCGACGCAATACACCGAGTGAGAAAAAGCTGATTCTATATCGCTTTGTCAGTCCCAGAACTACGCTGACTATTGGCTAATATTTGCCCAGTATCGTTCGCATGCAAATTTTGTCAGCGTCACGGCGGTGGAGTAATGAATAGCGGATCGGATTGAGGAATCGCAGAGCCGAGTTCGAATTCCAGTGGAATTCATTACATTCACTTACGTGCTAATACCCTTGGGAAAGGTATAAATCCTCTTCTTCTCCCCCAGCTATAGGTAAATAGTAGGACAGACCTGGTTCTATAGCCTTGGATGGTAAGTGGTCTACCACAGAAGAAATGGCAACCTACTGCGTGAAAAATCTGCCTCGTCAATCATGTATCGAAAGATACATGATCGCCTAAGCGTGTATTACGTATGGCACATAACTGACTGATGAAGTAAGTAAGGAATGTTCAGTTATTTAAAATTTTTTGTAGGTGGCAGCGGCTCGGATTGAGGAATCGGAGAGCCGAGTTCGAATTCCAGTCGAATCCATTACATTCACTTACGTGGGAATCCTTTGAGAAAGGTATGAATCCTCTTTGTCTCCACCCAGCTATAGGTAAATAGCAGGACAAACCGGTTTCTATAGCCTCGGATGGCAATTGGTCTAACGCAGAAAGAAATGGCAACCTACTGCGGGAAAAAACTTCTTCGTCAGTCATGTATCGAAAGATATATGATTGTCTACGCGCGTATCCCGAACGGCACACAACTGACTGAATGACTTTCCAGTTGAATCTATTATATTCACTTACATGCTAATACTCTTGGGAAAGGTATTAATCCTCTTCTTCTCCACCCAGCTATAGTTAAATAGCAGGACAGATCGGGTTCTATAGCCTTGGATAGTAACTGGTCTAATGCTGCAGAAAGAAATAGCAACCTACTGTGAGGAAAAAATCTTCCTCGCCAGTCATGTATCGAAAGATACATGATCGCTTACGCGTGTATTACGCATGGCACAAAACTGGCTGACACCTAATAGAATGTCCTCTCTTTCTCAACGGCCACTTGTGGAAGGGGACGTAATTCCTGGTGCTTACTGCGCCACGCACAAATAACTTTGGGTCTCTTGTCGCGCTGACCCGATTCCCCGTTACAAATTCGTCCCAATGCTTTAAGAAACGCATTGTACTTCGCAGAAATCAGTTAGGAAATAAGAAAGACAGTCTTGTTTATATGCAACAAGAAGTGCTTAACACGAAACTAAACTCAATATACAAGAAAATTATAAAATACTACAATGTTTTATACCTTTATATAAATTATATTAAAAAAAATAATCAAATAAAAAAAAACGAGAATATATGATTGTATTTAAGAATTGTGTGAACTCGATTCTAAACAGCATGGCATTTTGGAATTTTGAGCAGCATTCGTATGTTGTGAAAGAAAATATAAATTAACAATTCTCTCGCTTGCTTTAAGAAATGCAAAGGCTTTGAGGAATAGCTTTTAAATCGGCGCCTTTATGTACAATGGAAATGTAATGTTCGGTCAGGGATAGTCGGTTTGCTGGGATTTAACATTGCGCTTATTGATCACTTAGCTATCAATGTTCAAAGAAAACAACAAATATTCAGGGACGTGTGGGTTCGGGCAAAAACGGGAGAAAGAGACGTGAAAGAGAAAATGTAAAATCCAATCATTAAAACGTAGTTTGCCCGTAAAGCATGCGAGCATTAAAAATATCTCGAGAACCATTTGCAAATTGGCAGGATCATCCTGCGCATGCGTAAACAGATGCTCTTCCGTTAGGTGACTCTGTACTATGTGACCATCGCATTCATCCTGAAAATGAGCTTGTCTATTATTTACATCTCGAGTTTTTGGGTAAAACATCGGATCACCCTGTTATTTCAACACCCCCCCCCGTCTCCTCCGCAATTCAGATGTGCACTTCTGTGGCTGTTCATCATTATCAGTCCTTGCTTCAATCGTCGGAGGGACTTGAGGGCAGATCATAATCCTTTCAGTAGGCTTTCAGATAACATGGAAGCGCCCATCTCCTCTTCAATCTCTTGACCGACATTCAAAGACCAGGGAATACGACGTGGATCTCTTTTAACTATGGCTTTTAACTTTTTTCTAAATTTAAATTTGCTGATTCAACGGGTATTTAAGAGTATGGTCGAGATTAAAGAGATCGCATCGAAGTAGCTGATGTTGATGGTTAAACGGGATTTTACAGACTGTTTAAAAATGTGAATGGCACTATGATAGCATGACACTAATGTGCTCGTTTCCAAGTTAAATTTGAAACGGACTAAGTATATCCTTTTATCGCCAATTTAAAATTACTAGATGTTTTTGGGACAGAAAACGTACATATTTTTTATTGACATCTGTGTTTATATGTGCGGTGAACGTAAAAGCGAAAGGAAAACGAAAGTGAAAGCGAAAGTAGAAAATAAAAAGTAAAATACAGATTTGTAATGCGGAGAAAGAATAAGAATATTTTTTTTTGTTTAAGTTGGAAAGGCGGGATGGGAAAAGACGAGAAGAAAAACAGAACGAAATATATTTGCATACATATTTGCATACATATTTGCATACAGATTGATGGCAGGAATAAATATAAGTAATCGAAAAGGTCAACAACCAATTATTAAAAGGTCAAAAAGCCGGTAAAGTTTCACCATCGACTCAGGTTTCATGGCAGATTTAGTAAAAATGTCCTGCTAAGATTTCAAATTCTTTTCGCTTTACAAAAAATGTTTTTCTGTTTTGCACAGTATATTTAGTAAGTGAGCCCAAGTTCCAAACTAGTTTTCTGTGTGAGTGTTTGTTTACTTAAACTTGGCAAAAGTAGACTGATGGGAAATTCACAGTGGTCACGAGGAGATTAAAATGTTTCTTCCCAATTATCATCTTAAAGAAAATTTCTATTGATAGCTAACTGAATGAAAAAAGCTGAAAGTTCTACATATTTATTTATGATAACACTTGATGTAGAAAATTTCTATTGATAGCTAACTGAATGAAAAAAGCTGAAAGTTCTACATATTTATTTATGATAACACTTGATGTAGAAAGACGCTCTTACGAGGTGCATTCCAGAAGTTTTGAGACTTTCTCAGGCGTGACATTTATTAATCTCGAAGAAGTGCAAAATTCTAATCACCTTCATTTAGGGTCATCTGTCTTCAGTGTCTTTGTGACGTTCCAGCTACTGTGTCAATGCCCCATGGAAATAACTCAAAATGAGGTTTCCAGGACGCTTGTCACAGCCTCCGCCATCTTCTCAATGTCTTCAAATCGACTGTCTCTGAGGTCCACCTTCAGCTTGGAGAAAAACCAAACGTCACAGGGAGCAAATTATGAACTGTAGGGAGGGTGAAGGGCCGTTTTGATGCTCATCAACCATCTCCCTACCACAACAAACGTGTCTTTTCTTCTGTTCGTCACTGAGCACCCTGGGAAGAAAGTTAAGATCTTCATGGATTCTGTGTACTGTTGTCACACCAACTCCAAACTGTATTGTCTTTCTTTATATAAACTTAGACTTATTGTCTTTATCAACACACAACAGTTTTTTTTTTTTTATCCAGCTCTGATGTTTTGACATTCCCTCCTTCATCGTTTCTCACCTTCTCTCTAGCCTCTTTGAACCTCTTGTGCCAACCAAATACAGATGCTCGACCCAGACAAGTTAATCCATAAGCAGTCTAGAGCATTTAATAAGTTTCTGTAGTGTTTTTGCCAATTTTAACATAAAATCTGATTGCATAATGAGATTCCAAATTGTCTTCACGCCCTGACTGCATTCTACAAAATAGTCAGCTGTGAAAAACAGTTTTTAGTAGGGTGTGTTCAAAGAGCTGTTACAGCCATCTCCTTCAATCTAGAATAACAAAATTTAGCAGGTCAGCTTATTAGATGCATAATAATGATATATTAAAGGTACAATAATTTAGAACAGTTATAACTGCCTCTCCTTTAAAAAAATGTCTCAAAACTTCTGGAATGTAGTTATCTTGTATCTATACTATTTACATAATCCAATAAAGACTACCGGAAAAGTTCATTTTAAATTTGGTAAATATTTTTAATTAAAAGAAATTGTGTAATTAAGAGTATTACTAATTTTGCACTATCTCATAACTGAAGGTGTGACATGAAATACATACATCTATATATAAATAGTATACCTGTACCATAAAAAATGAAGACTGTTTTACAATAGTCAGTGATTAAACCTTTCTTCTTTTTATGTACTCCTATATGATAGAATAGGCATTATAGGGCTATTGACATACTTTGCACCTTTATATATGATATACACCAGTCATTAAAGGGTTTATAATATATTTACTGTGTTCACTATATGAGTCAGCAGGTATAAAAATTAAAAAAAAAACTATCTTCAATACACCATTTTATGACCCTTTATTTAAAAGAAATCCCTCATTTATTATTGAAACAATTATAGATCAAAGTCACAGGTAGCAAGATCGGAACTGTAAGGGAAGCGAGAGAGAGTTTTGATGACCAACTCTATGAACACAAAACTTCATTGCATAGTGACCTTCCAAATTGTCTTCTCGTCCCGAATACATTCTATAAACTCGTCAGCTTTGACGTGTTTAGTAGGGTGTGTTCAAAGAGCTGTTACAGACATCTCCTTCAACCTGGAATAACAAAAGTTGCCAGGTCAGCTTATTAGGTATATAGTAATGATATACTAAAATGACAACAATCTAGAATCTATACTATTTGCATAATCCAATAAAGACTGTAAAAAAATGGGATCATCGTGAGGTGGATTTGTTTTGCCTGGCCTTTTCAGGTTTGGGGTAGTTGGGATGCTTCCATTGGACCCTATGTTTCTGGATTATAACAGTAGATCCAACTTTGGTCAAGGGCCCCCAGAGACACGAGTACTCTTGGATTACAGGTAATGACCTGAACCATCTCCCTGCTGTCACCAACATGTCTTTTCTTGTGTTCATCATTGAAAACCCTGGAAACAAAATTTGCACATATTCAGATCTTTCTGATTAATTCTGTGTACAGTTGCCAAACTCTATGTATTTATAGATTCGCAACTGTCTTCATCCAGAAAATTGCAAATTTTCTTAACCATCTTTCATGTTCTGATGTTCCTCTCCCTCATCATCTCTTACCTCCACACTACTGTCCTGGAACCTCTTGTGTCAGCAAGAAACATGCTCAACTGATATAAGTTAATCTATAAGCAATGTAGAGCATTTAATAAGTTTCAGTAGTGTTTTTGCCAATTTTAACATACAATCTTATTGCATAACGAGATTCCAAATTGTCTTCACGTCCTGACTGCATTCTACAAACTAGTCAGCTGTAAAAAATCTCCTTCGATGTCGAATAGTTGGCAGGTCAGCTTATTAGGTGTATAGTAAGGATATACTAAAATTACAATAATCTAGGACAGTTATAATGTGCTTCTCATTAAAAGTTCTCAAAATTTCTGGCAAGCCCCTTGTATTTATGGCATTACCCAAAGATCAATGAAGGAATCTCTCGTGATGATCTCAGGCAATTATTCAATCTACATATATCAAGTCTGCACTCCGGATGAGTTGACCTTTGCGATCGTCCCGAGTGTAGGTGATCCAGGTTGGCTATTTCAAAGTTCGTATGCCAGTGTAATATACTTCAATCGAACATCTTTTATCAGGATGTTTTACGATTAATATTAGCCCGTAAGCTAGGTGGCCATCCCCACTGGCAGTACCTTTTCTCTAGGGAAATGAATGAGGTCCCTACCCGGCGCCTGAGGTGTCCCCGAGGGAACCTGAGTAACTTTTGAACAGCGGCCGAAAATCTATTTTAAACTCTGACCTTAAACCCTCAAGAATAGAAGAGAACAAGTTGTGTTGACCCGTCTTCACATAGGCCACACCTACATCCCCCACCATCATTTACTGGAGGGAGCAGAATCCCCAATATGTACTACATATACTGCTTCAGTGTACAAACTTGAATCGAGTGTGGAAACAATATTACCAAACAAGTAATTTGAAGAAACTCTTTATGGAAATAACACCATCTAGGATACTAGATTTTATTAAAGCAATTGAAATGTACTAAAAAATATGAGTGGCTGAATAATACTGCATATATATATATATATATATATATATATATATCAAGTATTTGGTGCAGTTCAATTTACATTACATGAATCATTCATACAAAGATGTATTTTCGCCATTTAAATCATTAACTTCTATATCTGTTTTTTGTATGAATGATTTATGTAATATATATATATCTATGTGTGTGTGTGTGTGTGTGTGTGTGCGTGATGCGAAGATGTATTCTCGCCATTTAAATCATTAACTTCTATATCTGTTTTTTGTATGAATGAATGATTCATATATATATATATATATATATATATATATATATATATATATATAAATAAAAAAAAGAAAGAACAGTAAGATATATAATCCGGTTTTCTTATAGATCTCTGTTTTTTTGTATGAATGATTTGTAATATATATATATATATATATATATATATATATATATATATATATATATATATATATATATATATATATATATAAAAAGAAAGAACAGTAAGATATATAATCCGGTGTTCTTATAGATATTTTTATTTTACAATATAGTGCTCAATGTAAATATACAGAGCATTAATTTAGCTTCCATTTTTTGAAACATGGTTAGAACTGTGTAGCGAAAAAAACATATTTTAAATCAATTAATTTTAATATATATATATATATATATATATATATATATATATATATATATATATTCTACCAAACTATGATAAAATCCATTCCAAAACATTGTCTGCATTGAATGATCCACTGAGGTTGATATACCGTAAAATAATAATACCAACCAACCTTAAACCCTAAATCCCTACTTGAATCGATAGTTCTGGTTTATTTCGTGTCTCTCGAAAAATCAGTTTCGGTCTTTTAACAAATTTCTTTCTTTCTCAAGGACGAAGTTATTAATTAGTCTTTAATAGGTCAGCTATTTGCTATTATTTATAAATTTTAGTCGCGAGTGTTTTTTTGAAATATTATAATTAAAAATTACTAAGAATAGCATGATTGATTTTTTTATTATTATTTTAAAAGTAATTACAAATTTCCCTTCAAGGAAAATACTTTGTATCATTTTTTAAAAGACTTCTAAAATAACTTTTGAAAAATTGTATTTCAGTAGGGGACATTTTTACAGTCTCTTTCCACATGAAAACACCTGACAATTAGAACATATTAATACTTTAACCAGTTAGCAGCCATTCTTTTACTAACTTTAGATCAAATCTAGAAATAGTCTGTAAACTAGACAACCTCGTTTTGATATCAGTCAAAGTAAAATCCAAATGTCTTTGTCCTTTTTCAATAAAGTAAAAAAAGAAAAAAGAAAAAGAAGAATTAATCGGAAACCAGTTGGATGCTGCATTTGACATTTAACACAGTAAGAACATCTTTGTTTGCTAACGCCAATTGTTAAAACCTAATTACAGTTTGAAAGCAAATACATTAAAACTGGGAAAGCATTTTTTGGTCTGAATCTTTGTTCTCACGCATTGAGACAATTGAACCTCTCTACCGCTGTATGGTATTTTCAGTACCGAGACAACTGATCGCGATTCGCATGTTGTCTCTTCGAGATTAAAAGCAAAGAGTGATATTAAGAAACAGGTGGTGAACAAATTTCGATCGATATCGACATAGCTAGGCCGAAAGCGACCTGGCCAGCGCCTTCCCCTACCTCCATTAATCCATCTATGATGATTAATGACAGATCAATGAAGTAATTTGGAGACTTGCATTGATAGATAAAAGGACTAAAAAATAGACACAAAATAAATCGATTTGGATTGATCAAAATGAGTAGATATATATATATATATATATATATATATATATATATATATATAAAGTAGATAATATAGAGAAGATAATATATATTAAGTAGATAATATATTGAGTAGATAATATATATATTATAAGCTCTCATATATATATATATATTTATCTACTCATATATATATATATATATATATATATATATATATATATGTATATAAAGTAGATAATATAGAGAAGATAATATATATTAAGTAGATAATATATTGAGTAGATAATATATATATTCTAAGCTCTCATATATATATATTTATCTACTCATATGTATATATATATATATATATATATATATATATATATATATACTTTTATTTTTAGATATTACATCGAAAACATGTCAAAATCGCTACACAATTGCAGTCGTGTTTCGGTGCGTATCAACGCATCTCATCAGGTGATTGTAAATTACTGACGAGTGAACGATTTATTTAGATCTAAAAGGAAAATACAAGTTCTTTTACGCAAAAAAAAGCAAAAAGGGTGGGTTTATAAGGTTTGTGGGCTTTTCTTACATTAACCAATTAAATAAGACCTACGTTAAAGTTAAACTAAGAGAAGAAACAAAAATTAAGAAATTATTTTTCATAAATGGGTCATGACCCGTAGATTTGAATTGGATGACAGTAACAGAAGTTTCTCATCTTACCTGATATATATATATATATATATATATATATATATATATATAGTCATCTAGATACAGAGTGTTTCGCTGTATCACAGCTCATCAGTGTGACTAGACATGCGATTGCTTCAAGCCGTGATCGAGGCCCGACCGATCTGACATCAGCGCACGCAGTGGAGAAAGGGAATCCCTAACGCATTATACACAAGATATAAGCATTACCGGATACCAGAGTGCTCAATTCATAGCTCTTCCAAGGAGAGCAACTCAAAAAAGTATCTAAAAACCTTTCTGCCCAGCTACTTAAAAAAAATACTAAAGCTATTTTCTTTTTGAACAGTAAGTCTAATTTTTCCCCTCTTTCTGCTATTTCTCTACCTCTTTTACTCTCTCTGAACTGTTATTGGAGTCCTTTTTAAGGGCTCGCCAAAGGGACGTTTTGGCAGTTATTTACAAGTTGTACCAGTGAACTTTAACATCAGACTATTTTTCCCCCCTCATTTTATTTTTTTTTCTTTTCCCTCAATAAATTTTATCGCTATTTCAAGTGGTTTTTCCTTCTTCTTTATCTCGCTTGTTATGGTTGTATACTGATGGTTTCAGGTCTCTGTTAACGGTGTTACGCGGGATTCCCGTCATTGGACATAATGACAAAGTTTCCCAACCTTTTTTGCGCCGAGTTTGGCTGTTACTAAGCTAAATTTCGACAAAAAGACCCAATTCAATCCATATGACTTTTGGCCCATGAGAAAGGAGTTTCAGCTATGACAATCCAAAGAGCAGTGAAAAAGACTTGAAAATGAAATCGTCCGTGAAACGCGTGAGGCACATTTTTACTCCAGAACAGAAAGTTAGTTGGCTAGAGAGGGCGAAGATAATCTTGAATAAATTGGCAAAAATGAATATATATATATATATATATATATATATATATATATATATATATATATATATATAATTGAACTTAATTTCAGTTCTTCATGAGTTTCTGATCCTTAGCTATGATTAATTAATGATGAACATTTTTGTTTATGATCAATTTCATCACGATTCTCCTGTTAAGCTTGGAGAATAATTATACATTCTTATTGCTCAAGGTAAAGTTCAATAGTGTTGTAAAAACCTCGGAGAATTCCAGTAAGATATCTTTAATTATTTCTAAGATACAAACTTAATCTCACAATTAGACAATGTTGCTTTTACATGATTTGGACAATTTTGTTATTACACACGTTACATATATCTCTATCTATAAAAGGCAGGATATGTGTGTGTGTATGTTACGAATGCACAGCCACAATTTTCGACGGATTGGCACCAAAATTTACATGCACATGCTCCAAGTTAGTGAAGAGGCCAAGACCGACTTTGCATTGCCCAACTCCCATCGATAGTGGAAATAATCGATTTTTTCATGCTTCTGCGTCAGTTTTCATGTAGTTTGCGGCCATTTTCTACTAGCCAGAGAACCTATAGCTGGCTGCCACGAATAGCAGGAAGATTCTATTGGCCAGCGGGAGAGCCAACAGCTGACTGACATGAATGTTAACTAGCATGATAGCATGCAAAAAAAATCGATAGCTGCATTCGTCACAAGTGGGAAAAATTTAAATCTGCATGGTACTTTACTCCAATTGGCTCATTCACTTGCTTAAACTCAACGTTGATTCTGATTCCGCAGAACTAGGTTGGGTGTGAAAAGGTATTTGTTGTTAACATTCTTTTTTCATTCGGTTTTTCCAGTTACGACTCGTTTTTAAAGCTGATCGTTTTGTATTCATTTTGTTTAGTTCCTTTTTCGTAACAGATTTAATGTTTAGTATAGAGCTTAGAAAAAAATTCGCAGTGTGAGATAGGCAAGAAGTAAGGCATGTAGCAACATCAGCACGGCAAATGGCACTCCTTTAAAGGCAAGGAAGGGCAAAAATATTTTAAGTCAAGTGATAGCGATTGCTGCATGAGTCACGATTTTTGAATCAAGCACCGGCAACACCGGACCATTCTGCTAGTATATATATATATATATATATATATATATATATATATATATATATATATATATATATGTGTGTGTGTGTGTGTGTGTGTGAAAGAACAGATAAAAAGTAAGCAAACGAAATGTCTATTTCAAACATGCGTATCAACTAAAAATAACGTTTGAAGTAAGAAAATGCCGATTAAAAAAAGTCGATAAATTCTTTATATATATATATTTGTGGAACCCCGTTTCAGAATTGTTTAAAATGTCTTAGATTACTCAGAAGTTGACTCATTTTTGTAGGCGGACCGTCTCAAAAATTCGAATTTTTGTATTCATATAATATTAACCAATCAGCGACATCATATGAGACACGCGGTTTTCTTTGAATTTGCAGATGATTATGATTTTTTGGCAGCTACGAAATTTTGGAGGATCATTTAAGAATATGATCAACAATATACTCTCTTCTTGAAATGGATATTTAAAAATTGAGAAAACATTCATTAAACAATAAACTTATGAGATTAATAAATCTCTTTTTTTCTGGAGTCGATGTTTCGCTATATAAATGGTCATTTTCATTCGCTAGTTTGTTTTTCAGTTAATCATTGACTAGGTCTTTGCTTTACAAAACTGAAATTCTCACAATTAATTACTCACGTTTTTCGCATATTTATTTGAGTATATAATAATACAAAATAAAATGCTTCACGATATTGACACAATAAGACATACAGACGAGCGTCAACAATAGAAGCTAGCTTCCTGCTTATTTCATGCGTCCGACTGCTGCAATTTATACGCCTACATAAAACAACACACAACCGTGTCACGCAGATTCTCATACCAAAGACGCATTTTGTGTCTTCTATACTAACGCAATTCATTCGTTCGTACCGCAAAAAAATTTTGTGTGAAGTTTTTTCGCAAAGGATTTTTGTAATTCTTTTCCTTTAATTCAATTTAAAAGAAAAATAATGGTCAGATATTAAAAAATTATTTAAATTTGTATAGAAGTGTTGAAGATTCACTTATTTCTTCGGTTTATACATGCAAAATGTGTGTGTGTGTGTATGTGAGAGTGAGTGAGTGTGTAAGTGCGTACGTCCGTGTGTGCGTGAGTGCTGCGTGTTTTATTAGAACGTTCGCTTTCCGATCACGAGACCCAGGTTCGAATCTCACGATGATCGATTTGTCAGGATAATGACTTCTTCAAGTTATCGGCATCAGGAGACGAACCCTGCGTGCTGCACTGCTGAAAAGTACCTGAAAACCTTACCACGGGTTTTCCGATGTTTTGTGAGTGAAATTGGGTCGGCAAAACTATTCACATGCCGTCGATGGTTATGCTAGCACGAAGACACAAGTCATCGTGACCGAGAGTTTGAATGTACACGCCCCTTGTCTAACTTTTGAACACGCCTTATTTCGCCCACTCTCTCCAGAAAGTGTAAACGTCCGCTCAGGATACTGACGGGTATAAAATCACGGGTGAGCTTCGTGGGTATTGAACAAACACGACTGAATGGCCGTCTGGAACTCGGACTGGCTAGCTGCCCTAAAGACGTGTGTGCTCTAAAAACGAATAAATGGGCATTATTTATTATTATTATTATTATTATTATTATTATTATTTGTGTATATTATGTTTCCTGCTTTGTATCTTGTAGAGCCGGGTTCAAACTATGGCTCTTAGGCCCTATTATTATTATTATTATTATTATTATTCATTTCTAGTTTTAAGAACATTTTTCTGTCTGAACTTCTCGAATGAGGAGATATACTTATTTACATTATTTACAATCGGACTAATATCCTCATCCTTGTTGCTATTATCACAACGTTTCGGCCGTTGTGTCCTCCGGCCTTCTCCAGGTGTCTTTAGACCCGGTTAACCTCCAGGGAATGTCGAATTGAACCCGTCATTTAATATAAAGAGGTATTATTATTATTTGATTGGATTCCTGTCGTATACACATTTCCTTCTGAGTGCTACTTTTTCGCTTTCCGATCATGAGACACCGGTTCGAATCTCATTATGATCGAGTGAGCTTCGTGGGTGTTGAACAGATACAAATACGACTGAACGGCCTTTTGTAACTAGTATTGGCTAGCTGCCTTAACAAATGTTTATGCTAAAAAAAACCCGAATAACCGGACATGATTATTATTATTATTATTATTATTTTTATTATTATTATTATTATTATTTGTAAATAAGTATAAAGATCAACACATTTGATGGTGTTTAAGTAATGAAATTCATGTCGGGATAAACGAATGATTGTATTCATACATTATGAATATATGTTTATGTTTCCTTTTTGAAGTGTGAGATAAAAAGGCATTTTCTACTGACCAATGTATGTATTCTACTTCCTAATGGAACAATATGGATGGACAGGTGAGGAGGCAAAATGGACAACGAGTGGAAGCCATGTCACGAAACTATTCACAAAATGTACTTATTTAGACGTTATGATTATAGTGGATGACATGCCAGCAAATCTCGTCGTTAGGATGAAAGGCCTTGTTACAATGATTTGAAATAAATGTACATTTCTGTCGCAAATGTGTGGCCAGAAAGCCTCATTTTCCAAGTAAATAACTTCAAATTTCTCACTCGTCAATCTTAAAGCCCTAATATTGAGCTAAATTGCCAAGTGAAACGTTTCCAACATCGGTTTCATTTTAAGTATGTAATTCTTGACGCATTACGACAATAAATGGCTCTTAATCCGTTTCCATCGCTAGTGATTTTACTGTAAACTATTTTTATTATTTTTTTATTTTTTTTTATTTTTATTGTAAACTATTTTTATTTTATTTTTATTATTTTTTTAATTTTTATTTTATTGTAAACTATTTTTATTTTATTTTTATTATTTTTTTAAAATTTTTATTGTAAACTATTTTTATTTTATTTTTATTATTTTCATTATTTTTATTATTTTCATTATTTTATTTATTTTTATTTTTATTGTAAACTAGTTTTATTTTACTTTTATTATTTTTTATTATTTTTTTTATCTTTTTATTTTTATTTTTATTGTAAACTATCTTTATTTTATTTTTATTATTTTTGTTATCTTTTTATTTTTATTTTTATTGTAAACTATTTTTATTTTATAGTAAACTAAACAATCCTGTGACCAAAGATTGTCATTGATGTCACACTTTTGCCGCTGATGTTACTTTCTGTTGGTATGTTAAATAGAGATTTTTTTTTTCATCCAGAGCTTTTACTTAAACAAAAATAAGTAATAGAATATAAAAAGTAGTATTTTATACTTTATTCCTTTCAAAAAAAAAAAAAAAAAAAAATCCGTTTTACGTGAATACAGACCATTTAAAATATAATTCAGTTGCAAATTACTTGTATTTTCCTTTCAGCTTTTCAATCACATGTTCCTTAACTCATTCTCAGTAGATTCAATATATTATTTCGGTCTATTAGTGTTTGCACACAGATGCAGAAAATGGGATGTTTTATATTATATAGATACTTTGCTATAATAAATAATTACAAATGCATTTCTCTAGGGTAGAGGTTCCCAATCAATGTGACGTGGCACATTAGTGTGCCGCGGAATGATTACTGGTGTGCCGCGAAGAGATAATATCTAGAAGCCATTTAATTTCATTTTGTTTAATAAAGACATTCAATTTCTTAATCATGATGACACCGCTCAATTACATTTAAGTAATATTGGTTAGGAATCGGAACCGTTAAAAATTTAGGTATTGTTTTATCACCAGTTTATATCGTCTATATATCTCATTCACAATATTTACAAATTCTTTGTAGATATTTTTATTAAATATTTAGGCATTGTAAATTAAAGTTTTAGTAAGACAAACAAAAAAACAAATTAAATATAATAAAAATTCTTTTAGATTTATTTTGTTCAATTTTAGATTTAATTTACCCTTAATTATGGGCAAGTTTCTGAAAAGAAAAGGCGATGGTGACAAGAATAATTCTACAACGTCATTTAAAAAAAACAAAAGTTCACCAGTTGTAGAGTGATGATTACGTGAAGTTTTAGATTTCACTGAACTGGAGATACACAGATTCCTTCTCCGCTATGTGTTGGTTGCGGCCAAACGCTGTCTAATGAAGCAATGGTTCCAAGTAAAATGAAAAGACATCTTATTACTAACCATCCTAGCCGTCAAACTAAAAATGTCGATTATTTTCAACGGTTATTAGAATCAAATGCAAGGCAAAGTCAAATATTAAAAAAAAATATTATTCAATTAGCTTCATATGAAATTATTGCTCTTAAATTGAAGTCTCATGTTCTTGCAGAATCAGTGATCCTTCCGGCCTGCAAAAAAAAAAGTGAAAATTATACTCGGTCACAAGGCCGAACAAGAAATTAGAAGGATCCCTCTTTCAAACAATACAATTCAGCGAAGGATTCTTGACTTGTCTGATAAAAATTATTCCCTACAATCTAGAGAATAATTTTAAAATCCCTTGGATTTACCTTCCATAATCTTATATAAAAAGTAAAATGTATGTGTTTGTGCGTATGTGTGTCGTCTGCTCCCACTGGTCCGATTTCAATGATTCATAGCTCACTCAAAAGCCCTAGAAAATTAGGCACAGGAAACGATTTTCGTTGAGCTCAGATTCATGGTTGCCAGGTTATACGAGGTTAAAAATATATATTAATATATTATACTAGCCATTATCGTTGCTTTCATGGTTCATGGTAACTCTTATTTTCCTTTCTTATCCAAAATTGTAGCTAGCTTAAAATTTTAATATCTAGGGAGGAGTCGATGCAATAGGCATCAATAAACAACAGAAGAACTCAAAATTTACCGCTGCGTTTAAGTATTAAATTAATGCTTAAGCTCATCTTTTAAAAGTTCAACGATAATTCTTCTGCTACCACTTAATTTAAAGATGATTTGATGTACGTAGATCCTTATTTTCTGTAAAAAACAATTATTTTTATTTCATAGGTGACAGAGCAGGGGACAATTTGTAACATAAAATTAATATACTGTAAAGATGGAAAAATAGAAATTAGAATTAGTTATACATTCAACATTTGAAGAGTTAGAGAAACATAATAGCTAATTAAGTAAAACCTGTATTATGGAATCTATATGAAATACGAAATTGGAGCTCAATTCTCCCACGAATTCTGAGATTAAAAAGCACTGCTTTACTTTATAGCAATTTACACACAAAACGCTCAATATCTGTATTATATATTATCTACTTCTAGGTAATGTCACTATTCAAGTTTAATTTATTATTTTTTTATTTATTTTTTATTTATTATTTTAATTTGCATATTGATTTTTAAAAAGTTTATTTCATTACTTAACTGTCCTTCATTACTGTTCTTTTATTCGAGAATTGTTTTGATTTTCCCATCAAAAAGAGTCTTATATAGTGCCGAAAAGTCTTTAAAATTTGAATTTTACTTGGCCTTCAACAAGTTGGTATCTATTTGTAAAACTTTCCTTAACTATAACAAGCCAATTTATGAATGAAAGGTTCATTTAAAATTTTTGTCTCGAAGATTTCAAGCAGTCAATATATCTTACTTTGTGAAGCCATAGCGAGCGGGCGAAGCCTGTTAGTTTATATATAATAAATCATATTCGTTTCTTTTTCTATTATAAAGGGCTTCAGTTGTTTTCTACAGTGCATTACTTAGTCTTTGCAGCTAATCTTGAAAACAAATCATGTTACCACAATATATTGACTAGTCGATTTTGTTTAGTAGCATATAAACCTCTGTGAGTTATTTAATGCTGAAATCTAAATATTTTGAACGCAATTTTAAGATTTCAGCTACATATATTTTGCCCATAATTTTATAATTTCAGGGTAAATTTATGTTACATATATATATATAACCTAAAGTAATGCTAAGGATCCAGGCAATCCTCCCTAGGTTTCACCTAAACGGATCTTCAGGGTAAAGCCGTCTCTCTCTCTCTCTCTCTCTCTCTCTCTCTCTATATATATATATATATATATATATATATATATATATATTGTTTTTAACTGAATGATTACGTGATATCTGTCCTCCTATAGGGCAATGAATGCTGGACAATCTACTCAAAGATGAAGAAGAGATTAGAAGTAACAGACATTTGGTTCTACAGAAAGATGCTGAGGATACCATGGACCGAACAAGTAAGCAACGACGAGATTTTAGAGAAAATGGGAATTAAAAGGAAACTTATACTTAAGGTTAGGAAGAGGCAGTTGAATTTTGGGGGGGCACGTAATGAGGAAAGAGGGTTTGGAAAATCTGATACTCACTGGAAGGATAGGAAGATGTAGAGGGCCATTATCGCCAACGTCCTGAAGGGACACGGTACATAAAATAAGTTTCAAGGTGATAAAATGTATTGTTGGTAATTTAAACAATGTACCGCTGGTAATTTGACTACAAAAATGTATTGTTAGTAGTTTTTTATAAAAATGTATTGCTGGTTATTTTAAAATAGAAATATATATTTTTTTTATACCTTTTTAGTGTTGTATTGATTGCCATCTTGTTATGAAATATATTGTTTGCCATTTTACAAGGAAAATCTATTGTTGCTCATTTTACTATAAGATGTATTGTTTGTCATTTTATTATGGAACACGCAGATTCCATTTTCCACGTTGATGAACGTAACACTGACTTTAGAACATTAGCGCTATGAAATATCGCGGAGCTGACGGTTTATTCACATATTTGTAAAATCTACAATATTCTACACAGCATAATTGAATCAAATTCTGTTCATATTTCTCTTTTGATGGACGGGTTTATTCAGAAAACTAATGGCGTTGAATTGACGTTTTAACCATTAAAGCTAATCTCCGATTATCTAATAAGATTTAGACGGCACTATTTATATGCTAGAAAATGTGTCAGATGAAAAAATGCGTTTAGAATAAGAATGCAAGTTATGATTGAAAATACAGAGACAAATAAATAACAGAGTAGGGAAGTAGATTTCGACCTTCCTCCCCTGGAAAGCCTTAGCTGGAAACATATGCTGCGTTGCGCGTCATCTCTATCCTCATGTGGTCTATCGGCAACCCCACAGTAAAGACCCCAACGCTGCATCACAGACCGATTGAAAAAAAAAATTTTCTTCAGGTTTCTTCTTACATGCCTTATTTCAGTGTGGTTGGGAATAGGAAACATCGTTTCTTAGAAGAAGCGGGAGGTAGAAGAGGATAGTGTGAACTGAAGCACCAGTACATGGTGGCTTGTCTCACTTTACTTGAGTCATGACACGCCGAGGAATCTGAGAGCGGAAGGCGTCTTCATTTCTGCAACATTTATTGCCCCCACTTACAATAGTGACCAACGTATTTATGAGGATTGGGACATAGCAATTTCTGCAACAGTACTGATCGTTTTGCGCGTTCTCGGTCTTGTATTAAACAAGACAATCCTCAACTATGACTGGGTTCAAACCATTTCCACTCAGTTCGGGTCGTCAGAGTTCTGAATAGTACGGTAGGGTTTTCCATTTTTGGCAAGCCTACACATTTTGTAACAATTAAAAACATGTGAGTCCTGTAACACATCGTAACGGTATCACGTGTAATGCAGGTATAGCAGCAATAGAATGTGTTGGGAAAGATAGCCTGACGAAGCCCATCCCTCTTCAGGTTGGTTTTGTATTCAGAGTTTTCCTTCTCCAAGAGGGATTACTTTAATCAAACCCGGTTTGCGCTGCTATTAATCTATAGCAGGAGGAAGATGGGTTTATACCTTTTCCTAAATTTAATTTTCTTGGGAGCATGAGCAATTTCTTTTAAAAAATATATTGCTGGTAATTTATTTTTGTTTTTGACAAAAATATATTATTGCTAATTTTTTTTTACTCTGAAAATGCATTAATGATATTTTTACTTTTTTATACTCTCATGGTATTTTGACCCCAGTTTTGGGGGTTCACGGGTATTAGTGAGACGGTTATAAAACAGGATCGAGCGGGAATTGAACTCAGCATGCTGAACGCTCTTTCAGCGTTAATAACCGTTATCTATCCGCGTCTCATATGGAGTGAAAAAAACCGCGCCAAAGTTTAGCTTCTTTTTGTCTTTTATGTTTGTCTTGTTCTCTTTTTTTTTTTTCTTTTTTTTTCTTCCTTTTCTTGTGGTTTTCTTGTTGCCGTTCTTTAATAATAGGTTTTTTCTCTCGACATATTTTATTGTTTTCAGCTTTTCATTCAACTTTTATATAAAATCTATCAAGGATATTGTGTTTGTATTTCACTTGTCATGCTAACGTTTCCCCCATAGTTAATTAATTCGGTCAAATTGATTTTTCCCCGCCTTTTTATTTCTTTCCCTTCCCGCCCACACACACACACACACACACACACACACACACACACACACACACACATATATATATATATATATATATATATATGTGAAAATATATAGAAAATAGGAAGGAACTGGTTAGGTAAATAATCAAAAATCCCTTAGTATTTTAGTTATTATTTTTAAAAAATAGTGCTCGATACAAAAGTAGAGCATAAATATAATTATTTATTTAAAAATATGATTCCAAATCGCGACATAAGAAGTCCCATGTTTCAAAACAAGAGCCGAAAACTTCAATATAATTATTTAAATTAAATTGAGTTAAAATAAGCTCTGTTCCATCTTCAAGCGAAATTATTTTTGGAATAACGTGTTTCTGAAATTTACGTGTTTTAAAAATTGAAATCAAAATTTCCATGGTAACAGCTTGGGCGAATTGTTTAAGTTGGGTAGGCGGGTGTTGGGTGTTGGGTGTTAATAATAAGTATCAGTATAGAGTTACTTTCGTAGATGTCAAATCAGGGAAAGGTGGGGGTGTCTAAATTTGAAACGGAAGATGTATTAACCCTCGTCTAGTTTGCATGTCTATGGAGATTTATTTATTTGTTTATTTTAGTTTTTTATGAAAGGGATTTGTGCATACAAAAAAACTGTCGTAACGTTTGTTTTTTGACGCCTTCATAAAGGGTCATCTTACAGATATAATCCTCAGCGCAAAGAAATCGGTTCTCATTCATAATGGGGACCAATGGATAAAAAACAATAACGACCTGTTTGACATCACTATGGGATCATTAGACCCTGCAGAGTCTTCTGACCTTGTTGGTCTTCTAATACTGTACAACTTAACGGCACACCGCGAAATTGATATTAAGAACATCGGACTGTATAGAGATGACGGGCTCATGGTGGTGAGGAGTTCTACTAGTTTTAAGATTGAAAAAATCAGAAAAATTATATTTAGTGAATTTAAAAACTAAACTTAAAGATAATTGTCTCTTCTAATTTAAAAGGGTTAACTTCTCGACGTAACTCTAGACTTACCAGGCAACACATACCAACCTTATAGTAAACCTAATGCTAACCCTTTATATATACACCCGAAGTCAAACCACCTCCATCCATAATTAAACATATACCCTCATCAATAGAAAATAGAATTAGCATTAATTCCGCTAACAAGGAAATATTCCAACAACACAATGGCTTCTATAACACTGCCCTAAAAAATAGTGGTTATAAAAATGCTAACATTAACTATAGAGACAATTGCACTGGCTATAGGAAAAAAAACAGGAAAAGAAAAATCATTTGGTATACCCCTTCGTTCAACCAAATGGTTAGTATAAAACTAGGACAGAAATTCTTAGCCCTAATTGATAAACACTTCCCCACCAATAGTAAGCTTAGTAATATATTCAATAAGAACACCCTAAAATTGAGTTACAGCTGCTCTGATAATCTTGAACGTATAATAAAAAAACACAATAATAAGATCTTGAACAAGCCCCAATGCCTGAAAAGTATTAATAAAAACCCTGCACTTAAATCAGACAATAAAAGGGAAAAATTATGTAACTGTAGAAACCTAGAAGACTGCCCATTAGAAAATAAATGCTGCATTAAATCTGTGGTATACCAATGTACTATATCATCCACTGAGAGCCCTAGCACTAATAAGATATACATTGGGTCCACGAAGAATGATTTTAAAGATAGATGGAGGCAGCATAAGTGCTCTTTCAATAATATAAACAAAAGAAATCAGACTTCCCTATCTAAATATTTTTGGCATCTGAAGGAAACAAATAGGACACGTAAAGTTAAATGGAAAATTATAAACAAGGCTAGAACATGTAAAACTTGGGATGACCCATGCCCTTTATGCCTCCATGAGAAATTGCACATAATTAAGCTTCTAAATAATAATAATCTTTTAAACAATAGACACGAGTTAACGGTTTTTTGTAGGCATCATCAGATTTTTGGTTTGAATTATTAGCTAAAAACTAGCATACAATATAATAACTTGTTTAATCCATAGCCCACTCATCAGATTCATGGTTTGAATAATTAACTAAAAACATGCATACAATATAACACCCTTCATAATCTATAGCCCAAATAAATAGTTTAAATACTCTAAAAAAAGATAACCCTTTATGAAGTCGTTAAAAAACAAACGTTACGACAGTTTTTTTATATGCACAAATCCCTTTCATAAAAATCTAAAATAAAAAAATAAATAAATCTCCATAGACATGCAAACTAGACGAGGGTTAATACATCTTCCGTTTCAAATTTAGACACCCCCACCTTTCCCTGACTTGACATCTACGAAAGTAACTCTATACTGATACTTATTATTAACACCCAACACCCGCCTACCCAACTTAAACAATTCGCCCTAGCTGTTACCATAGAAATTTTGATTTCAATTTTTAAAACACGTAAATTTCAGAAACACGTTATTCCAAAAAAAAATTTCGCTTGAAGATGGAACAGAGCTTATTTTAACTCAATTTAATTTAAATAATTATATTGAAGTTTTCGGCTCTTGTTTTGAAACATGGGACTTCTTATGTCGCGATTTGGAATCATATTTTTAAATAAATAGTTATATATAAATGCGAGTGGTTTATATATATATATATATATATATATATATATATATATATATATATATATATAAACCACTCGCATTTTTATCTCTATAGCAAGATATTCTTTAAATGCACACACACACACACACACACACACACACGCACACACACACGCACACACACACAAATATATATATATATATATATTGGACAATAAGAAAATATTAAAAAATTTAAATCTTTAGACACACTGGGTTGTAGATTAATATTCTTTCGTTTTTTTATTATTATTCCATTTAGATTCCTCGACTAGTTTCGACCGAAATGGCCATCATCGGGAGGAGAAATATTTCTGCTTGCAGGTAGCAGTGAACTACAGAAATGAATGTCTTGATGGAGAAAATGAACTTTTGTCTGTAGTTTTCATTTGTTTTTTTTATTTTTTTATCTTTTTAACATGAATCTTTTAACAATCCTTGTGTTGGTCAAACAGTCTCTTTTAAGTTGTTATTTGAGATAAGAGCTGGATAGATATATGCTGCTCTGAATTCTCTGGTATATATATATATATATACATATATATATATGTATGTATATGTATATATATATGTTCCAAAACAATAACACATTTCTCATAGCATTTTTTCGGATTACATCTCTATTTTCGTTGTCCTCTTATTACCGAGAAGTAAAAACAAGAACAAATCTATTTCCATACCTGAGGATGTCTGTAGGAACAGACGAAAGCTTGTAAATCTAAAAAAGACCTTATGAAACTGGAATTTATAAACAGGGATCATATCATTCATATACAGGTTCGGGGTTAGTGTATCTTATTGAAATTGTTTGCGAAGATGTATTCTCGCCATTTAAATCATTAACCTCTATATTTGTTTTTGTATGAATGATTCATGTAATTATATATGTATATATATATATATATGTGTGTGTGTATGTATGTGCGTGTGTGCGTACTTGGTAAGTAGGCTATTGCTCGTTTCTTTTAATGGTGTCACTTTTATGTATCGGCGTAAAAATAAATGATAAGATTTCATTATGCTGGCTGTACTTCCCCATTTCCTTTCTTGCCTGTAATTAAACAAATATCTAGATGATTATCAGTTTGACAGAGTTAGGGTTTTACCTTCCCGTGAGACATTGAAATGAAAAGCTCGCTGCAGTTGGCAGCCAGCATTTTCGATAGGCGCGGTAAGAAGAACAAATGTATTTGTAAGCTTTGGAGAAATGGCCGTGGAGCGAAAAGAAAGAAGATTGAATAATTGACTTTCTCGATCCGGCATTCTTAACAGGCAGGATCTCAAGGAGAAACCACACACGCGCTCAATTTATCAGTTAAAAGTGTCCGTTTCTTCCCGTATTTATTCCTCCATCTGCAGCATATATCAATCGACACACGCATTTGCATATATTTATTTACGCAGGGAGATATGTGCATTTAGATAGTAAAAAAAAAAATAACAAGCTTTTGCATACAGCCATTTGATTGAATCTCGGAACTAAATGAAAATATCCTTATTGAAATAGGTTTACAAATGAGAGAAAAACGTTCCAAGAACACAAATATATACACATAAAAATGGCATGCATATTTATAGAAAAACGAGATGGTTCAGTGAAAAAAAATTAGTTCATGTAAACTGAAAAAAAAAAAAAAGAAGAAATTAGATGCAACGTAATATCCAATTTTATTTTCAAGTTTATGGGCAAAGCAGAAATGTTTGTTATTATATTGGTTTGGTTGTATTTGTGTTTATATAAATGTTTCAAAGTTGAGTCAGTCAAGATAATTCTTGCAGTGGAGAAAAAAAATGTCATAGATGCAATAAGAGAAGATCAGAAAGAAAAATAACTACTGCCTAAAATGGTATAAACATCACAAAAGCGATTATTTTATCACTGATTTGTTTTTTTTTTTATAATTGAAGTTGTCTGCCTACATTGATACAAGTAAAACAATTTTGCTTATGTCGCATAAAGAGAATCAGAAATATGATCATCTATCTATCTATCTATCTATCTATCTATCTATCTATCTATCTATCTATGTTCATCTGACTCTCTCCCCACCCCTCTCTCTCTCTCTCTCTCTCTCTCTATCTATCTATGTTCATCTGACTATCTCTCTCTCTATCTATCTATGTTCATCTTACTCTCCCTATCTATCTATCTATCTATCTATCTATCTATATCTATCTATCTATCTATCTATGTTCATCTGACTCTCTCCCCACCTCTCTCTCTCTCTATCTATCTATCTATGTTCATCTGATTCTTTCCCTCTCTCTATCTATCTATGTTCATCTGACTCTCCCTCTTTATCTATCTATCTATCTATCTATCTATCTATCTATCTATCTATCTATCTATCTATCTATGTTCAGAGATAGATAGATAGATAGATAGATAGATAGATGGATAAATAGATAGATATCAGTTGTAACTTAGAAAAGGTTACTGAATGAGGAATAACTAAAACAGTCTGCCCACATTGATACAAGTAAAACAATTTTGCTTATGTCGCATAAAGAGAATCAGAAATACGATTATCTATCTATCTATCTATCTATCTATCTATCTATCTCTCTATCTATCTATCTATGTTCATCTGACTCTCCCTCTTTATCTATCTATCTATCTATCTATCTATTTATCTATCTATCTATATATCTATCTATGTTCATCTGCCTCTCCCCCTCTCTCTCTCTCTCTCTCTATCTATCTATCTATCTATCTATCTATCTATCTATGTTCTTCTGCCTCTCTCTATATATCTATGTTCATCTCTCTCTCTCTCTCTTAGTATATCTATTTATGTTAATCTGATTTGTTTGATTAGCGGCATATCAACACCTTATTGGTCATTTAATACCTAAATTTAATTTTCTTGGGAACATTAGCAACTTCTGTTAAAAAATATATTGCTGGTAATTTATTTTTGTTTTTTTTTTTACTCTGAAAATGTATTGATGATATTTTTACTTTTTAATACTCTCGTAGTATTTTGAACCCAATTTTTGGGGTTCCCTAATTGTCCATAGCTGAGCCCGTAACGGGTGTTACCACCCCGAGTGGTAAATATATATATAATGGATATCGGCTTGCATTGTGGAATCGCAGAGCCGAGTTCGAATCCAGGTTGAATCCATTACATTCACTTACGTGCTAATACTCTTGGGAAACGTATGAATCCTCTTACTCTCCCTCCAGCTATGGGTAAAATAGCAGGACAGACTGGGTTCTATAGCCTTGGATGGCAACTGGTCTAGGAGAAGGACAACTCTGAATTCAAAATCTGCGGAGGGTCGTTTGGGAACCTTGTGGCATTCGGTGCACCAGGTCTCTGTATTCGTCCCTTCAAAAGTGTGGATGGTCCTGCACGAGGCCTTCACCACTATAATCAAATCTCATGTGCCGGTGTCGGGCTGTCGGTTTCCTGAAACTGATCTGTTTGACCCTCACGTCGAATATATATATATATATATATATATATATATATATATATATATATATATATATATATAATATAAATCGATTCTCCGTCGGGTTCATACTTTTCCCAAGCGTATTAGCACGTAAGTGAATGTAATGGATTTGACTGAAATTCGAACTACAAGGAATCACTCAATTAAGTGATATGCGTGATACACGCTTAGGCGATCATGTATCTTTCGATACATGACTGACGAAGCAGATTTTTTTCCCCACAGTAGGTTGTCATTTCTTTCTGCAGTAGACGAGTTACCATCCAAGGCTACAGAACCCGGTCTGTCCTGCTATTTACCCATGCGGAGAGAAAAGGATTCATACCTTTCCCAAGGGTATTAGCACGTAAGTGAATGCAATGGATTTGACTGAAATTCGAACTACAAGGAATCAGTCAATTATAAGCCATGCGTGATACACGCTTAGGCGATCATGTATCTTTCGATACATGACTGACGAGGCAGATTTTTTTTCCCGCAGTAGGTTATCATTTCTTTCTGCGGTAGACCAGTTACCATCCAAGGCTATAGAACCCGGTCTGTCCTTCTATTTACGTATAGCTGGTGGGGGTAGAACAGGATTTATACCTTTCCCAACGGAATTAGCACGTAAGTGAATTTAGCGGATTCGACTGGAATTCGAACTCGGGTCTCTGATTCTTCAATCCGAGCTGCTATCTATTACTCCACACACTTCAGTTGTCTCTGTGAGATTGTCCTGCATTCACTGTCGTACAAGAGGATTGATATCACGTAGTAGTTCAATGCTCTTTTCTTTGTATCGAATACGATTTTCGTGTTTCTTAGAAATTTGTTTGACTTTTGAAAGGCATCTTTCGCTAATCCAATGCATGTTCGGATTTCGGTGTCGTATTTTCTATTATAGCCTCAATAAGGGAAATAAGATATTGCAAAAGTAATGATGGGAAGACGATGTTGGAAACTGTTGAACAGAGATAAAAATCAATAAAAGAGAAAAGATAAACTAAAAAGAACATGGAACAAAGATATGGAACAAAACTTGCCGGAAGTATGTTATAGAGAAAGAGCCGAGAAAGAGGATAGTGGTAATAAGCAAGAAAAATAGACTGATCAGTTAAAAATATTTGAACAAGCCGCTGTTGCACGTACAGACTGAATATGCAGAATATTACGAACATTGTCTGAAGATATAAATGCAACGAAATGATCACTTTTAAGTAAACGGGCCAAAGAGGAATCTGTAAGTTAGGTGAAGAATTAATTCAATTGATTTCAAGAGCAAGGATGTCATTAGTTTATCAGCACTTATAACTTTGAGAACGTTCATGAATATTCATCAAGGGGTTGAAAGGTCAGCCAAAACATATGGAGAACACAAAGTGCCATAATTCAAAATCTGGTAAGGCAAAAGTAAGCGAGTAATATTCAAGAAATATATATCTTTTAATAAAGGAATGTTGTTTAAATTGTGATTAGATTTTTATAGTATGGGATGAACGTGTGTCCTGTGTGTCTTCAAAAACATGAGATGTTGGATTTAACCGTCTTCTTATGATTTTTCGACATATTTATGGTCGTGACTGTTGGCTTTGGAAAATAGTACTTCTTTCAGGAAAGGTGAGATTGGAAAGAAACCGAAGCATAGATTGCTCTCTCTCTCTCTCTCTCTCACCATATATATATATATATATATATATATATATATATATATAGAATAAAGTGTTCAGTATCAGGGATAGACAGTATGTAAATATAAAAGCGGGCATTGAATTCAACAACTAGAGGGGTTGAGTAAACGTCAATGTATATATATATATTGTGTGTATTTAGGCAGCATATTTTCATTTATACACGTTTCATTAAATAATATAGACAAGTGTTGTCTATTTATTTTATGTAAAATTTTTTCGTAACGTCTGATAAGTTTAATAACATTATCGTTGAACGAAGAAAGAAATTCACAATATTGATCCATATTTTTTTAATATAATCTAAGCTTTCGGCTTACTTAAGCCATTATCAAAGATGTCAATTACAACATATTAAATATTAATGTCCGTATATTGTTTAATATGTTGTAATTGACATATATATATATATATATATGTTTAAGTAATGAAAAGTTTGGTAATCCATATGGATAATCCCAAGGAGGATGTAATCCAGAGAGTTCAGTGTCAAATCACAGCAATTATTAATTCAATTTAAATAGAAAACAGACAACATTAAGGGTCCATAGGTTAAAATTTATTTCCCCCAGGTATATGATTTTACCTGGTTCCTCAGACCACATTTCTAAGGGTGAAAAAAATTTTTTTTTTAATTTTCACTCTTGGAAGTGTGGTCTGAGGAACCAGGTAAAAATCATATACCTGAGAAAATAAATTATAACCTATGGACACTTAAGGTTGTCTGTTCTCTATTTAAATTGAATATATATATATATATATATATATATATATATATATATATATATATATATATAAAAGTGAACATAGAAGTCAACACTTAGAGGCGACAGTCTGTTTCATGCTATATGCAATCGTCAGGCCACGTGTGCTGTTATTTTTCTCGGCTATTTATACATATACGGGTCAGTGGTGCATTGTGGGTAGTCTATTATGGCGGTTATTTTACCAGAAGTCGTTTATTTAAAAATTTTTTTTTGGTTTGAGAATTTAATTAAAGCTATTTGTTCCGTTTGGGGGTTGGTTGTTGTAGTTTTATTCTAACTCTTATTTGTGTTTATTTGGGTTGATTATCTTTATTTGTTTTTTCTAACGGTAACTTTATCGGGATTGGTTAGTTTATTTATTTACTTGGATGAATTTAGGTCAGTTTATTTTACTTCTATATTTTCTCGTTTCGGTTTTTTAAATAAAAAAATGTCGGACCCGGGTAATATTGACCTTGGACAAAAAATGTGGCTCAAGGTATGCTCACTGATGGAAACTCTATAGTGTGGCGAGACGACCACACTGTACACACTTCCCTTCAAAGCAGTATTATAAACAATGTAAGCGAGCGCGTCCGTTATAAATTATTGTATATACGCGATACAGTTCAAGGTCAATCTGTGCGAAGCGGCTTCACCCTAGGTACGTTTATAAATATAAACAGGGTAGACATAGGAATCAACACTACACTTCATAGTAAATCTGAGCCTCATGCTTGAATGTGACCTTAAAACCAAGAACCACTACTCCATTGTATGTATTAATTAAGGAAAGTTTGCGTTTTGGAAACAATCTCTACCAAGTTTTATTTGGTTAGGGCTTTTGCAGACGATTATTTGCAGTCATGACATTTAGATTACTTACTTATACTGGTTGTGTCCCGATAAAGGAGTTGAGACACTTGCTCTGAAGATCGCATTGAAGCGTGAAATTAATAGTCACCATACAGTGTTAATTCCTACGGCCGCACTCTCTCAAACTCTCTCTCTATATATATCTATCTATCTTAGTCTGTTCATATCTATCTATCTATCTATCTATCTATCTATCTATCTATCTATCTATGTTCATATTTATCTATCTATCTATATTAGTCTTTTCATATCTATCTATCTATCTATCTATCTATCTATCTATCTATCTATCTATCTATCTTTGTTCATATTTATCTATCTATATTAGTCTATTCATATCTATCTATCTATCTATCTATCTATCTATCTATCTTAGTCTATTCATATCTATCTATCTATCTATCTATCTATCTATCTATCTATCTATCTATCTTAGTCTATTCATATCTATCTATCTATCTATCTATCTATCTATTCGTGTCTCGGCAAAGCAATGATTTGGGATACTGATTTCATGTGCATGTAGTTTCTTCTGCCTTCACTCTCTCTTTTACAAACACATATGCGCACACATGTTTGCATAAACGTACACAAAAAAAAAAAAACGTGTTCCAAAACGTGGCATACTTTTGGTTTATGTTAAACTGAAATCGTATTTTTAATAAACCTGTGGAAAGAATATTTTTGGAAGACACACAGTTTTATATATATATACTTATATGACTATGTCTTACATATATATATATGATTATATGCCTTATATATATATACACACACACACACACACATATATATATATATATGACTATGTTTTACATATATATATATATGTATATGTATATATATATTCAATATCTAAATATAAATATTTTTAAATATAAATATTCATATCATGTTTCATTTCTGCTATATTCATGAATATATATAAGCATCAAATATGTGAATATAATATAAAATATCATATATATATATTTGTATATATATATATATTTATATATATATTCAATATATAAATATTCATAAATATACATATTGATATCATGTTTCATATCTTATATATTCATGAATATATGTAAGCATCAAATATATAAATATAATATAAAATATCATATATATATATATATATATATATATATATATATATATATATATATATATGTTTATGTGTGTATGTGTATTTAAGTTATGATTAAAACACGTATACAACAAAATAAAGTGGGGAACAGAAACAAGATAGGAAAAAGAATGAACGAAAAAAAAAGAAAGAAAGAAAACTTCGTAAAGAAAAAAAGAGAGGTATGTAAGAAAAGAAAAGAAAAACCGTGGTCACGTGGTGTCATGTGTAATTTGGAGGATTGGTTCAGAGAAGTTTTCCGATTTTCTTTCTTTTTGTTATTACCTTTTGTCTCAACTTTGCTTTCATCTTTAAAACGTCAGTAACAGAAACTATCAAGCAGAAAACGAGATTTCTGGGACGATCTTTTTAAGCAAAGTCCTCTTGTCTGTATGACACACAAAATACACAAACTAAAGTCAGCGAAGAAAAATCTATAAATTGCGGCAGCGACGCTTCACTGTTACGATTGCTACGATCATTGCTACTTCGGCTATCGTTTATCTGAGGCTAGATTTGTGCTAGCACTCCGACAGTCAGGTTATTATCATCAATTTCCAGCAAGCTCCTTTCCAAACCTGATAGGTTAGTACTTGTAAAATATGGACTGCTCTTTTGCAGGAGTTCTTGAACTTTTTTCTCTCACGTAACCTTTCGTCCTTTCCGACTGTGTTATTGTATCATTTAGGAAGAATATGGTATAAAATTTTAGGGTTTCTAGACTATATATATATATATATTTCACAACATCGCCCACGTGACGCCGACGTGATCATATTGAAACGGAACGCTGATCTTGAAAAATTTCAGTTGTCTGTTTTGATTAGTCTTACTCTTATGTCCATCGTCTTTTCATGTTGAATTGAATATTGTCTAATGTTAATTATGTTTTATGAATATGTCCTGAAGATGGTCTACTAGAACGAAACGTCCGACGTTGACATTATATTAGCATAATTGCATAGTAGGTTTTTTGTTTGTTTTTCCCGTATATTTTTCTTCATATATATATATATATATATATATTGTGTATTTAGGCAGCAATCCTTCATTTATACATGTTTCCTTAAAGACGACAGACAAGATACTACGATTAAGCTTTTTATTTAATTTTTCTTGTGTTCGAACAAGTGTTTCCTTTTTTGGACACAGAGTGTGTAGAAATTGATGTTCTATAATTCCGAGTGCTTTTGGCTATACTTTTAGCCATTATCAAGGATGATTTTATTTTTGCTTTTTGATTGGCTGTATGGGTTGTGTGTATGTTTCTAGAGTTATAGGGTTGTTTTATTTTCCGAACACAGCACATTGTGGCCGTGTTCGTAGTTAATATTATTAAATATTGTCATTTTCTTTTTTTTTATTATTATTAAGTCTTCCATTATTTTAATTATTTTTTACATGTGGATGAGGTTATTATGTTCGTATTTTCTATTATAGTATGTTTCGGATGGAGTCTGGTAGGTTTGTGTGTGTTTAAATAGAGCTGTGGTCGGATTGGTGTAAGGTAAGCCGTCTGGATAGGTATGTAGTTGTGCGAGCGAAGTAATTATTTATGAGTTCGGTTTCATCAGGAACACAGTTCCTTAAGGGGCATTTGAATTGATTGATAATGTTCGTTCGTTATAATTTTTAGTTTGATGGTGTGTTGTTATTTTTGAGAATAAGGTTAGCTGTTTCAAATATTTGTAGTAGATAATTAATTTGAATTTTTTGTTCGGGTCAATTGGGGTACTGTATTTCTTTATAATATTTCTAAGTGAAGATTCATCTTGTTTGTAGTTGTGCATTTGGTTTTTGCAGAAAACATTTATATCATTTTTGACTGTTCACTATCATTGTTATTTACTTGGTGGATAAATAGTCTAATTTAGCGGTTTATAAGGTGGTTAGGGAAACTAGTGTCTGTTTTACATTATTGAGTTCTTTAAGGAAAAGTTGTCGAGAAGATGAATTCTGGTGTGAATTATCTCTCTCTCTTTCTCTCTCTCTCTCTCTCTTTATATATATATATATATATATATATATATATATATATATATATATATATATATATATATATATATACATTTCATTGAATTAGACATACAGGCTGCTTTAATTTAGTTTTTATGCAATTTCTCATAAGATATAATAATTTATTTCTTTTCGGATGATAAATTATTTAAAGACTATCCATTTGTTCTTCTTATCCGAGTGCTTTCGGCTATACATTTAGCTATTTTCAAGGTCGAAATATAAAAACTCTTAACAAGAAAAAGTTCGTTGTATGTATGTATTTAAATAATGTTTTCAATTTCAAAACACGGTCAAGATATTGTGTCCATGCTCATAGTTTATATTATTGAGTGTTGTTTTTTTTTTTTTATTAATAAATAAATAAATAAATTACATACATATATATATATATATATATATATATATCTGAAGAAATCTAGTTTTAAGGTGTGCTATATTTATGGGATAAAGTGCTCAATATCAGAGATATGTAAAAGCGTATGTAAATATAAAAGTGAACATTGAAGTCAACACTCATAAGCAGCAGACTGTTTCATGCTAAACGCCATCATCAGGTCTGATGATGGCGTCTAGCCGAAGTGCCAATGATTTTCCAAGCGTAACTTAGATGTGGCACACGGCCGAAAGTATAGGGCACCCTGTGAGGATTGAACTCACTATTCAGTCATAATTGATCTAGCGAGACAAGCTTGTTAAGCGTTGCACCATTTCGAATAGCTTGACACAGATGTTGATATGATTTCGCCGTTGAACACCAAAACATTTATAAGTTCATTGGCCATTGAATCATTAAAAAAGTTCATTGGCCATTGAATCATTAAAAAATTTTTTTACAAATTCATCTTGGAAATTGTCTAGAAGAGATTGTGAATTAATTCAAAAGGAGTTCTGAAAATGCTATGCCTTTTCAGGACTTGGGTGATCATGGCTCTCCCTGATTTCTTGCGAAAGAGATTGAATTGGTTTTCGGTATTCCACAGTTTTGAATTCTGAGTTTTCCTTCTTGACCTGTTGCGATCAAAGGTTAGAGAACCTAATTCATACTGTTATTTAAGCCATATTTGAGGGAGAATATTTAGTGAATGTAACAGTCGAGACGTAATCTTGAACTCGGCTCGATGATTTCATATACCGTCATAATAATCACACATTTTCTCTTTCTACTGGAAAAAAAAAGACAAAAAATTCGCAAATTTCTAATTATAAAATATGGGCCTTCTATCGAGAGCGCAAGACTTGATTGCGTATCCCCTGGATTTTTTCTAGGCTCCCACCAGGGATTCGTGTACCCTCTTTTAAAGAAACCCTGCTCGTTAGAACGACCAATTGTAGTTACTTTAATGGTTTTATATTACAAACGATACTCGTGGAAGATTTCTGATGATTTCACATCAAAAATCAAACCATTTCCAGACACTACTTCAACTCGGACGGCAACCATTTCTTTGAAATGCTACTTTTGTTGTTAAACAAAAAGTATAAATAATGTGGCTTCAGTGATGAGTTTACAACGCAACCTTTTCATCTTCCATGTGATGAGAGTTAGAAATCAACCAGTTTTTGATTCTGACGCAAGAGAATTATTAATCTGAAGCGTTGCATAAAATTGGTTTTGATGGTAAAAAACTATGTCAACAGAACCATGCGCATTAATTGTGTTTGCATAAAAAAGTAAACTACTAACAAAAAGAAATTTCCTTCGTTTGCAAGCATACATTTTTATAATAGACGACCATTTTTAAGGTCGGCCATTTTTTAATACATTTGACTATGGCGTCCAATAAGATATTCGTCCATTTTAAATTCACTTATCTATTTATAAAAATAACCAAATAATAAGTAAACGCGTTTAAAAGAAAAAAAAGAAGAGAAAATAAGAAAGCAAAGAAAGAAAGTAAAATCATGTCAGTTTATTTTTTTATCGATTTTTCGCGATAATTTTATTTTCAAAAAAAAGCATTAGTCGACTGATTTGGAAATTCATAAATACACTTTTTGCAAATAATTTCATTTTTTTCTGAGACAGATCAGGCCCAAAATAGAGTATAGCTGCTATACACTCGGGATGTCCAATCATCACTCAAGAAGCCCATTCACCACTCAAGTTGTCCAATCATCACTCAAGAATCCCAATCATTACTCAAGTTGCCCAATCATCACTCAAGATGTCCAATCATCATTCGACCTCTCCAATCATCACCCAAGAAACCCAATCATCCCTCAAATTAACCAAGCATCACTTAAGATTCCCAATCATCACTCAAGAAGCCTAATCATCACTCAAGTTACCCAATCATCATTCAAGTTGCTCAATCATCACTCAAGAAGCGCAATCATCACTGAATATGCCCAATCATCATTAGAGCTCTCCAATCATCACTCAAGAAGCCCAATGACCTCTCAAGTTGCTCAAGCATCACTCAAGATTCCCAACCATCACTCAAGAAGCCCAATCACCACTTTCTAGTTATGAGTTCAAATACGTTTACGCAGCCTTTTAGGTGATGGATTATTTTCCACCCTACAAGCTCTTCTCCATCAGCAAAACATTGCCAGCCTCTCGCTAGGCTGCCGTTATTTTCGGGCGAACTACAATCGTTGGTCCAGGAGCCACCATGCCACGTACACTGAGTCGATTTAATTCCTTTCATATTCCATTGATAAGAAAGAAGTTCCACTAAAAGAGCTTATTTCCCAGAATTGCTTCATTGAGGAGCCGACTTCCGAGCAGTTGCTTTCTTGATCAGTATAATTTTAACCTCTTCCAGTTCAGGGTCAACTGTTTTCTAATAATATCTCACAATATCCATTTCTGGCAACCTTCTTTACGCCCCTACAATTAATTTCATTTTTGTAGCAACCCTCTAATTTGAGTGGCTCTTGCGCCTTATATTTGGGTGAATATGGGCACGTGGCCGAGTGGTTAGGACATTTGCATTCTGACTATGAGACTCGGGTTCGAATCTTACCATGGTCGATTTGCCAGTAAGGAGATTCCTGATGTTATTGGACTGGAGGGTTCGATCCCAGCGTGCGGCACCTTTGGAAAGTCCCTGAAAACCATACCATGGGTTGACACAAACATTGCGAGTGAAATTGGATAGACGGAACTCTTGGGTGGCGTCGATAGCTGTGCTAGCACGAAGTCACAAGTCATCGCGGCCGAGGCCGTCAGTGTGTTGGCCTTGTTCAAACAGTTAGATAACACATTCTCTCTCAGAAACTGTAACTAAGTTCTGCTCAGCATAGTTGCAGTATAAACTGGGTTCTATGGGTGTTGAAGAAACGCAAATGCGCCTAAGCATGCGTCTGCAATAGGGATTGACTGGCCGCCCTAGTAGACAGGTATCCTCGAATACGAGTGGCCAGCTATAGTACAATTGGGTGAAGGCTAGTTACAAATGTGGTTGACAAAGAAGACCTAATAGTTTTCATCGCTTTATCATTTTAATCAAGTTGTTGAAATTTAATGTTTTTGTGATCATCCAAGCTTCCAATTGTACAATATTCCTACACACAAGAATGCAATGATAATGGTGATGCTAACAATTTTTCTTATAAGGAAAATTTCGGCGTTCACTGACCGAGAAGCCAGTGGTTGCTGTCAGTTGAAATTTATAAAATATTTCTCTCAAAACAAGTTGGATGGAAAATAGGTTTCTCAAGTCCACTAGCTGTTATCGATCTTTCCAATAGTGAAGGGGAGGGTTCCTTCCTAAGTTTTTATTTCACGTAGTGTGGAATGCCAACCACTTCATTATGTCATTATTTTCTTTTCAAGTTGTATATGATATCCATTTTAGTTCTTGCTGCTGTTAAAATTCCTCGAATAATGTGGTTGGTTGATTTTGTTTAGCGGCATATCAATCTCGATGGGGTATTTAATGCCGAAATCTAAATATTTTGAATATATGGTTTCAACTAAATATATTTTGAAAGCAATTGTATGTCTTCAACTACAGATAAAATATATTGT
Organism: Acanthosepion pharaonis; assembly: GCA_903632075.3. Taxonomy (NCBI): domain Eukaryota; kingdom Metazoa; phylum Mollusca; class Cephalopoda; order Sepiida; family Sepiidae; genus Acanthosepion; species Acanthosepion pharaonis. The sequence goes on from CAHIKZ030005479.1 coordinate 1,326,620, forward strand.
TGGTAATTCTACAAGAAAATGTAACGCTGGTATTTTCCTATAAGTCTGTTTTGTTAGTAATTTTACTACAAATATATATTGTTAATTTTTTTTTATAGGTATTTTTATACTTTCATTGTGTTTTGTTTTTGTTTGAGGGTTCACTACTTGCCCATAGCTGGGACCCTAACACGTGCTACCACTCCTCAAGTAATATGACTTCTGTTATTTGGTACAGATCTTTGTGATACTCTGGAACCAGTCGACAAGTTTTGAAAAAGGATGATTTTCGCTAAGACTCATATACTTCATTCGTTCGATGCCATTTTTAGCCATTGGTCAGAGAAAACCGTAATATATTGTTTCGTTTATATGTTTCCGTGCATAACCTCAGTATGAATGTCTAGATCTGAAGAGGCTATTTATAAACATGACTCGAGTTTTCAGGTTAATGTTTTGGATTTGCAGCATTCTTGCCATGTTGGAAATAACTAATAATAGCACAGCCTATTCCATATGCAACTTTCTTATCGCCTGTACTAAATTAATCTAAATATTTTAGATGTATGGTTTCAACTAAATATATTTTGAACGCAATTTTATGCCTTCAACTACAGATAAATTGTATTGCTGGTAATTTTATAATAAATATGTATTGTTGGTATTTTTTTATACAAAAATGTATTTTTATATTTTCATAGTGTTTTGTTTTTGTTTGGGAGTTGACTATTTGCCCATAGCTGGGACCCTAACAGGTGCTACCACTCCTTAAATGACGTGGCTTCTGTTATTTGGTACAGATCTTTGTGGCACCAGTCGACGAGTTTTCAAAAAGGATGATCTTCGCTTAAGACCTATATGCTTCATTCGTTCGATGCCATTTTTAGCCATTGGTCTGAGAAAACCGTAGTATATTGTTTCGTTTATATGTTTCCGAACAATTTTGGTGCCATGCATAACATCCTTATGAAAGTCCAGATCTGAAGAGGCTATTTAAGAAGATAACTCAAGTTTCCAGGTTAATGTTTTGGCTTTGTAACAATTTCTCCGGCCTTTTATATTCAATTTCATTATCTCGTATACTAAATTTGTTATAATTGATCACATAGTGAGTTATTTGAAATGTTTAGTACAGTGTAACCCGGATATAAGAGAAACCCGGATATAAGAGAGATTTTCTCTGGTCCTAAATTAGAGCCTGTGTTAATGTATATAAAATAGACCAAACCCGGATATAAGAGAAACCCGGATATAAGAGACTTCTTCTCCGGTCCCTACAACTCTCTTATATCCGGGTTACACTGTATTTACTAATTCAACATACTGGATTTTTACAATGGATTGTGCGTATTTACTGATACTGCAAATCATATAAAATAATATATAACTGAAGAATTCACAAAATAAAAATATATATATATAACCACATTAAGATGCATAATATCAACAAATGCAGGCGTAAAAATGAATTCTGGTCATGCACTATTTAAGCAATAAAAATTGCAAAAAGTCTATCTCACCATTAATCCCCTGTCTGCCTTCCATCAGCATGGCTGATGCTAACCTTCAGGAAATTTACTCGTTGCGTCTACTCGTGCTAAAGTACTCAACTGACATGAAGTGGAAAGACTATATTGAATCCATTGCTAGGTCAGCTCCTAAAAAATTTGTACACTGTGTCTAGGGAGATAATTTTTCCCTTTAGAATCTATCTTATATATCTATAAGTCTATCATTTATCCATGCTTAGAATATCGCTGCTGCATATGCTCCGGTGTCCCTGCTATTAAATATTATTATTAATAAAATTAATATATTAGATAATAATATATAATATAATATAATGCATTATCTATCTATCTATCTATCTATCTATCTATCTATCTATATCTAATATATTATATATAATTATATATATAATTATATTTATATATTTTATATTTTATTCATAATTTTTATAAAATTATAAAATATAAATTATAATATTTATAATTTTTATTCATAATTTATATAATTTATATTTTATATTATAATTCTATATTTAATTATATATATAATTATATATAATATAGTATATTATTATTATTATTCTATATTTAATATTATATATAATTATATATAATATAGTATATTATATATTATCTAATATATATTAATATTAATATATTAATGTTATTAAATATTACTGCCACATATGGTCCAGTACCTGTGCTATTTGCCTTGAGTTCGCTGATAAAATCCAAAGAATCAGCAATATTATTGGTCCTGATCTGGCGGCTCGGGTTCAGTGACTTTCCCACCGCCGTAAAGTTGCCTCCCTATGTCTTTTCTATAAATACCTTCATGGTAATTGTTTGGATATGCTCTTCGCTATGGTAGCTAGACTTTCTTTTTAATTTAAGCTCAGTACTTGACTGGCGACAAGATCTCATCAATTTACAGTTGACCTAGCTAGATCTAGTTCTATGCTAAAAGTTTCTTTTATCGGAACTGCCTTCCGGCTCCATGCTTTCCAGCCAATTTTAATCAGCAAAATTTTAAATGCAATGTCAATCGCTATCTATTCTCTTCCCGATGAATCTTTTCTCTTTCTACTCATTATGAATGTTTCAGTTTTCTCATTCTTCCACACCCTGTAATCGCTTGCGTCTTAGTAGCTTTACCGCCTTGCATGGGGTGAAACAGATTAATAAAAAAGTTCAACCTACAAAAGAAGTAAAACATTTTTGGCAAGAAAAACATCAAGAATTTTTTTTTTTTAAATTTTCGTAAACCTAACAGTCTGCATAATTTATTTTCAGATAAACAGGATTTCATTTCTCAATATTATTTGACCTATCGATTAACTGAATCAATATTGGCTGATACTTCCTTGGAGTTTTATAAGTATTGGCTACGTTTAGTTGTTTGTCATATTTGTTTTTTTATTCCTCATCTGTCGGTTCAATAGAGTTAAGAATATTCTCGACATTCTCATTATCATACACTGCAGGAAAAGCCTATTTGGACACTGATTTTTATTTATCATGCTTCCGACAGATATATTTACTTTAAATTTACATCGTTGATTTGCATAACTTGATTTAATATTAAATTACATTTTGATATAAAATATTACGTAAAAAAGATATAACTAAAAGGAATGCTGGAATTTTTTTTTTCTTTTAGGAAACGTTAATTTTCTATTTTAATAAATGTTTACATTGTCCTGTTTTGCCGTAAACCATCAAAAGTCCTTCGCAGTAGTTTCTTGAAATCTTGACCTTTCCTTGCAAACGACCTTCAAATATTTAATGTTTTTGGAGTCCCTCTAATAATAAGAGAAAGATGAGAAAAAGAAGAAGAAGGATGAAAGAGTAGTAGTAGCAGTTTTTGGAGTCCCTCTAATAAATTCGATCTTTCAAGTTTCGTCGTGAATTTTCAATTGGATTCAAGTCAGGCGACTTGTTTAGCCACTGAAGCATATCTATATTGTTATGATAAAAATTGAGTTACTTTAACTGTATGTTTCGGCTTGTATTCTTGTTTTGTTTTAGATCCAGCTCTCTCCAATCTTTAATTATTGAATCAACCAGTGTAATACATTAGCTCCTAAAATATTCCGATACACGTTCTAAGCTTAGTTTAATATTTACAAGACAACACCCAACTAAATCACAGCTCTATGAACCCATCCCTGGTATTTCTACAGTCTTCTGCGAATGTAGAATTCGCTTTTCATGACACTACTGACGACCAAAACAAGAACATGCTACTGCTTTGGACACCTAGCTATGGAGCAAGACGGGTTGGTCGCCCGGCAATCACTTACATTGACCAGTTATGTTATGACATAGGATGCCACCCTAATGATCTTCCGCCCTTGATGCAGGACCGTGATGGTTGGTGTGACAGACTCATGAATACCCGAGCGAGCTCGACCGAACCAAATTAAGAATATTTGCTTCAAAAGCCTTTCTCCTCATATTCTACGCGAGACCTTTTTATAATTGCATTGGCTACTCAACAATTCCTATTCTAGGCCATAAGATCTCTGTTGTTACATCTGCCTTATAAAATTGTATCTTTCTATATTTTTTTTTACTTTTTTTAAAAATCATATCACCCCAAACAAGGCGGTAGAGTCACTAAAACACAAGGGGTTTCTGAGGAAGAATAATAAAAAAAAAAGAAAAAAAGAAAAAAAGAAGAGAAACATTATTAGGGAGCAAAAACAATAGAAGAGTAATCAAGAAGACAGAAGATAAAAAATTAACATTGCATTTAAAATTTTGAAGGTCAAAGTTCACCGGGAAGCTAAGAAGCCGGAAGTGAATTCCACAAGCGAGAAGTGCGAGAGAAGAAACTGTTAGCATAGAACTTACGGTTACATCTAGCCAATTCAATTGTGAATAGATAGAACCTTACTGCCAATTTAGTACTGCGCTTAAATTCATAAAGTCTAGCTACCAAACATCCGAACTGTTACCGTGAAAGAAGGATGATAAAGAAGAAGGATGTAGAGTAGTAGTAGTAGTAGTAGTAGAAAGAGGGGGAGGAGGAGGAGGAGGAGGAGAAGAAGGGTGAGGAGAAGACGGAGAAGGAGGAGGAGAAAGATGAGAAAAAGAAGAAGGAGGGTGAAGAGTAGTAGTAGCAGTAGAAGGAGGATGAGGATGAGGAAAAGGTTGAGGAGAAGAAGAAGGAGGAAGAGAAAGATGAGAAAAAGAAGAAGGATGAAAGAGCAGTAGTAGTAGCAGTAGTAGTAGAAGAAGGAGAATGAGGAGGATGAGGAGAAGGGTGAGAAGAAGGAGAAGGAGGAGGAGAAAGATGAGAAAAAGAAGGAGGAAGAGGATGAAAAATAAAAAAAGGAGCAGAAGGATGAGGAGAATGATGAGAAGAGAAAGGCAGAGGTGGGTTACGGCTGAGTCTTAATTCTTATTCATTTTATACCACATCTACATAATTATTGTTCATATTTACCACGTTCCTGTGTGCTTGCTGTAATGTTTATGTTAACGTATATACGTGTGGTTTTATCTATATATCGAGATCTACCCACCTAGATATAGATTAATGTAGATCTTCTTGTGTCTGTTTGTAAGAATGAGTTTGCATCGACCCGTCTTCGATAATCTTCGAAAACCGCTTACAACAAAAATATACTGTCCTCATTTTATTCGTTTCCTATAACTCACGTGAGAAGAATTTTTTTTTATTTTTATTTTCATATTTGTAATTTGCTTAAACTTAGTGTTTTTTTTTTCTTTTCACCATTTCGTTGTTTTATTTGCTTTTATATTCGCCGCGTGTTTTTTTTTATCTTTCTACTTTCGTATCTCGATATTTAAAATTTTATTTTGCTCTATTTCAACTCGTTCCTTTTCTTTCCCCTCTCGTCCCACTTCTCAACGCAATTTATATCCATAAACCTTCAAGCAGCTTATGCCATATACCAGTCTTCTGAATGAAAAAGTAGAACAAGAATAAGAAGAACAATGTTTCTATCCAGTTATTCACAGATATTTACGTTAACTACAGAAGATTTTACACGCTTGCAAAGACGCTAATGTCCTAAACGCTATACACGAAACGTATACTTGCGTTCTTACGAGATTAAGAGTTTTTGAGTTATACAACTTCGTGGACAAAATATCGACACTAGCACACGCACACACATCCATATAGTGCAGTAAACACCAGCACGCACTCATATAGTCGACTGAAGACACACACACTGTGTATTGAGGACAAACACTCTTATATAATACATAGAAGACACAAGCATACCCTTAGATGGTTAGGCTGAAGAGACGTACACATAAGTAGTGCACTGAAGACACACAATTACACAGTGTCTTGAAGAGAATGACTCTTATCTCATGTAAATAAGACACAAGTACACATTTACAGGTGCATTGAAAGCACAGACATTTATATAATGTATTTAAGACACATTCACATTTATATAGTGCACTGAACAGACACACATTCCTTTGATGGCACACACACACGATATATATATATATATATATATATATATAGAAAACAGTTAAATTAATAACATCAAATTTAAAATTTTTAAGATATATAACACATTATTATCCCATATTAAAGCAAATAGTAACTGCTTTAAAAAACACTTCATATATATATATATATATATATATATATATATATATATATATATATATATATATATATATATATATATATATCAGTTCATCCCATAAGTTCTGTCCAAATTTTAACTTTTTGTTAAAATGAACGAAATTAAAAGAGTATTTTATAATGACTAACGGAGCTGAACATTATTTTTATGTTTAGATGCATTTAAACTGATCAAATTTTATTTCAGAGAACAATAAAATTAAATTTTGTTTGATTAAAACCCTGCTAACATGGAAGTACCCAAGAATCATTTGAGGCACATAATGCTTTATGAGTTCAAGAAAGGAAACTCAGCTGCCGAAGCGGCGAGAAACATTCACTCAATTTATGGAGAGGAATGTGTGAATGAAAGAACTTGCAGAAGATGGTTTGTAAAATTCAGAGGTGGAGATTTCACCCTTGAAGATGAAGATCGAACCGGACGTCCAGTTGAGTTTGATGAAAAGCTTCTTGAAGCATCCCTTGAAGAAAATCCTGCTTTATCAGTTGAGGAATTGGCAGTGGTTCTGAGTTCAAACCATACAACTGTTCATCGTCATCTTCAACAATTTGGAAAAGTTCCTAAACTTGAAAAATTGTTGCCTCATGAATTGTCTGAAAACAACCTCAAATCCCGAGTTGACATCTGCTCTTCTTTCCATTCTCGCCAACTTGTTTCACCTATTTTGGATAGACTTGTCATTGGCGACAAAAAATGGATCTTTTATTGAAATGTTAAGTGTCGTAGACAGTGGCTTGGTAAAAGGGAAGGACCCCAGCCACAGCTGAGAAGGGAACTTCATGGGCAAAAGGTTCTTCTTTCAATCTGGTGGGATCGCCAAGGAATAATCCACTTTGAATTCTTACCACCTAATGCAACAATTAATGCTCAAATATACTGGCATCAATTAAAGCGTTTGAACCAAGCTTTGAGGAAAAAAAGACCTGCTCTAGTGAATCGAAAAGAAGTGATGTTTCATCAGGATAATGCACGACCCGACGCAGCAAGAATTACGTCACAAAAGACCGAAGAACTTGGTTGGGAGAAAATTCCTCATCCACCTTATTCTCCCGATCTTGCTCCTTCAGACTACCATTTCTTTTGTAGCTTACAAAATCATTTTGAAGAAACAGCTTTTGTAACACAGGAAGAGGTTAAAACTGACATTTGTGAGTTCTTTGAATCAAAGCCAAAAGAATTTTACAGTAATGGAATTAGTAATCTTGTTAATAGATGGAAGGAAGTCATAGATAATCAGGGAAAATACATTGTTGATTGAATCTGTAATTAAATGTAACATTTGGTCACTTGTTTTCTTTATTCAAAATTCGGACAGAACTTATGGGATGACTTAATTTTTAAATTACGGGTTTATATATGGTTGCGTATATCAGTGTTTTTATTGTCAGTGGGAGGAAAAAATATGTTAGCTCTATCACCGATATTGAGCGCTTTCCAATAAGTACCGCGCAGATATAATATATAAATAATATATATATATAAAATTGTATATATATATATCTATTTATATTTATATAAATACACATTTTATAATCGACTCTCCCGTCGAGATTCGACGTATGAGGGTCAAGCAGATCAGTTTCCAGGAAACTGACAGCCCGACACCGGCACATGAGGTTTGATTATAGTGGTGAAGGCCTCGTGCAGGACCATCCACACTTTTTGAAGGGCCGAATACAGAGACCTGGTGCACCGAATGCCACAAGGTTCCCAAACGAACCTCCGCAGGTTTTGAATTCAGAGTTGTCCTTCTCCTAGACCAGTTGCCATCCAAGGCTATAGAACCCAGTCTGTCCTGCTATTTTACCCATAGCTGAAGGGAGAGTAAGAGGATTCATACCTTTCCCAAGGGTATTAGCACGTAAATGAATGTAATGGATTCGACTGAATTCGAACTCGGCTCTGCGATTCCTCAATCCAAGCCGCTATCCATTATTTATATATATATATATATATATATATATATATATATATATATATATATATATATATATATATATATAATTTAAATAGAAGAGTGAAAGGTTTTAAAACAGTTCCTTATTAAAGGTTTAACTTTAATTTCGCTTTTCGTCACAATTGCCATTGATATCGTTTAATTAAGTCGTAATTAAAACTTAAGCGGGGCACAGTACGCTGCTCATATGATATTTTTTTCTTTTTCTAGCTCGCCTACTGTGATGTATTCGATATATTACATAGTTCGAGTTCCCTAATGTCTTTTTAGAGTGATTTTATATGAAAGGATCATAAAAAAATGGTGATCTTAAAAGAAAAGAAAAATTTGCGCGCAAAATAAATGTAAAAAAAAATAACTACGGGGACTGGTTGCGTATACGAAGAAAGATTATGCCGAATTAAGGTGTCAAAAAAAGACAAAATAATAATTCTATTATTTCTAAATACGTACATAGGACACTGAAGATAAAAGGTCGAAGGTTCAAAAGCCCTCCGCAGGAGTTAGTGTAAAGTCCGTCCGAAGGGCGACTTCTTGTCTAGTTTTAAATAAAAGAAGGTTTTGATCTAACCGTTTTAGTAATTTAAGATTTTAATTTTTATAGTAATTTATGTTAGCTTAGGAAGGAGTATTTCTTTTACGAAAGAAAATATTTGAAAAAATAAAATTCCGAGGCTAGTTAAAATTTTTGCAAGATTCAATAGCTGCACTCTAAGAACTTTCTGTCTATATATATTAGATTGTCACACGTGAAATAACACATTGTTTGGTTGATTGTTGATTTCTTTTTTGTGTTCGTATAAGTATTTAGACACAAAGTGTATAAAAATGGTCCAAATGTTCTGTATATCCGAGCGCTTTCGGCTATTCTTTTAGTTATTATCAAAGTTGATTCTTATTTTTAACTGAATGCTTGTATATTTTTATGTATGTATATAGAGTTCTAAGAATTTTTCCAAACATGGTAAGCACAAAATAAAACACTTGTACGGACACAAGATACATTGAATAAAAAGCTTAATTATGATACGTTATCAAGCATTTTTAAGGAAACTTGCGTAAAAGAAGGAATGCTGCAAAAATACACTATTATATATATATATATATATATATATATATATATATATATATATGATAATATTTGGTGATCCGTATGGATAATTCCAAAGAGGATATAGATCCAGAGAGAGCTCAATGTCAAAAACAGAGCATATAATACTTATCATCAAAACGAAGATCATGATAATATTTATTTCATTAGAATCGAAATTTCGATACCAATTTATTAGACCGAACATTACACAAATAAATATCACCATGATCTTCTGAAGTCTTCGTTTTCATGCTAATTAAATAATTATATATATATATATATATATATATATATATATATATATATGTGTGTGTGTGTTTGTGTTTGTGCGTGTCATTTTCGCACCCATCACTCAGTCTATCACTTATCCTTTGTTGAAACACGACATTATTTTCATATATATATATATATATATATATATATATATATATATATATATATATATATATATTTTGTGTGTGTGTGTGTGTGTGCCATTTTCGCATCCTTCTTTCAGTCTATCGTTTATCCTTTGTTGAAGCACGAAATTATTTTCATCGGAGACACTTTCTTTTGTTAATCTCATTTCAAATCTTCCATTTGCTTACAGTAAAGAGTCAAGGCACCTACAGTAATAATAGCAATAAAAAGAGATTTACACAATGCCAATTTCAAATCCCATTCCACAAGTAAAAGAGGTCCTTCATTCTAACGATCTTTATGATTAAATCCAATGGACCCACAGCAAATATCTATGCCACGCTATTTCTTTAATCTCGGTGAAATTCTCTTCTCGACTTGCTCTGAGCTAACAAAATCAGGTTATACGAAAACTAATTTCCAAATCGACTGGCGTAAGTAAAAATGATTCTTGAATTTTATTAAATTTGTTGCTTGGTGTCTGCTTGCAATTCATGTCAAATTAGAATACCCGGTTAATGTACTGAACCGATCAGAAAAGAAAATTAATATCGTTCATCTTTTGTCGTTTAATTCTATTAAAACTGAAGGTGCGTTTCGTGCAACTGTTATCAGCGAGCAGGCTTGTAATTCCGGACGAGGACGTTGCGATTCAAAGCTATGAATCCATTTCTTCTTATGTTTATGAGTTAAATAACAGTGTAGACTGTGCTCTCTAGGCTTGGATGGTAGCCAGTTTAGATAAAAATACAAATTCCAGTTGGGAGTTGGGCTAGCATTTCCAGCCTGTAAAAATATCTACAACTGAAAACTGTAGTAGCAACACCTTGAATGGTGAGGCTATGACCTTATTCACCACAGTGAAGTCTAACGTTCAGAAAGGTAAAAAAAGTAAGCAGTAAAATGTAAAGGCGGAAAAATGATACACTGCTGTTGTCGACACTCTCTTGTATCCGTCATCCTCTCTATTTATTTCATGCCCCCACCACGATGGTGGATATGGCTGTGAATCAAATGGAGTTTGACGAGGCCATTCGCGGGGATTTGATTTTGGTGGACAACTCTGCGCGACGGAGAAGCTCACACACTTGACCAGAAGCGCCCCCACCCCGCTTGCGTCTCAAAGGGGATTGAGACCTGTGAGATCTGTCAAACCTGGTTGAATAGGCCTATTGGAATGCCTGCTATGTCAAGGTCCGCTTTGATTACGCCAGCCCGACTGACGCTACACATGCCGGTTTGACCGTTGAGATCTTTGCCTATTTCGTCGTTGGGGTCCTCGGAGTCTGAATAAATAACCTTTGA
>CAHIKZ030005479.1:1342500-1365000 GCA_903632075.3 Acanthosepion pharaonis
TCATCCTTCTCCTCCTTCTTTTTATCTCTGTTATTTTATACTCCCCAACCTCCTCCTTCTCCTTCTACACTTCATCTTTCTTTTTCGTTTCATCCTTCTCTTTCTTCTTCTTCTTCTCATACTTCTTCTCATCCTCTTCTTCCTCCTCCTCCTCCTTCTAATTCTTCTTCACAACCCCCTTCTCCTTCTACACTTCATCTTTCTTTTCTCCTCCTCATCCTTCTTCTTCTTCTTCTCATACTTTTTCTCATCCATTTTCTCCTCCTCCTCCTTCTTCTTCTTTTTCTTTTTCTTCTTCTTTTTATTTTTCTTCTGCTTCTACTTCCTAACCTCATCCTCCTCTTTCTACACATCCTTCTTCTTCTTCTTAACCCATGAAGAGCCAAGGCATCCCTTGGTCCAAGGTTGCGTTCTTCTATTGAGATAAGAAAGCCTGTCTGTGATTGGACGAGACTGGTAGGGAAGTGCAAACAATTACCTGATTTTGAAGCCTACTGAAGTCGACCCGATCTTGATTCTGATTTTCCTTTTTGACAGCATTGCTCAAAGAACGAGAATTCTTTTTCAGTGGTGAGTCCTGGTTTTCTCCTCCGTGACATCCTCCCTCCCCACAAACCTTATCACAAAAGCCTTGAAAGTTGAATGGTAAGATGAGTATGAGATAACCCATTACTGCCCCAATTCAATTTTTGGAGACGTTAGGCACTAATGGGTCATAAGTAGAAACCTATCATTAATACAGGATTTCTATTTATTTCTATTTTTTTATAAAACCGGATTTTAGAGTGGACGTCAATGATTTAAAGCGAAGTTCTTTGGGTGGAAAGATTCTTCTTGTTCTTGTAGTTGTTCTTCTTTTCTGTATCGTGTCCTTTTAGGTCGTTGGCTATTGTGGCTCTTCACAATTTCCTATCTTTTATAGCTTTTAGTAAATTTTGTCTTTTTGCTGTCTCTCCTAAAACACTTTTCTGCCATTCATTGATACAAGCTATTTAGGCAGGGGTTATGCACTGTATTCCTCTTTTTCTCTTGCCTTTAACTTGCCCTGTGAGTGTCAAACTCTCTAAGCCCTCTTTCTTTATTAGGTGTCCTAGAAGCTTTCAATGTTTTTTTGTCTGATGTTAAGTAGAAGTATCCTTTTTGTTTGCATTTTCTCGAAATCTTCGTCGTTGCTCACATGTTCAGTCAATGGTATTCTCGAAAATCTTCCTGCAGAACCATTTTTCTGTTGCTTCAAGTCTCTTCTTCATCTATGAGGAGATTGATCAGCATTCATCAAGATATAGGAAGACTGCTATAACATAATATTTCAGTATTATTTTCCTTGTTTCTAATTTTCTGGTTTCTTAATATTTTGCTTAGGTTTTGGAAAACATTTGTCGCTATCCGAATACGCCTTCGGATTTCGATGTCGCACTTTCCAACTTCGGTGAAAACGTTTCCCAGGCATTTAAATTTGTTATTTGCTCAATTTTGGCATTTCCAATTTGTAATTTTAATGTCGCTCCGTCCCCTTTTTCTGGAAACCATACATTCTGTCTTCATACAATTGATATTTAGTCCTTTCTTCTCGCTTTCTTACACTACCTCATTATTTAAAAAAAAAAAACAATTGAAAATAAAATGAAAGCACTCTAACCACATTATGCACCTTAGAAATTTCAATTGTTTCTTTTTTATTTTAATTATTCATTGATGACATTCAGTTCATGGTATTCTCAGCATCCTTCTGTAGAATAGATTTTTTAAACATGAACATTTTGATGTCAGATACATATGGACACAGCAAAGTCAATATGTATAATAGAAAATCTTTATTGGTCTTCTACATACTGTATCTGTTCAGGATGTTGGTGACCATGGCTCTCCACAATTTTCTATCCTTTGTAGCTCTTAATAAATTTGTTATTTTTGTTATCTCTCTTAAACCAGGTTTGGCCATTCATTTATACAAGGCTTGCTAGGTAGCTTATGTGTTGTTTTCCTCTGTTCTTCTTGCTTTCAGTTCCTCCTTTGAGTATAAAAAATTTCCAAACACTCTTTCCTCATTATGCACCTTAGAAATTTCAACTCTCTCTTTCTGATTTTAAGTATTCATTGATCACATTCAGTTCATGGTATTCTCAGCATCCTTCTGTAGAACCACATTTCTGTTGCTTCAAGTCTCTTCAATTTGTGATTGTCCAGCATTCATTGCCATACAAGAAGGCTGATATTACATAACAGTTCAGTACTCTTTTCTAAATTTTTCTCTTTTGTTATTTCTAACAATTTTCTTGTTTATTAATACTTAGCTTTTGGAAGGCATCTTTTGCTGTCCCAATGCACCTTTGGAATTTAATGTTGCAATTTCTGTCCCGTTAAAACACTTCTCAAATATTTGAATTGTTGTGCTTGTTTGATTTTTAATATCCCCAATTTGCACTGTCCCTTTGGCTGACAACCATACATTCCATTTTCTTGCAATTGATGTTTAATCCTTTCTTAATTTCCTTCACTACCTTTTGTAGGAATTCTTGTAGTTTCCTTTCTATGTCTGCTATCAGTATTGTGTCATCTGCATATCTAATGCTGTTAAGATTGTTGCTACCAATAATGAATCCTGGTAGAACTTCTAATTTTATCAGAATCACCTCACTGTATATGTTGAATAAATAGGGTTAGAAGGCACATCTTACACACCTTTCTAGTTTTGTATATTTACTGAATTCATTTTCTCTCCACATGCAGCCATTTTGTTGCCAGTATAGATTCTGGATTATTCTTCCCAAATATGTAAAAGGTTACCTAGCAGTTCTGATAGTTCTTTGTTACATACTATACCAAACATATTTGCATAATCTAGAAAACATGCTTATACATCCTTTTTCATTTGTATTGCTCTTTCTGACTGGTGCATGTTAACCCCACCCCTCCCAATATCAGATATTGAACTTTGGTTACTTTGCCCTTACTAAAGTTAACAAACTAAATACTCTTATTCATTGTCTACTTTGATGTTTCTGTCTAATAGACTTATATAATCAGAAAAGTAGCTTATGTGTTGTTTTCCTCTGTTCTTCTTGCTTTCAGTTCCTCCTGTGAGTATAAACATTTCCAAACACTCTTTTCTCATTATGCACCTTAGAAATTTCAACTGTCTCTTTCTGATTTTAAGTATTCGTTGATCACATTCAGTTCATGGTATTCTCAGCATCCTTCTGTAGAACTACATTTCTGTTGCTTTAAGTCCAGCATTCACTGCCATATAAGAAGGATAATATTACATAACAGTTTGGTCCTCTTTTTTTGTTTCTGTTGTAGCCTTGTTCAGGATCAGAAATAAAGACCCAAAGAGAGGAATTGAGTTAAACAAATATACTAACAGAAACAGTAATACAAACATATACAAACGAGAGTGTTACAGCAACAATGTTCGGTCCGACTGTCAGAGCTGACTGCTGGAAACTTCCCTCTCTAAAAGGCAGTACCTGCTCCTATTTATAGCCGGGAGAGTCCATGCGTGCGTGGGTAAATTACCATAACAATTTCTAACAAAATTTTCTTGCTTATTAATACTTTGCTTAGCTTTTGGAAGGCATGTTTTGCTGTCCCAGTGGAATTTAGTGTTGCACTTTCTGCCTGTTAAAACACTTCCCAAATATTTCAAATATTGTGACTGCTCGATTTTGGTATCCCCAATTTGTAATTTTCATGTTTCGCTGTCCTTTTTGCTGACAACCATACATTCTGTCTTCTTGCAATTCACGTTTATTCCTTTCTTCTCGCTTCACGTCAGCTTTTTTGTTGGGGGGGGGGGCGTTAAAGCGAAATGTCTTGTGATATATGAGAATTGAAACCTAAACGGAAAGACTAAAGGTCTTAGCTTTAAGGTGAGATACCCTGAGGGATATCAAAAAAGAGTTCCAGGAATTATTAATTTTAGAGCGATGACAATATGATATTGATTTTTGTTGGATGCAGGACGAATATAAAGTGTACATATTGCGCGTGGAAAATGATGAATGCTTTTGTTAATGCATTCGTGGATTTTTTCTTTAACAACGATTTTTTCCTTCACTTTTCTTACCATTTGAAAAGAGAATAGAAAGCAGTGAAGAAAAACACTACCGTCGTATACATACATACATACATACATATATATATATATATATATATATATATATATATATATATATATATATATGTGTGTGTGTGTGTGTAAGCAAATATATGGATATAGATCCGACAGTATGAAGAAAAATATATACGGAAAAAAACAAACAAAAATCCTTATATACAATTATGCTGTTTTAATGTTAATATGTCAACGTCGGACGTTTCGGTCTAATAAACCATCTTCAGGACATATTCATAAATTCATATTGATAATGTTATAATTTATGAATATGTCCTGAAGATGGTTTATTAGACCGAAACTTCCGACGTTGACATATTAACATTAAAACAGCATAATTGTATATAAGGATTTTTGTTTGTTTCTTCCGTATATATTTTTTATATATATATATATATATATATATATATATATGTGTGTGTGTGTGTGTGTGTGTAAAATAATATATAATATAATCTATAATATTATTTAAAATAAAAATAATAATAATAAAGAAGTTATTGGTCACAATTGAATTAGACCAGGAAGCAGTAGTATTAATAGGTGCTCAATGCACATATAAAAAGATAAAAAATTAACATGTAGAGCTTTTAAGTATAGAAAATTAGGCAATTAGCCGATTCCGCTGCCTTCGTTTCAACCAATTGGTATCTTCAGGGGATTTTTGGTCAGTTGATTTCCTAACGCTTTATTTTTAAAAAATAAAAGTTTATGAATGCTATATTTAAAAAAAAGTAAACAAATGAATACGCACACGACGTGAGGTTTGGTAGAAGGTGAGGAGGAGAAGCGGAAAAATCAAGTGTACTGGAAATGTATCGGTGGGATATTAAATGAGATATACATACGTCCTTTTTATCTCACTTCAAATGAACTCAAAAGGAACATTTCAGTATGTATACAACGGGACATAATTTCCGATCTCTGGCTTAAAAGATTTTTTTGGTCTGGAAATTTTATTATAGCTAATTTTTCTTGTTGACAGAGGTTGCAGAGTTTGTTATGACTGTTGAGCAGAATCGACTAATTTCCAAATTTTACACACACACACACACACACACACACACACACACACACATAGACACACACACACACAGATATATATATTTCAAGAGCAATATCTAAAAGGTCAGCCAATCTAACAAGTGATCTCATCCCCCAATCCTCACTCTTGTTCCATATGCGGCCTCTTTTGTAAATCACTAGCGTGTCTTAAGTGCCACTTAAGATTATCGCACAAAATTCATAACTGAATCAATTGGTTAAGTTGTCAGAATCTCATACGTCGAAACCGACGGGAGAGTCCATTATATATATATATATATATATATATATATATATATATATATATATAATTGTGTGTGTGTGTAATCAGAAGACAAATGGTAACAATTGAAAGAAAAGAGGAAAAAAGAGCTAGTGTGATGTGGGAAGAAATGACAAATAATTACAACATCCGCGCAGACAGGCGCAATGATGCATATATATATATATATATATATATATATATATATATATATATATATATATATATATATATATTATAACATCAGGCGCAATGCGCATATATATATATATATATATATATATATATATATATATATATATATATATATATATATATATATAATTACAACATCCGCGCAGACGGGCGCAATGATGCATGTGCGTGAAAGGGCACACACACATACACTATGACAAAAAAATACTTACATCATAGAAAAGTTTATATAAAAAAATAGAGATTGCTTGGAGGTAAGACCAGTCATCTAAGTCACAAACCTATTACTTACATTAATTCTATATTTATCTCTCTGTCTCTCTTTCTGTACATATATATATATATATATATATATATATATATATATATATATATATATATATATATATATATATATAATGTCACGTGATGATTAGTAGGGATAATTCCAATGTGGATGTAATAACAAAGAGAGCTTCCTTTTTCTTTTTCTTTTGCTTGTATCTGAATAAATTGAACTCCATTTATTTTATAAAATTTGTTCTGAAGAGATGGACGTCTGAGTCAATGAAATAAATCACCTACCGAATGAATTTTTAAGGACTGTGTATCATTATATATATATATATATTATATATATATAAATTCATATATGTATGTATGTATGTATGTATGTATAACCCCCTCTCTTCTCGTACACGCCGTTGGTCTAGTGTCGCTTTCTGTCGACGTGCAGCCGCTCAGTCCTGACCCCGCTTGTTCCGATATCTCAATCCTCGCCCGGCTATGGGATAAGGAGAGTTATACAGTTTCCACGATGGTTTAGAGATTGGTGCCCGTATTAGCCGTCGATCCTGGTTCGTCAAGTGCTGTGATTCTTACTGACGAAGAAAGTTGTCTTCTTTAACCAATAAACCGAGAAAAACTTCTTGTTGACGACTGGGCTGATTGGAAATAAAGTCACGCTGTCACTGAAGTTACAATAATACTAGTTTTGGTTAAATATAGACGATTTAATGAGGGTGAATAAAATAATTTGCAATGGGATATTTTTGGCGTCTACTAACACAGAAAGATTAGAAGGCAGTGTCTTGGAATTTCGATCTACGTACTCACCAAGGTTCAACTAGAAATTTAAGTGAATATTGGGCCCCTTTCGCGTGTGTGTCTGATGATCCGTGTGTCAGGCGTCCCAGACCGTCCCTGTCTCTAGCCACAAAATCGAGCTGAATTTTCTCCGCTCACATATCAAACTGTTTACACGTCAAAATAACTAAATTTTCCACTGTTTAAATCCGAGGTTAAAAGACCAAATCTTATGTTTTGATTTTACCCCATTTCATTCAGTGCCATTGCTCGAAAACCAAAACATTCAGCTTGCCATCAGACACGGAATTAAAAACACTTGCTTGGACCTGTACAATTCGAAATCACTCTTGCCTCTCGACAAGTATTTCTGGCTGGGAAAATTGATAAGGCCTAGAATAGCACACATTAATCCATTCCAAATCGTGGCCTTGAAACTTAAAGACGACTTATCTGCCAATAACAAGTTAGCTATATTATATATATATATATATATATATATATATATATATATATATATATATATATATATGTGTGTGTGTGTGTGTGTGTGTGTGTGTACGTGTTTGTAAAATTTCAGATATAACTAAAATATATCTGTAAAAGGACAACACGAATAAAGACAAAAGGAAAGACTTATCTTAGCTGACGAGTTTCGTCCTCTGATAGACTTTATTAAGGCAAATGTAAGTATTCTTATTATGTTGTTAGTTTTTTTTAAAAATTAAATTTAAGAAACACTTTTGGAATTTTGAAAAACTAACATTTTTACTTTGTTTATAAATAAAGTCGTCACATTTGCCTTGATAAAGTCCTTCAGAGAGCGAAACGCGTCGGCTAAGATAAGTCTACTGTTTGTCTTTATTGATATCCATTATGGATATACTCAGATCCTCAAACACTAATAGCAATAATATTTTTGAAGCAGGCATTCATAAAATAAATTGCCAAAACTGTTCCTCACAATATATTGGGGAAACAAGCAGAAATTAAAAAAAAAAGCAAAAACAAACTTAACTAATGCACTAGTCATACATAGAAATAAAGTCAACAACATTTTTGATTTTAAAAAATGCTACACTCATATTCAAACGAAAATAACTCACTCGGAAGGAAAATCCTTGAGAGTGCCGCCATTGAATATTATCCAAATATCAATCTACGTCCAGGCCTTTTCCCTATTTCACCTTTCTTAACAGAATTACTACTCTCCCCCCAAAACGTACACAACTGTATAAAGAAATCAAAAAATAAAAATGGTTGAATCCGTCAACACAACAATAAAAACAATTTTCCACACGTGACAGTTCTTGACGCAATTTTCAGTTGACGATATGAATATAACAGCGTTTTCTAAATTCTTCCAGTTGCTAAGGACATTTCGTTTTGTTATTATTAGTTACTTTGTTTTAATAAATTCATTTCGTTTTTTGCCTTGAAAAAGTCGACATTGGACGAAACGTGTCGGCTAATATTACAGTTTTCCTATTGTCTTTTACATTTATGAATATTGTCTTTTTCTACAGGTTAACTCTAAGAAATTTTTCACACAAACAGAGGTATATATATATATATATATATATATATATATATATATATATATATATATGATATCAATATATGATTCAAGATGGTATATATAAAAAAAGAGACGCTATCTTAATTTATGTGTATCTTTTTCTGTTATGTCATTGTTTTTTCAAGTCGTAGGTGATCATGGCTCTTCACATGTCTTTTTTAATTCTAAGCTTTTGGCACATGGCCGTTCCTCTTTGTCTCTGTTCTGTCATCCATTCTTTCAAACTTATTAAGTACCTTACTCGCTGTTTTCCCCGCTTCTCTTAACTTCAATATATCGCGCCAACGTCTTCTTTCCTCAATTATCCACGGTCTTAATAAATAATACAGAGCGAGTAGGAGATTCGAACCTAGAACTAACCTTGAGCTTACGAGTATAATCCAGTGAGATCAAGTGATACCTATAACCTAATACCACTAGCTAGCCGGATAGATGTAGTTGTAGTGTCAAGGACCACTTCAGAATGGTGAGCAAGGTTTCTGATTATTTCAAGACATCATTTGGGATGAAAACTCTTCAGCTAGTCTGCAAGCTGTTGCAATCGATGCCATTTTCGATGATTAAATTTGACTCAGTCCATCTGTAACTTTAAAGAAAGAAAAAAAAAGAAAGGGATTTTCTAAGAACTCATTTATGTTTGGGTTTCAAGAAAAGACGGCAAGCAAGAAAGAAAGCACAAAAGGATTACTCTGAGAGAATAATCCATTCAGATTACAATACTATTGCCACAGTTGGTCTGGTACTTCTGCTAAGTGTCCTGAGATTCTTCAAAAATCCAAAAAAAAATCTGCAATATTATCGCTCTTGACCTGGTATCTCGACTCCAATCACTTTCCCGCCGTTGTAACGTAACTTTCCAGGATCTTTTCGATAAATATTTTCCTGATAATTACTCTTATGAGCTTTCCTCTTTGGTATCTCGTCTTCAATAATTTAAGCGTAGTACTAGATTGGTAGCTAGGTCACATTTTAGTGTTGAAATTTAACCGTAATTACTATTTTAGTGGTTTCTTCACTCGCACTTCTCACCTGTGAAATTCTCTTCCGGCTTCTTGGTTTCCTGTCAACAATAATCTTCAAAGATATAACTGAAACATCAATCGTCATCTTCTGTCTTTTTCAATCATGTTCTTTTTATTGTCCTTTCTACTTACTAACGTTTTCTCGGTTTCTTTCTCTTATGGTAATTTACCCACGCACGCATGGACTCTTTGAAATCACCTCCCTCAGTTCATTATCAACCAAATGCCAATAGAAAATTAGGGCCGAGTCAGGCAATAGAAACTTAATTGAACCGGCTGGTTCAAAGTAAGTCTCTTGTAGAACTTTTGTCGAACAGGAATTTGTCAATATCGTATGAAAAAGGTTTGAAGTATTAACCATTGCACAAAATGTCAAGGCAAAAACAGCCGAAAACGACAGAATATATGGGTCTTCATTTCTGCAGATAAAACCGTTCTCTCTGCTGTAAAGAATTCGGATTTAGAAATCGGCACACTTGATAGTGTTATGGTAATTTACCCACGCACGCATGAACTCTCCCAGCTATAAATAGGAGCAGGTACTGCCTTTTGGAGAAGGAATTTCCGGCAGTCAGCTCTGACAGTCGGACCGAACATTGTTGCTGTAACACTCTCGTTTGTATATGTTTGTATTACTGTTTCTGTTAATATTTTTGTTTAAGTCAATTCCCCTCTTTGTGTCTTTATTTCTGGCCCCTAACAAGGCCACAACACTTTGAGAAATCCATTTTATGTTAACGGCTCTAATGCTTTGCTTGGGGTGAAATGATTTACAAAAAACAATAAAAAGTTTATTAAACAGACAAAGATGCTATCAGCATGAATAGATTCAAAACTTTTTTTTGGTGGTCTTTGGTTAATTTAGAAAAAAGAAATAAAAAAGCCAAGAACAAATAAAAAAGAAACAAACTGAACAAAAATTGTTTATCTTAATAGAGAACTTGACACTAAAGATAGCAGGTCAAGTGCCTATCTCTTGTGCATTCACTTCTCAGACTTAGTTACATCATCTCTAAGTTTCTAGTAAACAAATTTCTTTCTTTTACTCCGCTTTGAAATAAAGGGTGTTTCTTTAAGACGGATTATACATAAGTGTGTTTCATTAAGACGGATCAAAGTCAGCAGAAAATAAATCAGTGTTATTGGTGAAAAATTATTTATTTCTCTATTGGACTGTGTTATTTAAGTCATGGCAATTATGTGTGAAAAATAATATTGCCCAAATTTCCACGAAATAACCTTTATATGCGTTGATGTTAAAAGGCTCTTGGAATCGTTTTAAAAAGAAAACTTTTCTGCAATTACTTCTTCTTAGATCAAGGTTTCGTATTCCTGTTTTTCCAACCTGATGAGAAGAAGTAAACCCAACGTTGGTTTTGAGTGATTGATTTGTTTTTACGGCTTATCAACCCTTTGTAAGTTATTTAAAGCAAAGAAAATACAGATTGTAAGAGGTTTCTTAAAGTACCTGGTGATCCCAAGCGGCCCCTATTCAAGTATTAATCAAGTTCGAAGCTGTTTAACTTCGGTGATTGAACGGGAACCGGTGTTTTCAGAAAGGCGACGTGGGACCATCCTCATCTCGGCATCTATGCTGATGATATACCTATTTAGTCATACCTTAATAATAAGTCTCATCGGTTCGATAATAATTAATTGGCAGCTGATCTAAAAAATGACCTGTAATCTGTTATTAACTGGGGCAAGGAATGGCTTGTTAAACGAAAACTTTTAATCGCCTGAGAAAATCTTTTTTGTCTTCCATCTGCATGGCTGATGCTGACCTCCAGGAGAGTGACTCATGGCGCATTCTTGGACAAATATTTCCCGCTGACATGAAGAGGAAAGTATATATTGAATCAGTTGCTAGGTCTGCCTCTAAGAAAGTCGGTTCAGTGTGTCGTGCTAATTTTTTTTTTTCCTGCCAGAATATATCTTACACATTTATTAGTCTACCATTGGTTCATGAATATTGCTGCCACAACCGGTTTGGTGCTCCTGTTATATGTTTAAAGATCGTTGATGAAATCCAAAGAAAAATCTGCAATGTTATTAGTCCTGACCTGGCATCTCAGCTACAGTCACATTCCCATCTTTTCTATAATATTCTTTCATGGTAACTGCTTTCTCTATGGTATCTAGGCTTTATAAATTTCAATGCAATACTAGATTGG
The DNA here is from genome assembly GCA_903632075.3 of Acanthosepion pharaonis. NCBI lineage: Eukaryota > Metazoa > Mollusca > Cephalopoda > Sepiida > Sepiidae > Acanthosepion > Acanthosepion pharaonis. Next base: position 1,353,959 of record CAHIKZ030005479.1, read on the forward strand.
CGGAAAGGTCTCATTATTTTACAGTTGAAATGGCTAGATGTAACCACAAGTTCTATGCTAACAGTTTCTTCTACCGCACATTCTTGCTTGTGGAACTCACTTCCGGCTTCTTGCTTCCTAGTCAACTTTGGTCTATCAATTATTTAAATACAATGTCAATGGTTACCTTCTGTCATCTTAATTCTTGTTCTTTTTTGTTCTCTCTAGTTAACAGTATTTTTTTCTGATATTCTTTAACACTCGGCGTAACCTTTGCGTCTTAGCAGTTTTATTGCCTTGCTAGGATGAAATAAAAACATAATCCTCAACTTTCTATAAACGAACAGAAAGATTAATCATCTGGGAACATTAAAGAGCAATCGATGGTCAAAAGTAATCACCAATGCATACAATCGGTCATTATTGAATTATGGGCAGCGAAGAATCGATATCAGGTAATCGTCCTACAGCATCACCCACAACGTTTAAAAGGTGGAGTCGATTGCCTTGTAAAAATCTTGGAACATTTCCCTAAATCTTTATTAGGATGAAATAAAAACATACTGATTTTTCCTGAATGTTTAAAAGACGATTTTGTTGATGGCAGAAAACCGAATGATTGATTCGTTTATAAACGAACAGAAACGCGGGATTAATCATCTCGGGGGACTGGTGTTTCAGGGTGATTTGAATTAAAATGGTAGCAAGAGCAATCGATGGTACATATTTGGAAACAATCACCAATGCATATTTCGGTCGAAATCGGTCAGAAATTGAATTATGGGCGCTAATAGAAATATATAATTGAAAACACGGTGGATAAAATAAGTAAAGATTTATTGTAAAATAACAGTACAATAAGAATAAAGGTAACAGTTATGAACAAAGTCGTTGCAAGAATTGAAAGGTCGGTAGTTCTCGTGTAAGCCTGAGTCGTACTCAACAGATATCGGGGTAGGATGTAGCACATGGGGTGGCAAAGCCCGCTAAAATTCCCCGAAGCCCCGCATAAACGGGTTTAGGTCTGTCTACCTCCCCGGACATCATCACCCACAACGTTACACGAATTTAATGTGGGCCACGCAAAAATCTCCGTAGACCCGCATAAACGGGATCGTCGGTCTACTTCCCCGAACGAGAAAAAGGTAGCCGAAAAAGGGAAATCCACGCGGTCGATAACGTGGGGTAAGGCCACCTTCCACCTTAGAGATTCTTACCATTTTCCTCTCTACCTTCGAGTTTCGGCTAGACTCTGTAGTCCGTTGATTTCGTTGATACTTATAGGTATACCATAGTGTGTAGTCATTTCAGGTTGTTCATAATGAAACTCGATTTACAGAACATAAGCAAAGTATTAAGAAATCGGAAAACGTTATTAGAAAAATTTATGTCTCTCACAGATGAAGCGTGATTTGAAGCGAGAAAATATGTTTCTGGGGAATATAGTTTCAACGCAGACGAATATATATATAAGGGTGTTTCATTTTGCCTAAATCAATGCGTTTGTTATATATAATGACATTTAGAAAATTTATGAATGCTAAATCTGAAAGAAAAGGAAAAAAAAATCATTAGCCGCTGAAACTTAATTCACATTAAAAAATCGGTCCAAGTTATTGAAACATTTTTTTCAGATATAGGATATATAATGAGAAAAGAGGATATGGAGAAATTAAGACTCACATGAAATAGTTAAGATGAAACAGCTTCAATTATGTAAATTCAGTGGTGTAGTAAAATCTGAATTTTACAAAAATCGATTCGTCATCTTCTGCTTTCGGTAAGCTAATATTTGCGTGAGTAAAAGACAATTTCGGAAAGCTATCAAGATAAGATAAAAGTGTAGTATCTGTTCTCTGGAGCCATCGTAATCAGAAAATTTGGTGGGATTATATGTCAATGACATATAACTATATAGGCATATCTCATATAAGGAAACATTGATCGAACAAGCAGGGCTACTATCGGTTGAAATATATGAAATCTTTCATTTAATACAATTTTTCAGCAAAACAGAAGGTGTGGCTTGATAAATGGAACGTTAACACCTTGTGGTTGTCACTATTTTTCTCTTCGAGTTACGTGTGCTATCCAATTTCGTTGTTGCAAATTATGGATGTCTAAAATTTAGAAAATAGTTTCAACGCAGACTTTTTTGCCTATATCAATGCGTTTGTTATATATAATGACATTTAATTTATGAATGAAATTGTGTGATTTTCTTCTAGATGACTTGAAATGAAAAATATATGGTAATTAGTGTCTTCTTACAAAAAAATGATCTTTCAGTTGCGTGAGTTTATATATAAAATTATATATATATATAGGTGTTTGAAAAATCATTGCTGATCTTCAGTTTATATATAAAATTATATATATATATATGTGCGCAAGTATGCAGAAAAATAGGAAGGAACACGTCAGGTAAATAATCCGGATTTCCTTAGTATTTTTGTTTTTTCTTTTTAAGAAGACAATACAAAAGTAGAGCTTATATTTTAATATTTTTTTTAAAAATATGATTCCTTCGCTACATAAGAGTTCTCATGTTTCAAAAACGAGAGCCGAAACCATCAATATAATTATTAAAATTAAGTATTAATTATAATTATCGCGCCATGAAATTTCTTCCGCTGTAAACTAACTAGACGGTGACCGCCACCATTAGCTTTGAAATAGATACCACACTCTACTTTGGCATAACCTTTCCGAAGGTGACGAATCTGTACATAAGAATTAACAATTCGACCACCTAACCAAGATGGCGGGCCTAGCCGTTTCCATGGTAATTAATGTTGCAATGGACCATACTTATAAACACGCGCAAACCACAAGATAGCTTATTCCTAAATTTTCGCTTGAAGATGAAACGGGACCCAACACCTTGATTCAACTTAATTTTAATGATTATATTGATGGTTTCGGCTCTCGTTTTTGAAACATGAGAACTCTTATGTAGCGAAGATATCTTGGCGCTATATAGACTCTCTCTTTTCACCTTCAGAATGTATGCGATAATGTCTCTCCACAACTTCCTTTTCGTTAAAATATGCATTATCATGATTGTTCTAGAGAAAGATAGTGTAATTTTTTTTTTATTGCCAACTCGGGCAATTCGACTAACCGATTCTGTTTTATATATTTAACCGTTAATTATCTGAACCTTCCCTTCCGGTAGATATGAGTTTGCGCTAATTTTTTACTTCTCAAATATCTCGTTCAGTGATGTAGATTATTTTATTCAAGCTCTTAAAGGCCAAAAGTATTGGATCATGACTATCTATACATTTCTTTTTTTTTTATTATTCGTGAATTGGCATGATGGTTTGGCAAAGATACTGGAGTGGTTTCCCTTTGTCTTCTTCCTGGTATGGGATCAAGATTTTTCACATTCCTCCGGAGTTCCTTAGTATTTTTCTGCTCCATACAGAAGTAGAGCTTATATTATAATATTCAAGCTCTTATTTACTAATCAAGCAAGAATTTACTAATAGAGCAAGAATAAAACCTTCGGTTTCAGCTTTTAACTCTCCACTACGTAGCCACTGATGGGCACGAGGTTTCTCTACATCAGCTTCTTTGGTAGAGTATTGGTCGTGAAGCCGTTTATCTTACCATACTTTTTGTATCTGGTCGGTTGCATTTGCCTTTGATTTCTTATTTTAAGTATTTTTCAGCTGCATTCGCTGTATTATGCTTTACTTGCATTTCTTATCCCATCTGAAATTCCATTTTAAACTTGTTGCCTTCCTTTACTACTGAATAAAGTCTCTTCTTTTATGTTGCTTGACACAGTTCATCATTCAGTCTTCTGTAGTTTCCAGATATTTTTGAAGGCCAATTGTAGTTTTGTAAAACAATAAGCTACTATTAACCAAGATTACTGTACAATATATAATAGAAATAAACTTAGCTGCTACCCAATGCTACAGAGTTCAGTGTGACTTGCTATTTAATCCGTAACTTGAGTAGAAGATTTGGATTCATGTCTCCAGCTATTCAAAAGTAAGTCAGATTATCTTGTTAACCATTATGTAACAATGATAAACCCGGCTTTGAAGTTCAAGCAGGCATTTACGACTATATTTTTTCATATTTAGATAATGAAAAATCAATGGAAAACTAAGCGAACTTGTTGGATGGCAAAAAGCAATGCTAATCATGTAAATATTAGTTTAGAAGAGGAAAGTTTGATTTTAATTTGATTCAGTCTATTGACACTATTTACATTGTTCGGACTGTTGTCATCTTTATTGTCATATTCATGACGTCTCCGAATCTATCTATCTATCTATCTATCTATCTATCTATCTATCTATCTATCTATCTATCTATCTATCATATTACACATCTAGCCATTTCAATTGTAAAATAAAGAGACATTTCCGCCAACCTAGTATTGCACTGAAATTTATAAAGCCTAGATACGGCAGAGAAAGCAATTACTATGATATTATAGTATATTATAGAAAAGATGGGAATATGACTGAAGCTCAGATACCAGGTTAGGACTAATAACATTGCAGATTCTTCTTTGGATTTTATCAAGGATCTTTAAATATATAAAAGAAACACCAGACCAGATTTGACAGCAATATTCAAAACATGGACCAATGGTAGACTTATCACGTGTGTTTTTATATATATATATATATATATATATATATATATGTTGTGGATTCCGGGATGAAATCCGGTACCAATAAATAACAAACGCCAGGAATGAATATATGAAAATAATGTATTAACGTAATAATACAAACTGGTAATGCTGGTTAGTAGTTCCAGGAATACGGGTTAGTAGCAAAATATATATACAGTCTTTGGTATTGAAGTATCGCTGTATGACTTCTTACTGAGTCTACGTGCTCGCTCACTGTGACTCCTACAACGCTGTTACCTCACCCCTCACTCTTCCGGTTACCCACAACCTTTTACTCTGTCACTCTGGACGGACTCGACTCGACTCGACTCCTCGGTCTTGCTCTCGAGTCTTCACGTAGCAGCAGTATATGTATATACTGGGTGAGTCCATTTGTGTAAAAAGGGGAGAACCCCTCAACAATTTATACGTGATATACATTGAAATGTCGAAGAGAAACTTTTATTTTGTCCATCAGGGTATGGCGTTCTAGTCACATACCTTTTCTCTTATTTCCCTTTAGCAATTCAACTTTCCTTTTTTCTTTTTTGTTCACCTCTGCCGTGGCCAGGTATTGAACTCACAACTATTTGGGTTAAGTCACTGAATTACTTCAGCGAAAGCTTTTATCCACGTGTCATTGGTTATGTTAAATATTTAGAGTACTTCATCTCAGAAATGTAGACAGATATTGATTTAGTCTATTCATTGGTTCTGTCAGTATATGCTTTGCTATTTCATCGGCGATAAATTTAAAACTGGGTTGGTTGATAGATTTAATCAATTGATCAGTTGATCAAGAAAATGGTTTCACTCTTAATATTTTATACTATTTCTAAATGTTGGATATGTTTTTATTATTTGAACGCAAGAGCAAGATTCTATGTCCATTGTTTTTTTTTTTAATCAGCTCAAAGAAAGGCGATAATGCTATTAAGATTCAAGGGGCTACTGGCAGTGACAGAGAATGAGAAGGGTTTAGAAGGAACCGGAAGCGTGGATAACAAGGGATAAACCTCTGCGCTTGTTCAAAAGACCGGAGAGGAATGTGAACTGGGCGATAGGCAAACCTATCTATTTCTGTTGAGGCAAAAATATAGTAAATAAAATTTCAAAGTTTAGGTGGAGACGTTGGAAGTATAGAGTTGAAGTAGATATTAGACAAAACCGGAAACTCAATCCTAAACAGGAAACAAGAAATAAACCTCTACTCCTGCTTCAAAGATCAGAGAAGAGTGTGAACTGGGCGATAGACAAACCTATCTACTATTAACCAAGATTACTGTACAATATATAATAGAAATAAACTTAACTTTTAAGCAAAAGATTACTGTTTACTTCTAAACTTCTGTTTACGTAAAAAAATGATAATTTTAGCAACTTTCAAGAAACACTTTTTTTTTCATTTATTTTTTTAGAACCTTACTTTACCTGACTTTCACAGTTACAATAAATTTGTCATTGTAATTCACACCTGAAAATGATCTTGGAGGAGATCGAAAGTACTTGGGTAAGAAAAAAAATATGGTGCTTTCCTTGATTAATAGTAAAGTGCTTTCCTTGGTGCTTTGCTTGATTAATAGTAAGTGAAGAAACTGATTATAGGACTGGAAAGGAACAATATAAAATCTATCTATCTATCTATCTATCTATCTGTCATGGGTCCTTACCTATAACTACAGAATGAACTCTTCCTAACACTATGTATACTACGCCTCTCAAGAGAGAGGGGCGAATCGAGTCGAGCCGATAGTAGTTCACTCCAAACCAGACTGACAGTCATACTAACACCTTCCACATCTTGTATTATTATTTCGTGTAATATACCTTCGTTATTTCTACTCTTGGATTCGTGTTGTTCTACCTTGGTCCTGGACCATAACACTATCTATCTTCTGACGAAGCTTTAATAAAAGTGAGACATGTTAGATTGATAAACGTTTCCTATTAGTTCTGATTCATATTTGATTTAGATGACTCCAACTCAGTCATGAGTAAGTGTTTACCTCAAGCTTTATGTGGTATGATCATCTGCCTTTTGCACATAGTAAATTAATATGATCAGTAACACACACACACACACACACACACACACACACACACACACACACACACACACACACACACATATATATATATATATATTATTAATTAACTGATTTACAAATATGGTTCCTTCGCTACACAGGCATAACCATGTTTCAAAAACAGAAACTAACAACTTCAAATTCAATTATTTAATTAAATTAAAAGCACTAGCTCTCTTTCATTTTCAAGCGAATTTTGGAATAATTTATTTTTAAATTTACTGAATTTTAAAAGCACATATAATTTGTTTCCAAGGATAGAGAGAAATCCAATCATTTAGACGGGGGCCGTAGCGTGTTCATTTTTATTAACAACTAATGTATCAAATTTGAGTTACTTGAGTTACTTATTATTAAAATTTAATAATAATAGTAACATACATACTTATATCTGATATTTATTAATAATTTTTAAATAATTTAAGTAATTCTATTACTTTTATTTGTTTTAAAATGAAATATAGTCTATTAGTAATAAAAAAAAAAAAATAATATTGTATATATATATATATATATATTTATATATATATATTTATTTATATATATAATTAAATAAATTACGTATAGATGAAATTCAATACCCCATTTGTAATTAAAAGTAAAAATAATATTGTGTATATATATATATATATATATATATATATATATATATATATATATATATATGTTTATTTATTCATTTATTTATATATATATATATATATAATTAAATAAATTACATATATATCAAATTCAATACCCCATTTGTATGGCTATTTCTCCCCGTAAGAGATTAATCTTCCGAGGTTTGTTAACACCAAAGGGTTTGAAGATAAAATGAAAAGGAAGTTTACAATTTTTAAACTTAAAAAACCGTAAGGAAGAAGAAGGGAGGGGCGACAAAGTAAGAGAAAAAATATTTAAAAGGGGGGAAAGAGAAAGAAAGAAAGAAAGAAAAAGGAGAGAAAAAACAAAACAGAGAGGAGAGAAAAAAAAACTAAGAGCTAAGAACAGTTTTATATTTAGTGGGTCCCAATACCGCACAACCTGATACACGATAGCCATTTTTTCTGGATATTTATCACAGAGTCTGCAATTCGGGTTAACACAATTTTTTAGTGGGTGTTGGTAATTTCTAGTTAGCAAGCATTGGTCCTGTGGAGCAAGAATAAAATTTTCGGTTTTAGCTTTCAACCCTGCACTACGTAGCCACTGATGGGTATGGGGTTTCTCTGCATCAGCTTCTTTGGTAGAGTATTGGTCGTAAAGTCGTTTATCTTACCGTACTTTTTGTATCTGGTCGGTTGCATTTGCCTTTGATTTCTTTTTTTAAGTATTTTTCAGCTGCATTCGCTGTATTTTGCTTTACTTGCATTTTTTATCCCATCTGAAATTCCATTTTAAACTTGTTGCCTTCCTTTACTACTGAATAAAGTTTCTTCTTTTATGTTGCTTGACACAGTTCATCATCCAGTCTTCTGTAGTTTCCAGATATCTTTGAAGGCCAATTGTAGTTTTGTAAGACAGTTCTAGTTGAACTAATCCTCCGCCTCCTTCAGATCTGGGCACATACAGAAGATCAATATCAGCTTTGGGATAATGCATGCGGTGGCAGTTGAGAAGCCTTCTCGTTTTGGTGTCCATTCGCTTAATGTCACCTATGGTCCTATTAAGGATATTGAAATTGTCATGGATTTATGGCTGATATTCTGTTTTGTGAATTCAGCTCAGTATTCCGTAACAGACGTACACGCTTGTATATACTCCTTTCTTAGTTTAACCTTATAATATAATATCCTATAATATAATTATGTCCCGTTCCCACCCTTACACTGTAGAAACTTTTAAATGTAGCCATCTCTTCTATTCCAATAGCTTCATACCTCGCACCTCTCGTCTGTGGAACACCCTTCCCAATTACTGTTTCCCTGAGAGCTATAATCTCCAACTATTCTAATGTAATGTCAATGGACATCTCCAGTTACCTTGATCTACCCGCTATCCTTTCTTCTATCACTCCTATCTGCTCTCGCTCCAAATCTTCTGCAACCCCCTACATCCTAGTGGCTTCACGCCTTGCTCGGGGCGTAATGCTTAAAAAAAACGAATTAATCAATTTAAAACGATATTTTCTACTGTACGAATAATTTTGTCTTTACCTATTTATTTCTCTTGTCAAATTTGTTGTATTTAACCTATTGTTCTGAAAATTGAGTTTTATATTCCGCTTTGTGTGCTTATTAACATCTGGTATCATACGGGAATTAGCTTCTGAGAAATGGATAAAAATATTCAAAATGGATGGGTGTACGAATAATTTCGTTGTTGACTGTATTTATACTGTTTTTTTTTTTTTTTATCGTAAGCAGTTTCTGATATACAAAATGTAAAGAAACTTAGAAATACTATTATGAGAGTCAATGATACGGAATAATAAAACTATTCATTCTTATTTGGATATGGCCTTTATCAAAGTGTTTTCAACCGATCTAATTTGCTGCTTGCGTTTGTAAAAAAGTTGAGTTTTATATTTGAGATATTTAATGGTGCCTTCATCTTTTTCTGATTTCTTTCCCTTCTTTTCGTTATTTTTAAAAGAACCTAATAATTATAAACAGAAATGTTACTCCTAAATAACTATAGAAAATGTTATGAAAAATCAGCCTGAAACCGGAAGTTCCATTAAGCTACCATCTTGAAAAATGGTGGTAAAGATTTTCAGGTGGCTAGTCAGGCAATTTGAGAAATTACTTCTAGACTTGCACACGTCAAATTTCTAGTCAGCCTCACCATTGAAAAGATTTTCTCTTCATTCATTCTTTCATTTTTTTTTTTTTTTCAAATAATAAAATCTTTTGAATATAAAGCGAAAACGTTTACACCTGACAGATGGGTCTGGAAATAACATTTTTGAATTAATGCCAATTAGAACAAATTTTTGAGATGCTTTTTACAGTTGAATATTATAAATGAATTACTCAAGTTTATAATGTAGAAGAAACTTTTAATTTGTCTCCGTGTCCGTCATCCTATTCTATAATAATTTTATAAATATGATAATTTATAATAATTTGTAATAATAATTTTCTAATAATTTATAGTATCTAATAATAATCTTATATAATTTATAATAATAATTAGTAATAATTATTTAATAATAATAATAATTTGTAATAATTTTATAACTTTTGAGAAATTAGAATAATCCTTAAAGAAAACTCAACAATTGGTTTATTTCATTACAGTTATCTTAAAACGCACACAGAGATTTAATATTTTCAGAAGTCTGTCTTCACATTGGTTGCTACTAAAGACGCGGGAACTCTTACCACTGCACTTACCGGAAGAATGATGCCATTAACCGGAAGAGCAAAATCTGCAGCTAAAATAGCCTGCTTGCAGAACGGAAATTTCCGACTGTCACCGGAATTGGCAAGACAGCCAAAGACCGGAAGTATCCTATCAATGCTAGTATGTTTCCCCCTAATCGATTTAGCTATCAGAAATTTCAGTCCCTGCACATTGTCAGTTTTGCTCTTGGAAGTCTCATTCCAACGTGATGTGTGGAAACACCTTTGAAAGGTAATAGTTAAAATAGGTATCAGCACGACTTTTAAAGTTGATTTTATCACACAGGAATTTTAAAAGAGTTTATAGTTTTATCCAAGGAGACCAAAACTCGATAATTACTGAACCAATGTGGGTGTTACACAAATTCGAATCTAGAACAGGAAACATTCACAAATGTTATAGAAAGTGCGGAGAGCTTTGTCACAAGAAGACTTTTGGTAACATCTCTAGAGACTGGACATCGAAAACAGTGTTATATTAGTGACTAGTAAAGATTTTGATTCAGACTAAACTAAATCTAATACACAGTTTAACCGGTTTCCTGTGCTTATTGCTATAACAATAATTATAAAAATCATAATTGTAGTAATCATAGGGCTGATAATGGAAACGGATTGAGTAATTGTGAGGTTTTTGAAATTAAATTGCTAGTTTTATGGTGGTAACCATCGGCAAAGATACTTGTAAAAAATTATTTAATTTCTATTTCATTTCTTTTTTTTTTAAATTCTTTCTTGCTGATTTAAAAAAAAAATTATTTAATGTTCATTTCTCATTAACACGTGGAAACGCCTTCGATTCAGGTTTTATGTCGGTTAACAAATTCTATTCAGTGCACTTTTTGATGATGACAGTGCAATTTTGTTGTCTCTCACTTCTGCTGCATTATTTCTTCTTTGTCATCCTCTTCTTGTCACCATTATCAGTTTTATATGTTCTTCTTCCTACTCCACCTTCCCCACCTCACTGACCATTTTCTGTAATTTTTCTATTTCTCTTACTCT
>CAHIKZ030005479.1:1372500-1435000 GCA_903632075.3 Acanthosepion pharaonis
AGGTAGATACTTTAGAGTTTGGAGATTCATTGTGGAATGCGCTTGACTCACTTCTAGCAGTTGACTACTTCTGCGCGCCGCTGGCGAATCTTATATGTGTTGTTCTTGTCCTAAGTATTATCGTTCATTACCAACCTTCGTTTGATTATTCTATTCAGTATCCTTCACTAGGTTACAACAATATCTATGTCTTTTCAAATTCTTAATAATTTTCACGTTATTCTGTATTTGTCTTGATGTTTATACGAATAACGGTGCTGATGATGAGTAATATTGCATTCTACTTTGGAATAAAGAAAGCTGACAATAATGCCGAAGAAAGAAATGCCTGCAGGGTTGAAGATGGATTCTGATTCGTGCTTTCCGGATTCTCTTGAAAAGCTGTTTGAAAAAAAAAAAAATAAATAAAGAGCAAAATTGTTATAATCTTACGTTTTACATTTTTCATTAATATTGGTTTTGAAAAAAAATATTAATTTGGTAGGTATTGGTTGCTATTTCGGGATAAATATTGTTTCGTGGGGGGGAAGAATCGATACAAGTTTAAGATTCTGACGCATAAGTCCAAACATCTCTCTCTCTCTCTCTCTCTCTCTCTCTATCTATATATATATATATATATATATATATATATACATATATATATATATATATATATATATATATATATATATAAGTTGCGATTCCTGAAGCTATTTCGATCTGGCATCACAAAAAGCACGTATTATTTCTGCTGATGCCATATTAACTTTTTGTTTATATATATATATATATATATATATATATATATATATATATATATATATATATATATATATATATATATATATATATATATATATATATATATATATATATATATATATATATCACAGGCTCATACAGGTATACAAATGCACGTATATTAATTTAATGTTTTTCTTACGGTAAAATTAATAAGTGACAGTTCTGTTCGGAACGCCATGATGGTAACCATCAGCATCATCATTACCCCCACCCCCATCATCATAAGTCCAATGACCGGGTTGTGACTATAAATTCGCTGCGCAGCTAAGCACCTGGCCAGCTCCCTTCATATGTCATGGTTGCGTCCCAGTGTTCAAATCTCTGTGAATGACCTTCCAGTCCACCAAGTAACATTATTAGACCATTTTCATTTTGTCTAAGGTGATACCTTGTAGGATGGCAGTAGAAAAATTGCTGGTTCTTGTAACGTGGACACATTCTTCCAGTAGGTCTGTGTCTTGTATGATGGTGTCTCGCACTGGACGTCATGTGTAATGTCGTCTATATAAGAGATGCTAACGATGGTTCTTCAGCATCCCGCTTGCCACACTTGGATCCTTCGTTGTAATTCTGTTAATGTCCAAGATTCGCAGACGTACAGAAAGACTGAGACAATCAATGCACGCAACAGTTTGATCATCATCTTCTTTTTGCAGCTTGGTCTTAGTTTCTCGACTCTCTGTCGGGATTCTATATTAAAGTTCTTATAAAACTCGTCCTAACGAAATATAAGAATATCAGATTCACTGCTTATTTCTTTACTTATCAGCATTCACGTAATGGTTGGAATTTTCGCTGTAATTCTGTTAATATCCAAGGTTCGTAGTCGTTCAGTAAGAAATGATGACGTTAAGCTATTTTATGGATTCAGAGTACCCCTAAGCAGTGAACTGAATATTTTGTTTTATCTATGGTGAGTTTATTTCCCATTTGTTCGCGATGGTACTCTTCACTTCTCCTCACTGATTTGGTATATTTAAGTTTTACAAAGAATTAAGCGTCTTTAACAGGATAAATGATAATCATTACAGGCAAAACTTATACAATAATTATCACTCATATTTGAATACTTTTAACCTCTATTTAACTAAATAATGATAAGTGTTATATAGGAATAAATTGTCACTACCGACATTGGAGTTCGAACACAGATCACCAGAGAGCAAACGCAGGCGATCACACTTTGAATAAATAGATCACGTGATGGTAAATGAAATGTATATATGGGTATTAGCGTGGTGCCTAAGGGATTACTCTCTGGATTACTTCGGAAGTGTGCTGGTCAAACTCTCTGCCCTGGAGCAGAGAGGATCTCCAGACGAGGCGAAGGGCAGAGTCTCGTTTCGAGAGACAGCTACCCGACCCCGTTTTTTACGGGGTCTAAGGGGAATTTTTGGCCGATCCTACGGGCTGGGATACCCCACAATAAACTCGGCCTTGTGCCACATTCGACCGTTTCCGGCGGGTTGTGAATATCTCACCCTCTGGATTACTTCGGAAGTGTGCTAGTCAAATTCTCTGCCTCCGTGCAGAGAGGATCCCCAGACGAGGCTAGGTCGAAGGGCAGAGTTTCGACTCGAGAGACATCTACTGGACCCCGTTTATACAAGTTCTACGGGGAATTTTTGCCGATCCTACGGGCTGAGATATCCCACAATAAACTCGGCCTTGTGGCACATCCGACCGCGTGATGCAGTTAGTGACTATCATCACTATATGGATTATTTCCGGGTGTCCTTGTCAAACTCTCTGCCTTCGGGCAGAGAGGAAACCAGATGAGGCTATGCCGACGGGCAAAGTCTCGTCTGGTTTTTTAGACAGCTACCCAACCCGTTTTTACGGGGTGAACGAGGAATTTTTCTCCGAGCCTACAGGCACGTGTAAGTCCCCGATAAACTTGACCTTGTGCCGCATCCAATCGCGAGGGGCGGTTATTGAATATTTCACTATTCGGTGATTACTTTTCGAGGGAGTTTTATCGAGCAAGTACTATTATTGCGTGTGATATCCAAAGGTGTCTGACACCAGTATTGTTCAACGGCGTTACTATAGTTGTATCTGCGATTACAAAGTCTCTACTACAACGAGCATTACGAAAGTGACAACGAGTATTCGTTGACATTACAAAAGTGTCAACGAGTGTTTGTTGACATTACAAAAATAAGTATTGTGACATGCCAAAATAATAAGGAAGACAAAAATAATTGTCATACCTGAACGTACCTATTCTATTATTAATAGACTCTCCCACACATAATAATAAGTAGTAGTAGTAGTAGTAGTAGTAGTAGCGGTCGCCAGTTGGGCTCAGTGGTGTTGAGTGAGTCAATCGATATCGGACATTGAAGTATCAACCATCACAACTAGATTGCTGCGCCATTAACTCTTATTTCAAGTTTCTAACGTTTTGTACGTCGAACCTAATTTAGGACGACTTATTGAAATACAAGCCTCCACTATGAAAACTACTCTACAACAATAATAAAAGTGAAGATGTCGTTAATGTTTTTAATGAATAGAGTGGGCCGATTAAATCATCACATAAGACTTGAATCTTCATTACTTTATAGTCATTCTATTATGCCGACTCCCTATCCATTCATGACCAACGCCCCGCCGGTCAGTCCAACATGTCGACCCTAAATCCTCTGTTTGTTGTATGTGAGAGACTGCCTAATTATTTCTATATGCAATAGTCCAGCATTCTTGTTCTTATTGTTGCAGGTGCGGGGTGACGTACTTTTGCACTCAGTGGCTAAAAATGAGTTCAGGTCAACCTTCTGATGCACCCGGCTTCCTTTGACGGTCTGGTGTGAAATTTGTGTAACATGTCTGTTCCGGCATAATATTACGTGATGATCACGAAGCGTAATCAATGCTTTTCTTGGGGAATTGCCTTTTGAGTAAAAGTAATTTATTTGGGGGCAATGGGGATTTAATAGAAAACTTAATGCTGGACTTTTGAACTAAAAACGCATTTGTGTGTATTTCTGAGATGATGTATTGTAATTATTTATACTTTTTTACATTGTTCGCATTAAATTTAACATGATCATGTTATGTTGATAAGCTAGAATGTAAGACTGAAAACAAATCATGCTCAAAATGGGATTAATAAATTGACCTGAAAAAAATGCAAAAAACGTTCGCAACGCATTTCGTTCCATCAAGAATTTCCTCAAACACGCAAAACGCAGAGATTTATTATGAAAAAAAAATGTATTTGTACACAGAGCTTTCCCATAACTCCCGCCCATGAGCAGAGATGTATATTTCGTCTGTCTCTAGGTTACATAACCAACTGGCAAGCAAGCCTACCTTACTAAATGGGACATTAACTACTGAAGGTCCTCGGGTTACGTGGGACCCGACGTAAGGAGTTTCGTGGTTACGTCGTCACGCGGCGCTGTATGAAGAAGGCGGAGCTGTATGAGGAAGGCGGCATTGTTTCTTCACCGGATATACGCCATATTGGATTGTGCTACATTCGCTATCTCTCGTTTGTCTCGATTTGGGGGGAAATTTTGCTCTTCATTATGGCTCCCAAGCATAAGGAAGACTCGTGGGTGCTTATGTAATTGAGTTCCGACCTACGTCGAAAATCAGGTTACATCACGACGGAGGAACGGATCTAGGACGTAAGTCGAGGACCCCCTGTTTATCAGCAGTATAAAATATGTACATCTTTAAATCTATCAACTAAAATCGGAAGTCAGGGGAGTCATGCGTCGTGTAGCATCAGGGCAATTATTTTTATTATTATTATGATTGTGATTGTCTCTGCCTTAGTCAGTTCGCACGACCGTTGCGCCTTGCCAATACCGCATAAACAATGGAAAATTCCATTTTGATCGCGTGGAAGGAGGGGGAAAAGACACTAATTGGTTTCAGTGAGAAAACGAGATAAAGAAGTGAAGATAGAATTGTTTAACGTCTCCTCTCAGTACCTCATAAAATAATGGACTCCGTATTGATTGCGTGGAAGAAACAAAACACATATCAAGAGACGCTGATTTCCAATCGAAATGCGATATGCAGGTCGGGGACACTAAAATCAAACATGTGTGGGAGTTTAAATATCTGGGAAGTGTTCTGACGGATGACAGTAGGTGCGACGCTGAGATCCGAAGACGGATTGGGATGGTCAAGGACTCATTCCAAAAGCTGGGCAGAATACTGCGAGACAGGAGGAATTCTTTGGTAACAAAGAAAAGAGTACTCAGCTGCTACGTGACATCTGTCCTTTTTTACGGCAGTCAATGTTGGACGGTCTCCTCAAAGATGAAGAAGAGACTCGAGGAAGCGATGTAGTTCTACAGAAGGATGCTAAGGATATCATGAACCGAGCGTGTGAGCAACGATGAGGTCTTGGAGAGAATGCAAACAAGGAGGAAACATACTTAACATAAGAAAGAGGCAGATGAAATGTAATGAGAAAGGAGGGCCTGGAAAATCTGATACTCACGGGTCGAATAGAGGCAAAGAGAGACAACGGAAAGCAAAGCATGGCAGACTTGGTGAGCTTAAGTAATTGGATGACAGAACGTTATCTGGGGGAGGCGCCACAGGGATTAAACTTATTTAGAGGTACAAGGTATAGGGTAAAGTGGAGAGCGATGATCGCCTACGTTCTGAAAGGACACGGCACATGAAAAGAAAAGAAACCCTAAGGTGTAAACCTTTACATCGCTTACGAGATATGCACTTCTAGTTTCTTGTTTGTAGTTCTTGGTCTTTCAAAGTACACGCTGTCTCTTTATCACTTAATATGAAATTGTCATGTTTTAAGACGTTGGCGTTAAATAAAAGTTTATTGAATATTGAATAAAAATATTATTGAAACTCATTCGATTAATTCATGACAACAGACCATCCGAAATGTTGCATTCAAATCAATAAAGATTATAATATTAGTTCGAATTAATCACCAAACCATGACAGTGCATCGTTTCAGAAGTTTAGACAATTATTAAGAATGATGGCGCTACTTCAACACATACTACAATTCAGTCGAAATGTTTGACTGAGTAGAAATCAGTATAATTAAGAATGGTGATGTTAACGAATACAATCGAGACAAGAGAAAGAACCACTTGAATAGAACCAAACAGCATAAGCGAATAAAGAAGAGGAAAAGCCGCGCTGTACAAGATGATGTTGTTGATGATGTTGATGATGATGAGGATGATGTTGATGATGATGATGATGATGATAGCGATGATGCGGAAATGAACCTCAACTGGGGGCATCAGAGATTTTTTGAATGTTTTCAAGGAAAGCGTGCATAATGAAACTGATGGAAATGCTTTCATGTAAAACTAATGAGTAAATCACTTCTTCCGAACGAAAACAACAAAAATATAATTTCCTTCAATATTGCCATGAATAATAATAATAATAATAATAATAATAATAATAATAATAATAATTCTTGTATGAGATTGCGCGGTATTGACACTCACTGAATATAAAACCCGGCATGATAGAGTGGGCCAATATCTGCACTGGAAAATCTGCAACTTTTACGAAAAGAAAAAAATGCAAGAAATTCGTTTGAACATCTCCCACATCCGGTTACGGAGGTAGGACCTGTAACAATTTTATGTGACTTTACAATACACACAGACAAAACAATCAAAGTTAATCGCCCAGACATCGTGATTAGAGCCCGCAAAATAAATAAATAAATAAATAAATAAAAATAAAATAAAATAAAAATAAAATATGCCTCCTTATTGATAATGCAGTCCCTGCAGACTACAATGTCTCCTTGAAGATCTTCAAAAAGCTATCAAAATACAAGGACCTTGAAATCGAAATCTCAAAAAATGTGGCACATGGGAGCATCAACAATCCATGTTGTAGTGGGAGCCCTCGGGTTGATTGGAAAAGATTCCAGAAGATTCATTGAATGGATTTCTGGAAGCCCATGCCTTAAAGATATACAAAACATGTCCTCCGAGTACAGCCCACATCTTACGAATGTGTGATTTTTTTTTTTCTAAATTGCTCAGTGGAAAATGTCATGATGAGATTTTTGACCCTAGGTCTCTGGCTGGAACCCGGAAAGAAATGAGTATACACCAGAAATCAAAGGAAATATAATAATAATAATAATTTCCGCTTGATCTTTTTGCATTTACGTGTGGAAATATTAGGGTTTCTGGTGAGCTCATCTAATATAGAAAGCTCACATCTGATTTGTTATTTCTCGAATCAGTTTGGTTTTCCAAGCTGGTTCTCTGTGTCTGTTAATTTTATTTATTGTCTTGACTCAAGCTTCCGAGTCGCTGCTAAAGCTGTTGCGTATATGACGTTGTTAACTTCTGTGATGTTTCCCGGTAGTTTATCTGTTAACAGTGTTTCCAGAGCAGCATTGTATATTTTCACGATGTGCTTGTTGAATTCGTCATATGGATTTTCAGGAGCTGGTCTCTGCCTGACAATTGTATGAAAGTTACTCTGCTGAGTACTTGGATGATGTCATTTTCGCTTCGGTGATTTCAGCTTCGTGGTTTTCAAGGAATTCTAACTTATTGTCACTGAAGATGACTCCAGGTACATTTTCTGGAGGACTGCAGGTTGTGTTTAAGGTAGAGTCTTGGGTTTCATTTCCTGGGAGATTATTTCGTATTTCATTCGCTTTAGCGTCCACCTCATCCTCTGTTGCATTCTTTATTTCTACATTCGTCTCAATAGAGTTTGAGTGCTGGGTCAGAGTATTTTGTCTTATATCTAATATAGGAAATATAACATTAAATCCCTAATTGATATCCCATCAATCAAGGAAATGCTGAAGCAGAAACTTCAGCTAAAGGCGCAGAGAACAAGACGATACGAAAAACGTTGTAGGTTCTATCGCCAAAATAAAATATTCGAACAGATCTTAAGAAATTTTACAGGGAAATTGGAAAAACACCTATACATGTCGAAAGGCCACCATCGATTGATAATGTACAGACATTTTGGGAAAATATTTGGAGCAGCCCAAAGGTATATAACCCAAATGCAGAATGAAGAACGACTGCTGGATACACCTCTGCAAGAATGGGAAAATATATCCACAGATGATGTTAGGCAAGCTCTAACGAAATCCCAAAAATGGAAATCCCCAGGAAATGACAAGTTTCCCAATTTCTGGCTGTATCATCTCTCATCTACCCATGAAAGTCTTGCAAAAACATTATCAACGCTTGTAAATAATCCCAATAAAATCCCGGAATGGATTACTGAAGGTATTACAAACCTCATACCAAAAACAACTGAAACAGAAAACCCGAAAAATTATAGACCGATAACATGTCTCTCCACAACGTATAAGTTGATCACGTCTGTACTGACGAACCGTACTTATTCCTTTCTCGAAACAAACAGCATTCTCCCGCTGGAACAGAAGGGATGCAGAAGAGGTTCATATGGCTCCAAAGATAAACTTCTGATAAATAAAATGATCCTGGAAAATTGCAGGAGACGACGCAGGAATCTAAGTGCAGCGTGGATTGATTATCGTAAAGCCTTTGATAGCGTTCCACATTCTTGGATCCTTAAGACTTTGGAAATGTACAGAGTCTCCCCTGTGGTATTAAATGTCCTTAAGCACAGCATGGGAATGTGGAACACCAAACTATACCTTAGTCACAATTGGGGGCACTGCCATATCCAACCGTCTGAATATCCGACGTGGAATCTTTCAAGGAGATTCTCTGTCACCCCTTCTGTTTTGTTTATCCTTAATCTCTCTTACACATGAACTGAACAACAGTAGCTATGGTTACAAAATAAATAAGAAAATATTCAATCACCTACTCTACATGGATGATCTCAAACTCTTTGTCAAAGACGACAATGAGTTGAAAGGCCTCCTCAATATTGTAAAATACTTCAGTGACGACATAGGTATGGACTTCGGATTAGATAAATGTGCAAAAGTAACTTTTAAGAAAAGTAGAATTACAGAAACACCCTTAATAGATTTAGATTTTGTCACAAAGATTAGGCATGATGAAGCTTATAAGTACCTAGGAATTAGCGAAGGAGATGGTATACAACACCCCCAAATGAAGGAAAAAATAAGAAAAGAGTACTACAGGCGTGTACGTCTGGTACTAAATACTGAGCTAAACTCAAAAAACAGGATATCAGCCATAAACACATTGGCTGTCCCTGTGGTGCAATCCAGCTTTAATGTCCTTAACTGGACCATAGCTGAAATTAAGCGAATGGACGCCAAAACGAGAAAGCTTCTCACTTGCTATCGCATGCATCATCCCAAAGCTGATGTTGATCGTCTGTATGTGCCCAGATCCGAAGGAGGCAGAGGATTAGTTCAACTAGAACTGTCCTACAAAACTACAACAATTGGCCTCCAAAGATATTTGGAAACTACAGAAGACTGGATGGTGGTATGCGTCAAGGAACATGAAAGTAGTAAGCGTCTTTACTCCGTAATGAAAGAAGCCAACAAATTCAAAATGGAGTTTCAAATGGGCGTAGAGATGCAACTACAGCACAATACACCGACTGAAACTGCAAAATACCTAAAAAAGACAGCAAAGACGAATGCAGCCAAGGAGATACAGAAGCGATGGCAAGATAAACCGCTTCATGGCCAATACTCTGCCCGTACCAAACAAGCTGACGTAGACAAAACCCATACCCATCAGTGGCTACGTAGTGCAGGGTTGAAAGCGGAAACTGAAGGTTTTATCCTTGCTGCGCAGGACCAATGCTTGCTAACTAGGAATTATCAAGCACATATACTAAAATATTGTGTCAGCCCAAAATGCAGATTCTGTGATAAGTATCCAGAAACGATTGATCATCTTGTATCAGGTTGCACGGTGTTGGCACCCACTGAATAAAAAACCCGGCATGACAGAGTGGGCCAATATCTGCACTGGAAAATCTGCAACTTCTACGGGAAGGAAACTGAAAGAAACTGGTATGAACACCACCCAGACCCGGTTACGGAGATAGGACCTGTTACAATTCTATGGGACTACACAATACACACTGACAGATCAATCAAGGCCAATCGGCCAGATATTGTTATTAAAGACCACAAACAAAAACGGTGCCTCCTTATTGACATGGCAGTCCCTGCTGACTGCAATGTATCTTTGAAGATCTTAAAAAAGTTGTCAAAATACAAGGACCTTGAAATAGAAATCTCGAAAATGTGGCATATGGGAACATCAACAATCCCTGTTGTAGTTGGATCCCTAGGACTGGTTGGAAAAGATTGCAGTAGACTAATTGAAGGGATTCCTGGAAGTCCATGCCTCAAGGAGATACAAAAAATTGTTCTGACAAGTACAGCCCACACCTTACGAAGGGCTTTATCTATGTAATTTAAGTAATTTAATTTTTTTTTTTTTGTCAGTGGAAAGTGTCATGACGCCATTTCTAACCTTAGGTCCCTGGGCGGGACCCGGAAAGAAATGTGTAAACGCCAGAAATCAAAGAAAATAAAAATGATAATAATAATAAAACTATCGAAGTATACAGACCTGGAAATCGAAATAGAAAAAATGTAGAAATTAAAAACTAGAATCGTACCAGTCATGGTAGGTGCACTTGAAATGATAAAAAAGGAAGACAACAACATATTAACAAATCCCAACTTAAGAGGAATACAAAAAATTGTCATGCAAGTTTGTCCATGTAACGCTAGTGATGTTATGGGAGTTAGAAAAACAAATCATGAAATGCAGCCATAACAACACACAACTCTTTGCCTTAGGTCTTCCCGCAGATTTGGTAGGTAGTGTGACTCTAGCAGAAATCGAAAATCTAATGATGATGATAATATAACAATAATAAACAATATAGTTCACGTAACTCTTGCAATATTTGGCAGCACTTTGAGAAGTACTGCGAAATTAATTAAAACGCATGAAGGTAATCGCATATGTAAGATACTAACATTCCAATGGTGGGGTGGGGGTTTTCAGTCGGTACTAAATAAACAAAAATGTACCTGAGCAGGCGTCGGCAAAGAAGGACTGACGAGCCGCCATATCAGACAGATATATATATATATATATATATATATATATATATATATATAGATACACCTAGTGAGCCAGACAAACCTACCTAGGTTTCACCTAAACGGATCGTCAGGGAAAGCTTGGTTTTTTTTCCCTCGAAATTGATTTGATTAACAAATCAAAAATTCGAGGGTTTTTCGAAACGAGTCTAGTTATTTATATTTATATTTATATATATATATATATATATATATATATATATGGACATAAGGGCAACACCTAGCGGTGACAGTCTATCATCAGGCCATGAAACCGACTCTATTGCTGCAGGGTGTTGTTCTTTTACATACGCTCTATCCGTGATATCGACCACGTTATCTCAAAGATATAGCATACATTAAAACTGTATTTTTATCTTATATATATATATATATATATATATATATATATATATATATATATATATATGTGTGTGTGTGTGTGCGCATGTGTCTGTCTATCTATCTATCTATCACTTATATTGATGGGCGAACGAATACCTGTATCTCGTGTGAAAAATCTTTAGTTCATATAGAAATATAAAATCTTTTAAATCTTGTTAAATAAAAGTTTGTGATCTTTGTGAAACTCTTCACCAATAGCGAGAATCAATTTTTTCAATGTGCTTTGAAAATGAATGTGACGCTAGATTTTTAATTGTATCATAAAAAATGTATATATCATCAAATGTCTTTCTCTCTTTCTCTCCTCTCTCCCCCTTTCTCTCTCTCTCTCTCTCTCTATATATATATATATATATATATATATATATATATATGTATATATATATATATTGACAAAAATGTTTCATCTTCAGATTTCAATTGTGAAATCAAACGTGCTGATTCAGAATTCGCATTGAAAACGTGGCAGGAATCTTCAAAAAGCGAAAAAATTAAATATCAACACAGTATAATTTTTTTAACTTAACAGATTTCAAATAAATGCCCAACATGTCTTGCTCAATCAAATGTATAAAGTGTCTATTCGTGCACATATATATATATATATATATATATATATATATATGTGTGTGTGTGTGTGTGTGTGTGTGTGTGTGTGTGTGAAAATATATAGAAAATAGGAAAGAACTCGTTAGGTAAATAATCCAAAGTTCTTTAGTATTTTTGTTATTATTTTTAAAAAACAGTGCTCGATACAATAGTAGAGCCTAAATATAATTATTTATTTAAAAATATGATTCCATCGCTACATAAGAGTTCTCATGTTTCAAAACAAGAGCCGAAAACTTCAATATAATTATTTGAATTAAATTGAATTAAAGTAACAAGCTCTGTTCCATCTTCAAGCGAAATTTTTTTTGAATAACTAATTCTTGAAATTTAAGCGTTTTTATAAGCATATTCATTATTGAAATAAAAATTACTATGGTAACGGCTAGAGCAATTATTTAAAAAAAGGAGCGTAAGGGTTAATAATTTATATTAATATCTCAGTTACATTTAAAGAAGTCAAGTCAGGGTAAGGTTGGGGTGTCTAAATTCAAAGCGGAAGATGACATCTTCTAGTCTGGTTAAGTGTCTATGGAGATTTATTTTTTTTTTCGTTTTGTTTTATTTTTTTTCCTGAAAGGGTTTTGTGTATATAAAAAAACTGTCATAATTCGCTAACATTTGTTTTTTTTTTGACGACTTCATGAAGTTTTATATATATATATATATATATATATATATATATATATATTATTGGATAGGGCTTTTAAACTTTTTATTTAGACTATTTAATTTAATTCAAATTTAATTCAAATAATTATATTGAAAATCTGTTTACAGGACATCTGTTTATGAATTTCTGGGTATAATAAATCTAATGTCTTCAGCATTTTTTACCAGTGCTCACATTGCAATTTTTGCTGTTATCATTGCATATTTTTTACCAGTGCTCATATTGCAATTTTCGCTATTATCTGGGGACCACATATGGAGAGAAAATGGAGATCAACGCCCTCTGTGGGATCAGGTTTAAATCATAGACAAAGAACATCATTGGAAAATTCGTAAAGTTAAGGAATCATATGAATATGCTAGGCCACAAAAATCTCCTGAGCCGACCAAGCATAGAAACGAATACAATATGGGAACAACTAATAAAGAGTGTCTAAGTAAAGAGATAATAACAACAAAAATTGTAATATGAGCTATGGTAAAAAATATGCAATGATAACAGCAAAAATTGCAATATTAACACTGTTAAAAATGATTGCTGAAACATTAGGTTTATAATACACAGAAATGCATACACAGATGTCCGCATTGAATAAAGGCGTTAGATAGATCTAGTAACATGACCCAAAGAGTGTGAGTTCAATACCTGGTTAAGGCAGTGGAGAACTTGGAGAAGGGAATTAACAGCGGATAACTGATGACTGACATCCATTAGACATGGCACGTGGAACTAGAAATAAAGAGTTCAGTTCAACTTTTCAACCACCTGAAGAAGGCCGGAGCATACAACGGCCGAAAACTTTGTGATAAATATGGCAACAAAGATGAGGACAATAGTTCGAATAATGTAAATAGAGTAAGATATTATTTTTTAAAAATTGTCAGTTTTTCCAGATAATTAACAAATCTTAATTAAACTTTATATTCATTAAGAAAAACATTTGATAAATGACATACACTATCAAATTTTTTTAGCAGCTGTATATGTAAAGGTTTTAACTTAAACTTTTAATTTTTTCCAGCTTGATAAAAAGTTTTGGAAGTGGATGTAATTCATTTATAAATGTTTTTCATGAGGGTTAATTAAGATTTATTGATTATTCTTTGGAAGAAAAATATTTTTTTATTATTATCTTAGGGGTTCACTTTTGTGCAGCATTATATATATATATATATATATATATATATATATATATATATATACGTATGTATTTTTGTCTCAAATACATCGTAATGCATTTCCGCATGCGCTGTCCCAACACACTCAGAAATTTTCGATTCAGTTTAAAAAGGGTTTTAGGGAATAGAGAATTCTATTGAGATTCATTCAGTATGAAGAGTTTTAAAAGCTTCCGAATACAACATATTGGGTTGAGCAAAAGATCTTCGCCTGGCTTTAAAAAAATAACTTCTTCTAATCAAATATATAGTATCTCATATTACTCGGGGAAAAACGAAAAAAAAGACAAATTTGTTTTAACCATCTGAGATCAGAATAATAAACAGGTTTAGCATGATTCTCTTGTCTACATAATTGAACACAGACAAATGATTAGTTGATAGATATTCGATCAAATCTCAGCACAGTAGCCTGATGACCAATTTTTATCGCGAATCTTAATTTTAGAGAAAAGATTTCGATTTTGACCTCTACTTTGATTAACCCTCACACTATGAGGTTTTTTTTCTTCACTTTTATTTTTGTTGATAAACAATTAGTTTCTTTTTGCTTTGAACATCTTTGGCGTAATTATCAGAATTTGAATTATGATTTTGTCGATATCCAACGTGATCGCCATCTTAATTAATGTTCGCCATGATTTCTTTTTTTGTTTTTCAAACACATTTTTCATTGTTCTTATTTAAAAAAAAAACGTTTCTTTTGCTCTTTGGCTTCTCAGGTAAGTCGAGTTATAGTTTCATGGTCACACTTTTTAGTAAAAATTACCTGAACAATTTCCTTGTCTTATTATACATCTTCTTTCAAAAATATTTATATAAAGAAAGAGAGTAAGAGAGAGTGAGATAAAGAGAGAGAGAGAGAGAGAGAGAGAGAGAGAGAGAGAGAAATAGAGAGAGAAAGAAAGAAAGACGGAGAAATAGAAAAGTCAGACAAATTAAAGAGAACAGAACAGGAGAAAATTATAGAAAGCAGTCGAGATGAAGAAAGACAAGCATAGAAAGAGTAAGTGCGTGGAAGAGAGAGTGAAAGTTAGAGAGCTAGAGTGAGAGAGTGAGAGTGGAAGAGAGAGAGAGAGTGAGAGGGAAAGGGTCAGAGAATAAGAAAACTAAAAAAGAAAGTAAAAGGGAAGCAAACAAAGCAATTTAATGATTGGTATTGATGAAGAGAAAGAAGGAAAAGATTGCCAACATAGAGAGGGGGAGCGTGACAGTAATCGATATTTGGGTCTCAATAATGGAGGGTCTTGATTAGATCTTCACGCTAATCCGATTCGATTCTAGCAAATATGGAAAGCCATTCTATAGTAAAAGAGTTTCTTGTCTTCTCAATTATTGGCTGCCGATGCTGAAACTACGAGGGCAGTAAAGAAGAAGTAGTTATTTCTACTGATGAAGAATAGATAAAATCATTGCGCATGCGTATAAAGCTGTTTGCGTCTTTGTGCTGGCATGAAGGCACTCTCGTCCATTTTTGTCTGTCCATGTTTTTTGGGACATAATGTATATTCCCGTAACAGTTTTTGTAAGCCCGGGTCCCAGAAAGGCATATGGTTGTCCTCATACTGCGAGGAATAGCTCTTCACTGTCCCTTGAACTGAAAAATGAATTTGAAAATGAATTTCTTTTTTACTCCATTTACATTGTTCGGACTGTTGACCTCATTTTTATTGTCCTAGTCACGACATTTCGCTCGTTCTACACTCCGTCCTTCTTCAGGTGATATACGTTGGAATTTCCAATCGAACCCTTTATTTAGTCCACCGGGTTAGATTGTTCTCGTTCCACGTGACATGCCTTTTCTGGATATCTCAGTTTCAGTTATTTTCCCTTTATTAACTCAACTCTCCAAATTTTTGTTCACCTCTGCCATAGCCATTTTTTCTTTCGGTAAATATTCATAAGGAGAGGCACAGTGGAGTAATGGATAGCGGCTCGGACTGAGGAATCGGAGAGCCAAGTTCGAATTCGAGTCGAAACCATCGAATGCTAATACCCTTGGGAAAGGTATGAATCCTCCTCTTCTCCCCCTATCCCCAGCTATAGGTAAATAGCAGGACAGACTGGGTTCTTTAGGCTTGGATAGCAACTGGTCTACCGCAGAAAAAATGGCAACCTACTGCTAGAAAAAAAATCTGCCTCGTCAGTCATGCATCGAAAGATACATGATCGCCTAAGCGTGTATCACGCATGGGACATAACTGACTGAAATATTCATGTAGGGGTGGTAAGATGAAATGCTCGAAGTTTTTCTCATAGTAGTCTCTGGTGTCTCTGTAGATCATTGATGGGGTCTCTTTTAACGCCGCACCCGAGGACGTAAGAGTCACATGCGGTCCCAAGTCGCATTTTAGGAAAGTGCGATCCGGTTCGAATTCAGCATTTCATTCTAGCGAGATTGCCAACCAAGGATAGACGACCCAATCTGTTTTTGTTATTTTACCCATAGATGGGACGAGAAATGTTGGATTCATAGTTTTCTAACGTGAGTGAGTGTAATGAATTCGACTGTCATTAGAACTTGGTTTTCGGATTCCTCAACCCGGGCCGCTAACCATTACTGATTCACAGTGTCTTAATTTCTTATAGACGTTTGCATAGTATAGCTGATGATATCTATAATAAGATTACGGGTGCACCGATGGACAAAGTTTCATTGTTTTTAGGCTTTCAAGAGCGTGATGTTAAAACCGTGGATAATTCTTGATGCAAACAGGCGACTGAAATAAGTGCTGGAAAATATATAAATTTTCAAGCGTCAAGTAACCTTTCTTAAAAAAAAAGAAAAAAAAAAGAAGTGTATCCTGCTAATCTGTCGAGCATCTGTTTAACGTCTGACGTGTGATTCAATTTAAACAAAAAAAAAAAAAAAGAAAAGAAAAAAAAAGATGCCGGTCAACATCCAAAGCTTTTTTTAATCGCACTAGCATCAGTAACGACGAATTCAAATGTCTAGTCAATTATTTACGATGAAAAAAGGAACAGGCTAAACTTTTGGGTTTTTTCAGCTCCCCAAATAAAAATCCAAATGAATATTTTCTCTCTGAATGTCTGGGATAAGGAATTATCATTATTTACGTTAATTACATTCTAATGTTCTCATCTTTGTTGTTATTATCAAAACGTTTCGACCATTATACCCTCTAACCTTCTTCAGATGTCTGCCGATCGGGGTAACAGTATTTCAAATTAAACACTTTATTTAATCAGTTGGTAGATTGTTCTCATTCTGTCCATGTCTAGGAATATCTCGTCTTGTTCTTTTAAATAATATTTAGTTATTGCTCGCTCTATACTGCACAGCCCAGGGATTGAACCCACATATTACACCACGAGATCCACCTCTAGGATAATGTCCCAAAAGCATGAGTTCAATTCTTGGGCTGGGTAGTGCAGATTCGATAGAAGCAGAGACAGCAATAAGACGATAAGATGTCCGTCGACATGGAAAGTGGAACGAACATAATCTACTCTCGTAGATGAACGTGTTCATTTTTGAAAACTCCTGAAGGTTACTCAGATGAGCAGACACATAAAGATCACAACGGACGAAACGCTGTGGTAACAGCAAAGATGAAAAGATTAGTTCGAATTTAAATAATAGATATCTCTCAGATTTTTTTTGAAATAATTAACTTTCTTAAAAAAGGCATCGTTATGTATTTAAAACTAGACACTTCGGACACGATGATTGAAAAACTTGCCTAAAGCCTTGTTTATTGATAATGCATATCTATAAATACAGTCGCGGTTGAAATGAATCTATTTTAAGCCCAGTTACTTGCTCGATTGGCTCAAAGTGCTTCTCTATATACATACATTCAAGCGACTACACATAAAACTGATTTACTCATTGCAAATGAATAAAATCAATTTTATTACTTTATCTCTAGGCGTTCGAGGAGAAATTTAAAAAGTTCAGTAAGAAATAAATTATTTTAAATTAAATTTTAGATTTCAGCGCAACTCTTACGGGACTTAAATAAAAAAAAAAGTTAAAATTAACGTAAGCAACCATAAACAAGGAAATTGTCTTTAAAAGCATTTTGTTGAATAAAAAATCTTTTTCTTTGACAAAGGGAAAATATTCTTTGTGTTAGAGTTTCCTATTTCTTCGTTACACGAAGCCATTGTCTCGTTATCACTCGCTTGTCAATCCAAATCTAGTTAGTTAAAAGGGGGCGCTTGTGATGAGCCGCCGGTAGAATTCGAAACTGCAAAGTGAAATTCTAAAATATTCAAGCGTACACGCGTTCTTATAAATATAGATGCAAGTTGGTGGCAAATTAAGTCTAAATCTTCATAATTACTTCATATCTCCACAAATAATGATACCGAAAGCACATTTTCCTAAAACTATTCTATTGCACGCAATCAACCCATATAAACGAGTACTTATCATATATATATATATATATATATATATATATATATATATATATATATATATATATATATATATATATATATATATATATATATAGTTAAGTTATGAAGAACTTGGTAATCTGTATGGGTAATCCCAAGGAGGATGAAATCCTGAGAGCTCAATGTAAATCTATAGCTAATATTTAAAGAAAAACAGACCACAAATTGCCATTATAATAAATTTATTTCACAGAGTCCTTTTAAAAGGTATCATTAAAATGAAATGAAATTTTATCATGACTTTTCGTTTCATTTCATTTTTGGAAGTCTATTCGATGATCCGGCGTCCTTTAAAAGGATGAAATGAAATAAATTATTATAATGGTTTCTTAAAGTGGTCTTTTTTTTCTTTAAATATATATATATATATATATATATATATATATATATATATATATATATATATTATAAGTTGTTTTATTGGAACATACAAGTTACCACGAAAATAATGCATATATGTTTCGACATCTAACAATATTTACAAGCTGACGAGACGTCTTTAGACGTCGAAACAAATATGCATTTTTGTCGTGGTAATTTGCATTTTCCACTGTAATGGTTTATAATAAATATCTATTGTTCTATTCTTGTACTGAGCTCTTTTTTAAATTGATGTTATGAACGTTTGAATTTATATTCTTTTGGTTCTTTACATGTCGATATATAATGTTTATATATATATATATATATATATATATATATATATATATATATATATATACATACAAAATTTATAAAATTATACATATATATATGTGTGTGTGTGTGTGTGTATTATATGTGTGTATAAAGGAAAAAAAAGACAATAAGAAAACTGTAGTTTTAGCTGACGCATTTCGTCCAATGTGGACTTTTACAGGTAAAAACAAAAATTGCCGTGAACATTGTCTTTTTCTACAGCTTAATCCTGAGAAATTTATATATATATATATATATATATATATATATATATATATTATAAATTACCTGATTTAAAATATGTTTTTTCGCTACACAGTAATAAACATGTTTCAAAATGGGAGCTAAAAACTTTAAATTTTGTAATTAAATTAAAATCATTCGTTCCATTTCATCTTCAACCGAATTTTGGAGTAACGTATATTTTTAAAATTTACTGAGTTTAAACCTTATCTTACTGCTGTTTCTTTTTTATCTAAATATATATATATATATATATATATATATATATATATATATATATATATATAGTCTTAAGGTGTGCTATATTTATGGGATAAACTGCTCAATATCAGAGTGTGTAAATATAAAATTGAACATAGAAGTCAACATTTAGAGGCGACAGTCTGTTTAATGCTAGACGCAATCGCCAGGCCTGACGATTGCATATAACATGAAACAGACTGTCGCCTCTAAGTGTTGACTTCCATGTTCACTTTATATATATATTTTATATATATATATATATATATATATATATATATATATACGGAGCCCTTCGACGTGGTGTAATGATTAGCAAACTTGTCTCGCGAAATCAAAATCAAACGCGCATGCGCGAAATTAAAAATATAAAATGCCGACGATTTACCAATCGCACACTGTACATATAAGAAATGCATATTTTTGAGATGTGCTTGTAGTGTAACAGCTCTCAGCATAGAATGCAGAAACAGTAAACCGAGTTCAGATTCTAGTCTCTCCTGTTGAATTCACTTTCGCACAAATATTCTCGGGAAAGGCATGAATCCATGTCTTCTTTCTAATCTGGCTGGTTAAATTGCAATAAAGAATGGCAAGCAGTCTAAGAGAAAAAAACAACAACAACAAAAAAACAATGTAATCCCAAATCGTAGAGAAGACTAAAAGAACTTACTCCACTATTTTTTCCAAAGGAAGCATAGCAATTCTCTTAAATAATTTCACTACAAACCAGGTTTTTGTGATTCCTTGCGAATACTCATCGACACTTTTTGTGATGTTCTTCGCTTCCAAAGATCGTTATCACTTCGAAAAATGCTCGTTATATTCCAGAATTCGTAGACGCCGGTACTAATAGTAACACCTTCCAATAATATCCACACTAGTAATACTTGTTCAAGTAGTAATCGCCAAATAGTAAAATGATCAGAAGAGAATCGTAATCCGTATAACAGTAGAATAGAGAGAGTGAATGTATAGCGACAGTGGATAGACAAGAAGAGTGAACAGTGATCGTATAGTCATCACGCTACTTCCTATTTATTCACTTCCTTCGTGATCACGTGATCTATTTAATACTGGAATTACCCGTGTTACTCACTGGCGATCTAGTTTCAAACCACAGTGTCGGCAACAACACTTACACTTATACAACAATGGTGATAAAGCAACTAACACGTTTATTGATAGTGAAATAAACAGAAAACGTTAATGAAGAAAGAGAAAAATAAAACGAGTAGAATTTAAGGAGAAAGATGGTGACTGACTTTGCAATAATTTTTTTCAAAATTGTAGGTGACAGAAAAACAAGAGGCTGGCAGAGATCTCCACAAGTAAGAAGTGTCAGAGAAGAAACTGTTAGCATAGGACGTATGGTTGCATGTATCAATTTCAAGTGTAAAATAATGAGACCTAACTTCCAATCTAGTACTGCGCTTAAATTCGTAAAATCGGGGTACCAAAGAGGAAAGCTCGCCAAAATAATTACCATTAAGTTATTTATAGAAAAGGCTCGGGATAATGAGTGAAGCCAAGATGCCAGGTCAGGACAGATGATATTGCTGATACTTCTTTGGATTCTGAGTAAAAAGAATCCCTAGATGCATAATAGAAGCACCGGAATAGATGTGATATCAATATTCAAGCCACGGACGAATGGTAGATTAAAGAAATCTGCTCAAAGCTATAATCGCCTACATCCAGAAAGGTAATGGCTTTCAAAAGAGATAGAGAGAGGGAAGGTGTGAGAGAGTTAGTGTCTGTAGGAATATGTGTGTTTGTGTATGTATGTGTGTGTGTGAGAGAGAGAGAGAATTCATATATCAACACATATATAAACTTGAAAAATATTTTTCGATTTATCACTTTCCAGATATACATATATGCATATATGTCATATATATATGTATACGTACATATGTCATATATATATATATATATATGTGTGTGTGTGTGTGTGTGTGTAAATATGTTTTATATATATGTCGTATGTGTATGTGCGAAGAAGTTATTTTGAACGAATATATATATATATATATATATATATATATATATATATAATTATTTATAACATAAACATGTTATAAAATCACTACAAAAGCAGCCATTTTGTTTCAACATTTCTGTTGTCTTATCAAGTGATTCAACACCACCACTTGATAGGACACTAGAAGTGTTGAAACAAAATGGCTATTTTTGTAGTGATTTTATAACATGTTTATGCTAATATTTTCGAATAAATAATTATATTTGGTCTACTCTATATTGAGCACGCTCTTAAGAATAGTATTTTTGGTTATTGAAATTTATTCCGTATACACCAATCCTATACTTGGATATATATATATATATATATATATATATATATATATATATATATATATATATATATATATATATAGAGAGAGAGAATAAAGTACATAAAAATTCAAAACTACAATCAAAAACATTTGTGGCTTTTACAGTCTTTTCTCTCGTTGGAAGAACAATAATCTCTCCCGGGTATATATATATATATATATATATATATATATATATATATATATATGTTATTATGAAAAAGAGATAGAACAGTAAGATATGTAATGCAATATATATATATATATATATAATCCAATGTTCTTCTTATTAATTTTTTTTTAGAAAACAGTGATCAATGCAAATCTACAGAGCATAAATATTCACTAATTTAATAATATGGTTCCATCGCTACACAGGGAATTACCATGTTTCAAAAACAGAATTCTGTTTTTGAAACGTGGTAATTCCTGTGTAGCGATGGAACCATATTTTCAAATATATATATATATATATGTACTGTATATTCCTGCGTATAAGGCGACCTTTAAATCTTAAAAAAAGTTCCCGCACAATAGGGGATTGTCTATTATAACAGTTACAAAAAGCTGGCCTTAAATCCTGTGGTGTTGCGGCTCTGGTAAGTAGGCTAGTATGTTTGCGCCATTGATCGTGTTAGGCTAACAACTACCGATGTAAATATTTCTAGTCGAAACTATTCACATTATACATCCTGTACTACTGTCATAAATGCAATAAAACTACTTTTACTTCTTGATTTCAAATTTAAATGCAATTATTCCAGAGCCGATTACACCACAATTTTTCCAAATTTCTGCTCAGCAACACGTACAAGTGACAAGTAACGTAAACAAAAATTGATGCATTCGGATCAATCATTATTTCTCATAGTAGTGCTAAATAACATTTAAGTTAACATACAATCTATATTTATTATTAATATTCATTATCATTTTGGTTTTAAATAACTACAACGTTTGTCATAACAATGACATACATTATACAGTATTTTTTGCGGTGTTCAGCAACACAAAATTTAAGAAACCATAAAATCTTTATTCATTATTACTGAATAAATAAAACCATAAGACACCCACATACGTAATTAAAATCCTTTAAAATGACTATGATCTTCACCATCTGAGAACTCATCATAAACATTATCATTTACAGTTTCGTCATATGGAGTCCCAGTCAATCGTCTTATACTATGGATATCAGATAGAATCACGAAAATTTACCGAGATTTTGGGATTAGTTTTATCTATAGGTCGCCTTATATGTGGAAATATATGGTGTATATAAATAAAAGTGGATACTGAGGTCAACAATAATCTGGAACGCAATCTCAGTCAGTTATGTGCGATGCGTGATATACGCTTAGGCGATCATGTAACTTCCGATACATGACTGACGAGGCAGATTTTTTCCCGCAGTAGGTTGCCATTTCTTTCTGCAATAGATCAGTTGCCATCCAAGGCTATAGAACCCGGTCTGTCCTACAATTTACCCATCGTTGAGGGGAAGAGGATTTGTGAATTACCCAATGGTAGTAGCACGTTAATGAATATAATGGATTCGATTGGAATTCAAACTCGGCTCTCCGATTCATCAATCCGAGCCGCTATCCATTACTCCACCGTGCCTCCCAAGGAACGCAATCTACAGACCTGAAAAGTCGCTTTTTGTTACTCAGTTTTACCGGTATATTTACTAAACTTTTTCCCAATCAGTTATTACCGTTTCGATCGTTGCAAAATTCTTTGATGATGGAAATTCGTCTCATGAAACTCTTATTCAAGAGTTCCTCGAAAACCATTTTCATAACACAACCTGTGGAATTTTAGTTAAAAAGGATAGAATGGCCCCAAGACATTGCAAACAACGATGAATCTAGTATGGAATAAAATGTGATTAAATTTTGTTTTTTAAAGAATCAAGTTGGTTGTAAAAAAAAACAGAAGTTATCTATCTATTTTCTTTTTTAAAATACGATATATATATATATATATATATATATATATATATATATATATATATATATATATATATATATATATATCATATTTTATATAATATAAATCATATAACACATAATATCAATATTTTCTGCGCTTATAAATTATGTAAATTTTTTAGTTTATAAATTTAGTTTCAGTTTTGAAACATGGAGATTTTCTGTATCGCGATGGAATCATATTTTTAAAAAAGGAAATAATTATAATATTTTGCTCTACTATATCGAGCACTTTTTTTTAAAAAAATAAAATAACTAAGAACACCGGATTATAAATCTTACTGTTCTTTCTTTCTTATATATATATATATATATATATATATATATATATATATATATATATATATATATTCCTTCAAGATGTAGGCAGTCATGGCTCTCCACAGGTTCCTCTTCCTTTATTATAGTGACTTGCCTTGACTTCTTGGAAAGATAGTGGAATGCTTTTCTACTGTCTGCTACATGGTTTTGTATTCGAAATTGTCAGCTTCCTTGTAGACTGCTCTGTCACTCAAGGCTAGAGAGCCCGGTCTACCCTACTATTTAACATCTAGCTGGGAAAGAAGAGATAGAATTCATACCTTTACCAAGGTCATTAGTGTAAAAGTAAACAGAACAGACAAGGCCAGAATTTGAACATGGCTCACCGATTTTATTTTCCATGCCAATAAACATTACACCAGCCACACATCCAATATAAACATTGTGTTTAAATCTATTCAGCTTTTGTTTTTACACTACAGTCTTATCAATGAATGTAGATTCAAATGAGTCTTAAATAATAACAAATGTATTGGTCTAATTACTAATCATATGTGGCAGTTAAGAATAATTTTGGTGTACACTAACATATGATAGTTTTTGCATGGCATTGTAGTCAGTGGATTGAATGAAAAATGTTCTCCTCCTCCTCTCCTCCATCACAACACAAAACAAGGCTGTATACAGTAAGAATCATCCAGGAAAATCTTTTGGAACACAGAGTTAATCTTTTCCACCCCAACTACCAGATTCACCTGACCTTGCACCAACTGATGATTACATTTTTTTTATCACTGCAAAACGTTTTGAGGGGAGGGAACTTTCTCTAATGAAGACCAGATTCAAGAGTTTGTCAAAAACGTGTTCACATCTAAACTTGTATAAAGTTTTATTGAAAAGGTGTTGCTACCTGTTAGTTGGCACTAAGTCATTTCAAATCGAATAAAATGGAATTGAACTTTATTTTTTGAAGAATGAAGTTACTAAAGAAAAAAGAAAATAATCTAATGAAATAAAAAGAAAAAAAACTAAATAGGAAACAAATTGTAATCTAACATGTTTCAGCTTTATGATGGCTTCTTCAGAGATCGAGAATAGAAATGAAAAATTATAGAGACAGAGTGCTGGAATATTATGATTTTTGGTAGTTCTCATTGGTCAGACACGCGTCACATGTATAAACGCAATAGATAATATATAAATGTGTGTGAGATTTATTTATATATATTTATTCTAAATGAATATTTCGTGTATAATCCTACAAATATCAGTACCAAGCGTGTGGACACGAATGGCATTTTGACTGGACAAAAGCAAGTTAACCAACGGGATAAGGTGGTAACTGTTTGATCAACATACAAATTTGATATTTGTATACTATAGAGGACACAATCACCGAAAGAGCCATAATATTTACAGATTAATTAGTATTATTTAATGTAGGATTTTATATTGTAGGCAGTCATTATGAGTGATGATCTAATCAGTTATCTTACATTTTTGTAACAGATAATTAAACTTATGTATTTTACACGTTCGACAATATGTAACTTTGACATTTGTTTCAGCTTTCTTGTAAATTGGTTACAAGAAAATCCAGATATACTTCTTTTTGGCATGAGAAAGAACAGATATTTCTTTAATTCTATGGTTATGATTTTTAAGAAGACGTGCATTAACAAAGAGCTGTTAGCTAATTGCACATTATTAAGCATATCGTATGTGTATATTTGTAGGAATGTATATAAATATTTCTTTAATGATTATTTCATCAAGACCAGATTTATCGACTGGATAAGCCAATGATATCAAGTTTTTTTTCCTTTTTTTTATTCCTTGATATGATGATACTAAAATACTATTTTTTTCTTAAATCGTTTCTTGATATGATGATACTAAAATACTATTTTTTTCTAAAATCGTTTCTTGGTATGATGGTACTAAAATATTATTTTTTTCTTAAATCGTTTCTTGGTATGATGATCATAATAATTTCTGATTCTTATTTTTTATTTTGGTTAAACCTTTAATCTTTAACCATTTAGTGCCCGGATATGGCTGTAGATTTTAGTTTGAAACCAAATTTCAATATAACACTATTTAGAATAATAAATTTCATAGTAAAACAAATTAGTTTTTTTTTCCGATAAAATGATCAAAATTAATGCTCATCTGTTATGAAAACATTGTCTTCATATATACCACTAACAAAAAAATGGTCCTTCTTTTCCGCCGTGTCCTTTCAGGAAGTGGGTGATCATGTCTCTCCACATGATCCTTGTAGCGCTTAGTAACTTTTATCCCCCTTTCCAAGTTTCCAACCCTCATTTCTTGCACATAAATTCGCTAGGTAGGTAACCCGTTACCGCCCATTTTGCAATCTCCTCTGAGGGACAATTATCAAAGATTAAAACCCAAGAACTATTTCTGTTGCTACTGAAAATTTACACATCATGGCCATATTTTATATATTAATAGGTTTTATGCATCTTCTGCGATCACTCTGGTCTGTAATTAAGGTTACTTACTTAAATTTCTCTTTTGATTGTTGACTACAATATTTGGTTTATTTTTTCCTCGGTCGCTTTCGGATTTACTGTCTCGTTTGTTCAAAGGATCGTATCCATTATTTAAAAAAATCTTTCTCTTCTTAACCAACAAAAATGGCGTTTCTCAAGTCATACAAGCGCCCTCTGTTTCCTGTTTTTGATAAGACAACCTGATTGGCGGTCATAGTATTTGTTTGTATCATTCGAGTCATATACAGGGTTAACAGATAAGTAATTATTTGAGCTATATTTCAAAGTCCAGTGATTTTTAATTGAATCTCTTCACATTCGTTGCAAAACTTAGCTCAGCATATTTTAAAAAGTATCCCAAAACATCGTAACTAGCAAAATTCATTTTTTTAAAACTGTAACTTCAAAAGTTGGCCAGTCTGGTATCCTTGGTTATTTGCACGATTACTATAGATTCACTGTTCCCTACCAATCATATATACTGGTTTATTTTGTTTGTCACATACTCTAATAAAGTAACCATTTCTTTCCCTTTTCAAAGGTGATATTTCTTTTTTTTATCATATTTCTTTTTTTTTCATATTAATATTGCTTCAAACTGTTATGGAGTGGTTTCACAGTGGAGGCTTGTATTTGTACTAAGTCGGTCCTAAAATAGGTTCGATGTACAAAACGTTAGGAACTTGATATAATAGGTAATGACGCATAGAAATCTAGTTGCGGTCGCTGATACTTTAGTATCCGACTAACGGTCGTCCGGCATCGACTGACTGACCCACTGAGCGACGGTGTTTAGTCACCCCCCCCCAACGTGGGCATCATGTGGCACAAGGTCGGTGTAACGTGGAATCTCCGAGCTCGTAAGCTCGGCCAAAAATATGCCCTTTGAATCCGTATAAACGGGTTCAGGGTCGGTTTACCTCCCCGAAAGAGAATCTGCCCTTCGGCGTAGCCTCGTTCGGGTTCCTCCCCACCCGAAGGCAGAGAGTTCAACCGATCAGCCGGTCAGCCTGACTGACGCACTGAGCCACTATATTTATTACTGTATGTACAGCAAATGTGGCACAAGGCCAAAAGAGGGGTTGGGGAAAAAGGACGGTCATCATTTGTCTTAATTTAAACTTAGCTAGCCACAACCACTGACCCAAACATACAAAACAATAATCCTACCACCAAAACACCACATTCATAATTACCTTTCTTACTACATCCACCAAAATACCTCATTGTCTCAATGAGAATCCTAATTAACCCCATATGTACAAATAATGTCTGTGGGTGGGGGATAAAATATAACAAGTAAAAGAACCCCAATGAATATATGCAGTATGACTTAAACTTATTTACATGAAACTAAACAAAATCATGTTAGTAATAAAACCCTAAATGTGACAGTGAAATCAATTAACTGGACGAAATTGACACGGGACTTTAAAAATGTAGTAAAACATTCATCCATCCCAAACAGTCACACAAACACGCACTGATTCAGACACAACAACAAATAGGAAAAAACACACCCTCAAATCGAAAGGCGTCCCGCATCCACCAGAGAACCGAAATCCCTGACCACCTAACGAGGGATGGGATGGGGAGTTAAACTAAAGGAAAAGAAAAGGGGGCAGAAAAAAAAGGGGGCCAATGAGCAAACACACCCTAGCTAAGTTTACAGAAGAAGAAAAAGAAAAAACTAAAAATATCAAAACTAAAAACCTACTCTAGCCTAGAATGACCCACTGAACCACCCCTCGTAACTCTTACTACTCCTACTTATTATAGGTGGGAGAGTCTATTAACTATAGAATAGGGGTGTTCCACTATAACACAAACACAGCGACATTGTGGGAACATATTGAAACAACCTAAACGTTTGATGGCAATCGACGTATCAACTGAAGGCAACTGACCTTTGTGGAATTGTTTTGAGCTATTGTCACTCGTGCTCTTGTTTTGAATTGAAAATTACTTCTTTGTCAAATTATTCTCTTTGAATTTCATTTGGTTTCCCCACCTATATTATATATTTGGCTTTTCGTGTCGTCTTTTGATTCTATTTTTCCGAAAACTTTCTTTATTATCCTTTGATTAGTTGTTATTGCAATGCTTGATTGCTTACATTGTTTTTTCTCCGTTTTCTGTGTTCAGTTTCGCAAAAAAAAAAAAAAACTCTTGGGAAAGGCATGAACCGACCTGCTTCTTCCCGCCACAGACCGCTCTAGTCCTTGGCCGCAACCAATCTAAGAGAAAGAAAATTCTGAAATCCGAACCGTGGAGAAGACAACGGGAAGCAATTCTATCTTTCCTAAAAACACATTGCGACTCAGAGATAATGAAAAAGGAAGTTGTGGAGAGCCATGATAGACTATTTTCTGAATGGAAATAAAAAATAAGCAATAATACGCAACCATATATGATAATGAGTTCTTTTCATCATTATTTACTCTTTATCCTAAGGAAGGCAATAAAGCCACTAAGATACTCCGTGTTACTGAGTGTTAGAGAATATAAGAAGAAAAACATTACTAAGAAGAGAGAACAATAAAGAGAGAGAGAGAGAGAGAGAGAGAGAGATAGAGTGGGGGAGGCGGGACCTCATCAACCCACGGAGTCGCTAAACGCTAGGATCCCATTTTTACTTTCTCGCGATTTGCTCAATCTGCAAAATTTAGGCATTCAACATTTTTATTAAGCTAAAATACTTCCCAAAATAAATAGGAAGAATCGTTTCCTTTGCCTCAGTAATAATATTGTTATCATCATTCTGATATTTCATAATCTTTTAATGGTGGAGAAATCTGTATTGTTTTCAGATTGCTTTGTTTTAAATTCTCATCATAGATTAACGAAATGATTCTCCCTGATGAAGCTTTTGTTCTTTATCGATTGCCCCGTTTCCAATTGAATAAGATCTTTTGACCATACATCAACATTATTTTTATGGATGTTGTTAAGATTGAAACAAAAAAGGCATCTGCAAAAATAACAAGAATAATGTTAATTGAACAAAAGTCATGACGAAAGCCATTTTTATTCTAACTACTGGCATTCGACTTTGTGTTTAGTTTTGGTTTGTTTTATTTACCACAATTCCCCATGTATAATACGCATTTTTTTTCTAAAAAATAATAAGCAAAATCAGAGGTGCGTATTATTGTATACTCCCATTAATGTTTTTCTTTTCTCATATTCTTTCACACACGGTAGAGGCAATTCTGAGGAAGTTTCTATAAAAAGATTGACAAAGTAATCTTTTTATGACATTTTTATGCTTATACATTCTTTTTAGAGATACAAATATTTAAGTAAATGCTCTGTTTTATAATAAACAGTATTAGTAACATTTACCGGCCTGAATGTCCGAGAAATTTTCATAGAAAATATTCGTCCTCCGACAGGAATCGAACCTGTATCCTATACGGAACCGTCATATAGCCTGACGTGCCTTAATCTTTAGAAATTACCGTAATTACGCATATATAACACGCATTTTTTTCTAAAAAAATAATAAGCAAAGTTAGGGGTGCGTATTATGCACAGCGACAAAAAAAAATCTTTAAAAATTACCATAAAATAAGAATTATCATAAAACTAAATTACAATAATATTATTCTATGTTGAAAACCATTTTTTTTAAAATAAGAGTAGGTAACGCTGGCTGTAATGAAATTGGAGAGGTACAATTTATAAGGTTTGAATAACAAACAAAGTGGTGCGCATTATGCGTGTGTAGAAGCATTTCCCCATACTTTTAGCACAATTCTAGGCGTACGTATTGTGGATGAAGGCGTATTATACATGGAGAATTACGGTAATTTACTTTCTTCTTCTTTGGAGTCGGGTAGAAATTCGGTAAATGTTTTGTGCTTATAGATTTTGGTGTCCTGAGTGAATCTCGTGAGACTGGGGAATCTAATGTAGTAAAACGTTTTAAGGTAACTGCAATAAATATTTACTTAAATCTCCAGTTGTTTTTTTTTTTTTTTTGTTCTTTTAGTAGCACGCTAAAATATCTTCATCTCGTCTGGAACACGTGTAGAAATCTCTATGAGGCAGAATCAGAGAATATTGAGTGATTGAATGAAGGATAGAAATAATAAACAAATATTTTTTCATATATAATAAAAGTAAATAGAAGAACGGACAATAAAAAAAAGATCAATAATTAAGCAATGATCGAGGAAAAAAAGAAGGCATTATTGTATCGAAATTAAAGCATAAAAACCAATAATAGCAGACAGAATACAAAACGCATTTTTTTTTCTTAAAAGGTTACATAAAGAAATAAATTACCAGATAAAAGAATAAAAGGAAAAAAAAATCAAAATGAAAAAGAAAAGAAAAAAAAGATGAAGAAAATCAACAAAAAAACCCTAAAAAAAAAACGAATGTGGATCCAGAAAAAACGAAAAGAATAAATAAAGAAACGAAAAATAATGAATAAAAAAGCGAAATGCAAAATATAAAAAAAATACATTGAATAGAAATATCATAAATAAAGAATGAAAAAAATGAAAAGGAAAAAGAAAAGTAATCTAATTATTAGATTAAAAGAACTCGAAGAACAAAAAAAAAATGTGCAAAGTCGCTAAAAAAAGAATGAGAAAATGAAAGAATGAAAATAATATTTCGAATAGAAAAATCACACGTGAAAAAGGAAAGAAAAACGTGAACAATGGCGCATTGGGTGTGATGAGAAATTAAATAAACATTAGAAAATAATGATATATAACGATCTCCAGTTGATGGTGTGAATGCATATGCATGGCTTGAGGTCTGTGATTTTATGGTAGAAAAGAAGGTGTGGAAATGCATGTCATCTGCCGTGTGTATTTGGACACTGTGAAGTACATTCGTATGTCAAATACGAATTTTGCA
This sequence comes from Acanthosepion pharaonis, assembly GCA_903632075.3. NCBI lineage: Eukaryota > Metazoa > Mollusca > Cephalopoda > Sepiida > Sepiidae > Acanthosepion > Acanthosepion pharaonis. Next base: position 1,403,759 of record CAHIKZ030005479.1, read on the forward strand.
GTGCAAATAAATAATCAATATTGGTTATCACACCACTTTCTAAAATATGTGTTGCTTTTGAGATAAGAAAACATGAAAAGATAAATGGTGAAATCTACACTACAGTTCAAAAGATGACCTTGATAGAAGACTGAAAAAAAGAAAGAAAGAAAAAGAGTTTTTAGAGTCATTGAAAAAAGAATGGAATCAATTATCAAACTTATACTTTGAGAAACGTTTCTAACGAATGCCAAAAATTTGTGCTGCAGTAATCAAGGCTAAAGGAGGATATTTTGACAAGAGTAAAATTTAATCATGGAATTCTTTTTTTCATATTGTCATAATAAACTTTCTAATGTAAAATTAGGTCTCACTTTTTTTGATATGAATAAAATTTTTCTCTTATTTAAAGTGCAAAATAACTACTTTTGGGGTCTCAAACTTTTGAACTGTAGTGTACATAGATATATGCAAGCCACCATAGGTATACATTTGTGCTTATATATATATATATATATATATATATATATATATATATATATATATATATATATATATATGTGTGTGTGTGTGTGTGTGAAGTGGACATATATGAAGTCAACACCCATGTATTTGCGTTGTGTTTTTAAACACAACGCACAAGGCCTGACGATTGCGTTTAGCATGAAACAGACTGTTATTTCTGGGTGTTGACTTCAATGCCCACTTCTATACATACACAGTATCCCTGATATTGAGCCTTTTAATCCATAAATATAATGTGCCTTAAAACTATATATATATATATATATATATATATATATATATATATATATATATATATATATATATATATATGTCGATGTATGAGGATGCGACAGCCTCATTCAGTTTTTTATGTTACTGTTGTATGTGACATTTCAGTCCTGCTAGTGACCTGCATACAAGCCCACATATTCTGTAAAAGCGAGAATCTCAGGACATAGGAACAAGAATATTTGATGATGCTTTTCGTCGTTGTCTTTCGTCTCTCAGTCTGTGAATACGACCTATGTCGAAATTTCTGATCCCACTCTGGCACAAATATCTCCAGTTATTTCTATCCAGGGCAAATTAATCGAAGTTAGTATGAGGTGCATTAGCAGCTGAGAGGTTACTATTTACCTTGTCTTTATGCATGAGCCACGCCCGTCCAACACTACTCTGACCACTGTGAAGCTGGCTATACATGAAGACTTTAGGTATTTTGTCGTCACTCATTCTTACAACATGACCAAACCAACGAAGTTCTGACTGCATCAGTAAGGTCTCAATTCCACCAATGTTGCATTTTCCGAAAAGATCAGCATTGAACATCCTATCGTCAAAAATATAGCCAAAACAGTGAGACCAATTTTATGCAAGACATCCAGCTAGCTGATATGGGACCTATATGGGGTTCATGATTCTGAGCCATACAACAGTCTGGTCAAGCTAGCTGCTCTCTACACCCGTATTTTCGTGTCCAATTTGATACCTCTCTCATTCCATAGTCGGTAGAGAAGTTTTCCAAATGAAGTTGTAGCTTCGGCGATCTGATTTGTTATTTCCTCACCAAGGGAGGCTCATACATACATACATACATACATACATACATACATACATACACACACACACACATATATATATATATATATATATATATATATATATATATTTAAAGAAAAAAGACCGCCATTGTAATAGTTTATTTCATCAGAGACTTTTAAAGTACCCTGGATCATCAGACATCAAAAGGTGAAGTGCTGTCTGATGATTCAGGGTACTGGTGAAATAAACTATTACAATGGAGCCTTAAAGTAGTCTATTTTTCTTTAAATTATTAGCTCTGAATTTACATTGAGCTCTCAGGATTTCATCCTCCTTGGGACTAGCCATACGGATTACTAAGTTTTTCGTACTTAAATATTTACACTGTTCTGACTGTTGCTTCATCTTTATTCCCATATTCACGAGCTTTCTGGCAGTTGTAATCTCCGGCCTTCTTCAGGTAATATTTTGTTTGGTTTGGTTTAGTTTGTTTTGTTTTACTGCATATCAACCTCAATGTGTTATTTAATGCCGACAACTTTTTTTTTTCCTGGTAATATTTTGTTTTGTCAAAAATCGATTTCTGGTAATATTTTTCCTCAAAAATGTATAGCTGGTAATATTATTATCAAAAACGTATTGCTGGTATTATTTTTTTCAAAAAGATTTGCTGGTGATAGATTTTTTTTCTTCAAAAATTTATTCCTGGTAATAATTTTTTTACAAAATATTTCTAGTATTAAAACCAATTTTTACACTTTTATAATGCTTTTTACCTCAGTTTCGGGGTTAATTATTTGCCCATAGCTGGGACCTTAACAGGTGCTACCACCCCTGATCAGGGTGGATCTGGGAACACCAGCAATTAAGAGGCGGTTTCATGCTCCTCAAAACCTCCTGATCAGAGGCCTTGCTGTTGGACGTAGTTTATCGTCTTACCGTGGACGCGGATGTAGTTTATCGCCATACCCAGAACAGAATATTTCTTGGAATTTCGAATAAAACCCGTTATTTAATCCACGGGGTTAGATTTTTTTAATTCCACATGTCATGTCATTGAATGCCTCAGTTTCTGTTAATTCCCCTTATAACACACCTCTGCAAGTTTTTTTGTTCCGTCTGCTATGGACAGGTGTTAAAGTCACTTTTGGGTTAATCAACCAACGCTTTTGTCCACTGGTCTATGTGTTCGGTTCAAAATTGCAAGAAATGTCACCTAAAGACTAATATAACTTTATTACTAGCAGCTTATTTACATCAATTTGTTGTTTTAGTAATAGATTTATTTCAGTTGTCGATCCTTATTTAACCCCACCCCATGCACATTTTCAGTTTAGCTGTTCATGAAAACTGTTCAAAACCAAAGAAGAACAGGTGCTCTACGGAAGATTTCTGCAAGATCTTCGAGTAAATTAATGCGTCAAATTAAACAAAATCCAATAGTTACTCATCAAGAGTTGCAGGATGATTTGCTTTCATCAGGAATCTGTCACTAAACGAACAATAAGCAATGAAATTCATAGGAACAATCTAAAGTCACGTTCCACTCGGAAAACTCCACTGCTATTGAAATGACACGGAGATTGCCAGGTTGAAATTCGTTCGTGAACATAAGGATAAGGAAAAATCGTATTGGGAAAGAGTATTATAGACAGACGAAACTAAAACTGAGTTGTTTGGACGTAATTCTAGAAGTCATGTATCGAGGAAAAATGGCGATACATTCAAACAAAAGAACACAGTTCCAACAGTGAAATTTGGTGATGACAGCATTATGGTTTTGGGATGTTTTTCTGCGATAGGTACTGTCGACATAACAGTAGTATGCTAGTAGAATGCTATGCTAATGCTAGTAGAATGAATGCCACATTATATCAAAATATTTTGGAAGCAAATTGAGTGATTTTGGTTGAAAATTTTGAACTTCCTCCTGATTGGATCTTTCGACAAGATAATCATCCTAAGAACACTGCAAAATCTACGAAAAATGGCTTGCTTAAAATAATGTAAATATCCCGAAATGACCAAGTCAGTCCCCAGATTTAAACCCAATCGTGAATCTGTGGCTTTATTTGAAAATTCAAATCCAATTGAGAGCTCCAACAAACATCCTGAGTCTGAAGACCATATGTGAAGAAGAATGGAGTAAAATACTAACTAAAATTTGCAAATCCTTAATTGAGAACTACAAGAAGAGGTTGCTTGCTGCAGAAGTGAATAATGGCTATTCTAGAAAGTACTAAATGAAGATTATGTATTCTTTTTTTGTATTGTACGAATACTTTTTTCATCCATTAAAAATGAATAAATGGGATTTATTTCTATTAAATCAATTTTTTTCTCTTTTTTATGCACGTTTAGTTATTATGCATCTGTGTACAGTTAATTATATGAAAAGTATGTTTATTCATCAATTGTAAATACATGAAATTAAAAATTTGTATGTGTACGAATATTTGTTTCCCACACTGTATATATATATATATATATATATATATGTGTGTGTGTGTGTGTGTGTGTGTGTGTGTGTGTGTGGAGAGAGTGAGTGTGTGAGAGAGAGAGAGGGGGGAGGGAGGGAGTGAAAGAGATAGTATATCTGCTAAAAACTAAAAAACTAAGACTGAAAATTAAACGTATCTTTTAATTATAAACAATGCCTAAACAATGGACTCACTTTCTTGGAAAGTTATGGCTATTTTGATCTCATATTTCTGCTCTTGCAACAAGATAATAGTTTATTGTAATTCGAATGCAAAAAAGCAAAGTCTCTCTTTGAAAGGAAACGAAAATTTAATTAGCGAACCTAAATTTTAGTCTTCTGTAAAATGTTATTATTTTCTTTCCGGAGATTTTGGTTTCGGAAATATCAATCTAAATATATTTAGTATCTTTAATCGAATAGCTTTTGGATGACCGAATGGTTTAAATTTTAACAATCGGATAAAAACGTGACCATTACCTGGAATAAAAGTCACGAAACCAAAGTTGCAATATAGCGTTATCCTGTGGCATTTCAAAATACGAAGGAAAAAAGACACAACTTTAGTTTTGGGTTTTGATCAAAACTCTTACTTTTTGAGTCGGAATTAATCAATGGAAAATAAATTTGAAGTGAAATAAATAATATTTTGTGTAGTAATGAAATAAGTAATAACAATAGAAATCCTCATACAATAGAAATTCTCACATCCAAACTTCAGAGTAGTTCGAATATGAGAACGGGTTCAGATGTAATGTGGCATGTGTAATATAACTATAACTAAACAAAAAACACATTCTGATCGTTTATTTAGTAGTTTGTTTTGATCTGGGAAGGTATTTATAACTATTTTTTCTCCAAGCAGGATTTTTGAATTGATTGTTGCAAACTGGTGTTCTTTTCCTTATTTTCATTGGTATTTTTGGCGTGATGTGCTTTTTATTTTTAATTTTCCAGATATACTTGGAAACCATTGTGCTGGTTGCGTATTTAATATTTGCGAAAAATGTTTTGTGTGAATAGTTTCCTTACTTACAGTGTCTTTCAGTCACTCCTATGCATATTTTTTCTTCGTTATCTAATGATTTTATTGTGGCTTGGTATATTACATTGTTTAGTGAGCAATTGCCGTTTAAGGGACATTCGTTCTTTATTCTGCAGTTAGAGGCGAGTTTAATTTGTTTGGGTGGTTTGTTGATAGTTTTCCTTTTGTACTTTTTTATTATTTGTGTTATGTTCTCGGTGTAACTGTATCTGATTTTTAATGTATTTTTGTTGAATATTTTTTGGAGAGTGCTTGATTCAGGGAAGTGTTTGTGTAAGAGTTTGATGAATATTTTTTCTACGTTTGTTTTTGTTTTTGTTGTACAGTGTTTAGAACCATATGATGTTTCTCTTCCTGTTGGCTTTTTTGTCTTCTGTGTTGTGTATGGGAGTGTTGCCGGGAATTCATTATCTATTAGGACTGTCTCATAGTCTTTCTTAGCTTCGCTGAATATTGTTTCATTGAAAGAATTGTCAGAAAGCCTGCAGTTAATTGATTTTGGTATCTGGTTGATTATAGATGGTGGGTGATTGGAAGATGTGTGTATATACAGTAGTTCATCATTGGACTTTCTGTATGGTTTATATGTACCTTTTCCTTTGGTTGAAGGTGACATCTAGAAAATCTACTTCGTTTAGGTTAGTTTTTATGTCTATGTTGAATTCCATATTTTTGAAAACCTTTATTATTGCTTTTCTAGTTTTGTCTATGTTTTGTTTGTTATAGTGTCTTAAGATTATGAGAATGTCCTGTATCATTTCTATCTGTTATATTACTTAGTTCGTGTAGTAAATATATACTTATAAGTTCGCTGGTCCTGTCTCCATCAAACCTTCCCTTTGTAGTGTCAAAGATCCCTTATTTCCTGATGATTGCGCTTAGCATGAAACAGTGTGTAGCCTCTGAGTGTTGACTTCAATGTTTACTTATATATATATATATATATATATATATATACTCGACTCTCCCGTCGTATTCGAATTATGAGGGTCAAGCAGGAAACCAACAGCCCGACAACAGCACGTGAGATTTGATTATAATGGCGAAGATATCGTGCAGGACCATCCACACTTTTTGAAGGGCCGAATACAGACACCTGGTGGACTACGTGCCACAACGTCCCCAAACAAGCCTCCGCAGGTTTTGAATTCATGTCCTTCTCCTAGACCAGTTGGCATCCAAGGCTATAGAACCCAGTCTGTCCTGCTATTTACCCATAGCTGTAGGGAGAAGAAGAGGCTTCACACCTTTCCCAAGGGTATTAGCACGTAAGTTACGAAAAAATTGGCAATCCGTATGGGTAGTCCCAAGGAAGATGAATCTTTAGAGCTCAATACATATATATATATATATATATATATATATATATATATATATATATATATATATATATATATAAAAAAGAAGAAAGGTACAGCAAACGTTTTTTGGTTGTAATGTGGATTTTATATTATGCTTTATTTTGCATAATTTTACTGCACGCGTTTCTGCTCTCGAGACCGTCTTCAGGAGAAAGGCGGAGATTTCCAAATATTATTAAAAATAACTAATTTTTTTCTTTATGTTTTTCGATGTTAAATAGTCTAGATGTGAGACATTGTCTGTTTTTGTGTTAGTAATTCAAATGTCTTTCTTGAATTGGCAGTGAAGAGTTTTGCGCAAGGGGTCATAAAACAAGGCTGGCCCAAGAAAAATGATCAATTAGTTATCGGCATTTTTTCTTTTAATGTTTTAATGACCCCTGTGTGTTCTTAGATCTGTTTCTATTTTCGTGTGTTTCTGTTAGCATGCGTGTATATATGCGTGCGTATATTCCCCCTCCATACATACACTGTCTCACTACGAGGAATTAGTAAACACATTTGTACATACACACACATACATACAAACACGCACGCACACACCGTCCCACCACAAGGAATCAGTACATACACACAGATACCTACACATACATACTTCCAGAAGGCTTCGGGTATATCGACATATGGTGTAATGGTTAGTAAGTTTCTCTCGTTAGATCAATAATGCCAGATTTATTCTTTATATTTAGACACTAACAGCATGGCCCGGCGTTGCCCGTGCTTGATTCAAAAATCGTATGACTCATACAGCAATCGCTATCACTTAACTTAAAATATTTTTGCCCTTTAAAGAAGTGACGTTTGCCGTGCTGATGTTGCTACATGCCTTACTTCTTGCCTATCTCACACTGCGAATTTTTTCTAAGCTCTATACTAAACATTAAATCTGTTACGAAAAAAGGACTAAACAAAATGAACACAAAACGATCAGCTTTATAAAAAGGACTCGTAACTGGACAAACCGAATGAAAAAAGAATGTTAACAACAAATACTTTTTCACACCCAACCCAGTTCTGCGGAATCAGAATCAACGTTGAGTTGAAGCAAACGAATGAGCCAATTGGAGTAAAGTGCCATGCAGATATAAATTTTTCCCACTTGTGACGAATGCAGCTATTGATTTTTTTTGCATGCTAGCATGCTAGTTAACATTCGTGTCAGTCAGCTGTTGGCTCTTACGCTTGCCAATAGAATCTTCCTGCCTATTCGTGGCAGCCAGCTATAGGCTCTCACTCTGGCCAGTAGAAAATGGCCGCAAACCACATGAAAACTGCCGTAGAAGCATGAAAAAATCGATTATTTCCATTATCGATGAGAGTTGGGAAATGCAAAGTCGGTCTTGGTTTTCCCGCTAATTTGGAGCATGTGCATGTAAATTTTGGTGCAAATCCGTCGAAAATTGCGGCCGTGCATTCGTTACACACACACACACACACACACACACACACACACACACACACACACACACACACACACAAATCCTGCCTTTTATAGATAGAGATATTAAGTTTATTAATTATTTTTATTTCGAAAAATAAAAGTGTAAGAAAACTGTAAGATATCAATAACAAAATCATCTTAAATTCCTACGAGGTAATATGAAGTCTTATCTCGTTTAATGATTAAATAGGAGCATATAACCCAAAGAAAGATCTTTACAAACCATACAACCTTTTGCTTAGCGAATTAGATTTTCTAATATTTAAGGTGAAAAACCTGACTATTGCATCCGGTTGAAAACTTGAATCTTATTTAAAACTAATACTTTTAATAAATTCCGTTTTCACTGTTTGTCCGCTCATCCAGTCAAACGAATTATAGCCTAAAGCAGGGTTTAAATTGTGAATCTCACAATTTGTGATAAAAGATTCCCAATTTCAGTCGGAGTATCCACTGGCATCTAGGATAACTATGACCTCACCTTTGCTTTTGCTTCTAAGAACAAAGCAGGTAAGATGCCCCCCCCCCCCGAGGTTTTATTTTTACCTGGCCACCAGACTAATGTAGGATGTGATACATTTACGCGGGATGTTCATACACATACATATGCGTACAAGCCAAAGACAAAAATTGTCCTATTCTCGTGGCCACTATCGGACTGGTGTCGATATTACACCCCCCACCCCCGCTTAGAAGGTGCTGCCGCAGCAACCCCGGAGATTTTTATTATTTGTATTACGAACATAAGTCCTACATATTGATTGGTGCAGAAAACTTGAAAAATAAACATGAAAAATAAAATCTTTCGTGATTCATTTCTAAATTGCGAGGCGCGACATGAAAGCTGTGGGCATCAACACAGAGTTCTGGGAGAGCCTGGCAGCCATGTGATCCAAATGGTGAGGAACCCTGGCCAAACACCTCAAGTCCAGGAAGGAGAAGCTGACACGGAAAGGCCGGCCCGCAGAAAGCAAAGTGACACTTCCAACAGACCAGAGACAGAACACACATGCGACCCCTACAACGGAGATTGTCACTCCCGCATCGGTCTTTACAGTCACAAACATCAATGTTTCAGCCAAGCAGACAACAAGGATGCCACCCATGGTCAACCTTGACCGACGGAGGCCTACATCTAAACAGTCCCCTTGTGATCTTTATAAATAAGAGATTGTTTTGTTCATGGCATTTTAGAATTAGTTCCTTAGGTATTCCAATTTTCTTGAAAGTGGTAACTAGCTTAGCTTTTAGATCATAGCTCGGGACTAAAGAGAAGTAACATGTAATTGTAAGTAAGCAATGTTGATATATTGAATAGTATATATTGAAGATCTAACAAATAATAGATATATTTTATATATATTTACATATTTCATCCCAGGTAAGGGGGTAATGTCACTAAGACGCAAGGGTCTACTGGGAATGAAAGAGAAGGAGAAGGCTTTAGGAGAAGGAACTGAAAACCCAATTCTAAACAGAAAAAAAGGAATAAACATCTTCTCCTGTTATACCGTATATCATAAAAAACACGAAAACGTTTAGATCTATTGAACTGCTTCAAATATTATACATAATTACGGTATGGTGGGGGGGAACAAGTGCGTACAGCAGTGGAATAAAGAAGCATTTGTATAATGCATCATTACTAATTAATAATTTAGTAAGAAGTTGTTAGTCAGGTGCAAGTATTCGATAGAGCTGTTAAAAAATGTTATTCCTAAATTCTGGCTTAACTAATTCGAGTTAAAAGAAATAATATTCTTTTAATAAAAATATATAAAAATTTAATAAAAGTATATAAAATTTTCCGACAGAATTATAACCGAAGCAAAGACCAGGTCTCCTTGTGAGACTCGAGGTGTCGAATGGATGAAAGAATTACTGCTTTAATTTGTTTTGTAATGCAAATATAATAGCACAGGTGCTACATCTGACGATATGAGGCTGATGTCATAAAAAAAGTAAGAATTACTTTGCTGCTCGTAGCCAGCAATGAAATATAAAGAAACATCACGATGCAGACGTCATTAAAAAGAGCTCGAATTGTGTGGCATCATTCAGTTAAATAATGATTAATCTCGAAGGAGAATAACTGGAGAAGATAGACCACAAAAACGAATGTTTATAATAGCGTTTCATTTGTCAAATCGATGGTTTAAAAAAACAAAAAAACAAAACAAAAAACAAATCATAATAATAAAATAGAAAAAAACGAATTGATTTTTTTGTTCTTATGAAAAACACATGCCACTTAACCTGTCAGTGAATTGATTGATTACATAGTCTTTATTTTTTTTCCTTTCAGTGTTTATTATTTCAGCCAAAAGAGTCAAATTCTGTCATTTCCAAATATGATTTAAGAACGTATCTCCCACACAATAAAAGAATTGGCCTTTCTAATTTTTATTTTGTTTTACTGGAAAAGTTGTGAACGCGTTGAAGGTAAATTTACAGTCGACGCCACCACCAGCGCACTCTTGTTTTTACTTCTTAATTTCTTCATATTAAGTATTTGCTTTCTAGAACATTCTTCAAAGAGACGTCACAAACATTAATGCTTTAAGAGATTTCAAAAAAAATCTAACGAGGTTTATGTTTTGAATAACACACACACACACACACACAGGCACACACAGGCACACACAGGCACACACATATACAAACACACTTAAGAATATACATTATCATCTGAATCCAACGTAGACATTGTCATCTGAATCTAACGTAGACATTATCATCTGAATCCAACGTAGACATTATCATCTGATCCTATGTAGACATTGTTATCTGAATCCCGCATAGGCATTATTATCTGAATCCGACGTGTACATTATGAGCTGCCTGATGTACACACAGTAATTTAATGTAATCAGTAACACACACACACACACACACACACACACACACACACACACACACACACACACATACACACCCCATATATATATATATATATATTATAAATTAATTGATTTAAAATATGGTTATTTAAAATATTATAAATTAATGCTCTGTAAATTTACATTGAGCACTATTTTGTAAAAATAAAATATCTATAAGAACACCGGATTTTATATCTTACTGTTCTTTCTTTTTATTTATATATATATATATATATATATAAATTAACTGATTTACAAATATGGTTCCTTCGCTGCACAGGAATTACCATGGTTCAAAAACAGAAACTAACAACTTCAAATTCAATTATTTAATTAAATTAAAAGCAATAGTTCTGTTTGATTTTTAAGCGAATTCTGGAATAACTTATTTTGAAATTTACTGAGTTCTAAAAGCACATACGATTTGTTTCCAAGGATACAGAGAAATCCAATCATTTAGACGGGGGCCGTAGCGTGTTCATTTTTATTAACAACTAATGTATCAAATTTGAGTTACTTTACTTGAGTTACTTATTATTAAAATTTAATAATAATAGTAACATACATACTTATATCTGATATTTGATAATAATTTTTAAATAATTTAAGTAATTCTATTACATTTATTTGTTTTAAAATGAAATATAGTCTATTAGTAATTAAAAATAAAAATAATATTGTATATATAAATATATAATTATAACATATATATATAATTATAATATATATATATATTATATATATTGTATATATTATGTATATATTATATATATTATATATATATATTATATATTATATTTGGTTTAAAAATTTTGGGTTTATGTAGATTGCATGTATTGGTGTTATTATGGGAGTGGGGGGAATCGTCGTCGTGCTTTTTTAAAAAATTAATCAGTTTGTCTGACGATCGCAAAGGCGTGAAACCCAGGGTCACATACTCACATCAATCCAACCAAATATGTTAGCTCTATCCCTCATATTGAGCGCTTTCTAATAAGTACCGCGCATATAATATATAAATAATTATATATATATATATATATATATATATATATGCACACACTTTTCACATATATTATATATTATATATATATATTATATATAATTATAATATATATATATATGTATATATAATTATAATATATATATATATATATTGAAACTTGACTAATGCATGGAATAATAATGCAACACAAAATGTACTTAGAACAAAATGTATTGAAACAAGAAAGTGTACACAATATTTACATATAGTCTTTTGTATATTCCTGGTAAGAGCGTTCCTGGAGAATGTGTTGACTGAGTCGCAGTCGGGCAGAGTCTCTGGTTGAATCTCTTGATTCCTTCCTCTCTTCCCGGTACCAACCATATTTATATGGTCGGTACAACACTATGCAAATTAGGTGGATCCTACCACAACAATATATATATATATAATTAAATAAATTACATATAGATAAAATTCATTACCCCATTTGTAGGGCTATTTCTCCCCGTAAGAGTTTAATCTTCCGAGGTTTGTTAACACCAAAGCTTTTGAAGATACAATGAAAAGGAAGTTCAACATTTTTTCAACTTAAAAAAAAAAAACGGATGGAAGAAGGAGAAAAGGACGAGAAAAAATATTTAAAAGGTAGGAAAGAGAAAGAGAGAAAGAAGAGAAAAACAACTACGGTGTCTTTCTTGATGAATATCATCTTAATATCAAGAAACTGATTATAGAACTAGATAGTAACAATATAAAAATAAATAGACATAATATGTCTATATTATTCAATGTAACATGTTTGAATGAAGATATGTTGCCTATCTATCTGTCTATCTATCTATCTATCTTCTGACACTGCTTTAAATAATTAGACTGATAAAAATTTCCTATTTCTTCTTATCTTATTTTGCCGGATTCCGATCCATATTTGATCTAGATATGACCCCAACTCAATCAAGAGTAAGTGTTTATCTCAAGATTTATGTGGTATGATCATCTTCCTGTTGTACACAGTAAATTAATATAATCAGTAACAGATTTACTAGACACTCGATTAATTGCTTCCAGCTTGATTAAATCTAAGTCCGCTTTCTTCCTGTGAACTGATTTCATGCAAAAGCAAAAAAAAAAAAAACAAAACAAAACAACAACGGATAAAGCGCATACCATACGCAAAGTGTTGACGTAGAACTCGATTTTTTTAAAGTCTCCTTATACTAAAAGATTTACTTCAATTTATGACTTTCTACAAGAAAACGGGTGCTTTAGAGATGATTTCCATTTATAGAAAGTTCGAGGTTCAGATTCTGGAAATCAATCTGTGTATCTCTGTCCAATATGACAGAATTCAGCGCATAAAATTAATATAATCAATATCATTGATTGTGTTTCTCTTGCAGAAGGAAATTATATTCGTTTTCTCCGAGGAATTGATCAATCACTGAACTGTTACCGGCTTTCAAAAATTAGTTAAAAGTCTGTGTAATTGGATGACAAGTCATAATGAAAGATTCGTGTCTGCATAGGATGATCAGCATCAGCATAAAATGATCAATATTAGTCTTAGTTAATTGATGATGCGAATTTGTGTCAGTATAGGATGATCAGCATCAGCATAAAATGATCAATATTAGTCTTAGTTAATTGATGATGCGAATTTGTGTCAGTATAGGATGATCAGCATCAGCATAAAATGATCAATATTAGTCTTAGTTAATTGATGATGCGAATTTGTGTTAGTATAGGATGTTCAGCATTAGCATAAAATGATCAATATTAGTTTTATTTAATTGATGATGCGAATTTGTGTCAGTATAGGATGATCAGCATCTGCATAAAATGATCACTATTAGTCTTAATTAATTGATGATGCGAATTTGTGTTAGTATAGGATGATCAGTATCCGCATAAAATGATCAATAATAGTCTTAGTTAATTGATGATGCGAATTTGTGTCAGTATAAGATGATCAGCATCTGCATAAAATGATCAATATTAGTCTTAGTTAATTGATGATGCGAATTAGTGTTAGTATAGGATGATCAGCATCAGCATAAAATGATCAATATTAGTCTTAATTAATTGATGATGCGAATTTGTGTCAGTATAAGATGATCAGCATCAGCATAAAATGATCAATATTAGTCTTAGTTAATTGATGATGCGAATTTGTGTCAGTATAGGATGATCAGCATCGGCATAAAATGATCAATATTAGTCTTAGTTAATTGATGATGCGAATTTGTGTCAGTATAGGATGATCAGCATCAGCATAAAATGATCAATATTAGTCTTAGTTAATTGATGATGCGAATTTGTGTCAGTATAGGATGATCAGCATCGGCATAAAATGATCAATATTAGTCTTAGTTAATTGATGATGCGAATTTGTGTCAGTATAGGATGATCAGCATCGGCATAAAATGATCAATATTAGTCTTAGTTAATTGATGATGCGAATTTGTGTCAGTATAGGATGATCAGCATCTGCATAAAATGATCAATATTAGTCTTAGTTAATTGATGATGCGAATTTGTGTCAGTATAGGATGATCAGCATCAGCATAAAATGATCAATATTAGCCTTAGTTAATTGATGATGCGAATTTGTGTCAGTATAGGATGATCAGCATCAGCATAAAATGATCAATATTAGTCTTAGTTAATTGATGATGCGAATTTGTGTCAGTATAGGATGATCAGCATCAGCATAAAATGATCAATATTAGTCTTAGTTAATTGATGATGCGAATTTGTGTTAGTATAGGATGATCAGCATCAGCATAAAATGATCAATATTAGGCTTAGGTGATGCAAATTTGTGTCAGCCTCGAGTGGTCAGCATTTGTGTCAGCGTGAGGTGATGAGGATTCCTGTCAGAGTGTGAAATATAGGTTCTAGTTCGATACATGATTATTGTTGTTTTTTTTTTATCTCGAAACTCGGATACTTAAGACGATGAATATAAGATGTTAAACGATTTCTTTAAAAGTTGTTGTGGTAAACTCTCCTACAGTAGAATGAACTCTTCCTCCTCTCCTAAATACAAACTGCGAGAATCGGATAGGGTGAAGTGGAGTGGAGTAGTAGATGCAGTGCTAATCTACTTATTACTAACACTATTGTTTTGTATATATCTTCAATATACTTCTTCAACATACCTTCGTCTTCCGTGTCTTTCTTTCTGGCCCCTAAACAGGCCACAGCAAAAGTCACTCATTTTGTTTTTCTTTTTTAATCTCGAGCAACACCAGCTCGGGAATAAATAATATAAGATTTAATTATTTTAAATATACACAAATGCATACACACATAACACATTTTTCGTCTTCGATTTGATGAAGCCATATAGGCAAAATGCATTATCGGATATTATTTTCGAAACAAACCATCATCAACGTTTTTCCAAATGTCAGTAATATATATATATATATATATATATATATATATATAAAGAAATGTAGTTTTAAGTTGTCCTATATTTATGGAATAAAGTGATCAATATCAGAGATAGAGCGTATGTAGATATACATATGAAAGTGAACATTGAAGTCAACTCTCAGAGGCGACAGGCTGTTTCATGCTGGACGCAATCGTCAGACTGCCTGACGATTGCGTCCAGCATGAAACAGCCTGTTGCCTCTGAGTGATGACTTCAATGTTCACTTTTATATTTATACTAGCAGCATCGCCCGGGGTTGCCCGTGCTTGATTCAAAAATCGTACGACTCATACAGTAATTGCTATCACTTGACTTAAAATATTTTTGCCCTTCCTTGCCTTTAAAGGAGTGCCCTTTGCCGTGCTGATGTTTGCTACATGCCTTACTTCTTGCCTATCTCACACTGCGAATTTTTTCTAAGCTCTATACTAAACATTAAATCTGTTACGAAAAAGAACTAAACAAAATGAACACAAAACGATCAGCTTTAAAAAGGACTGGTAACTGGAAAAACCGAATGAAAAAAGAATGTTAACAACAAATACTTTTCACATCCAACCCAGTTCTGCGGAATCAGAATCAACGTTGAGTTTAAGCAAGCGAATGAGCCAATTGGAGTAAAGTGCCATGCAGATTTAAATTTTTCCCACTTGTGACGAATGCAGCTATCGATTTTTTTTGCATGCTAACATGGTAGTTAGCATTCGTGTCAGTCAGCTGTTGGCTCTTACGCTTGCCAATGGAATCTTCCTGCCTATTCGTGGCAGCCAGCTATAGGCTCTCACTCTGGCCAGTAGAAAATTGCCGCAAACCACATGAAAACTGCCGTAGAAGCATGAAAAAATCGATTATTTCCACTATCGATGGGAGTTGGAAAATGCAAGGTCGGTCTTGGCCTTCCCGCTAACTTGGAGCATGTGCATGTAAATTTTGGTGCAAATCCGTTGAAAATTGCGGCCGTGCATTCGTTACACACGCACACACATCCTGCCTTTTATAGATAGAGATCTATATCCATCTGTTGAAGTCATTAGAGGCAAAATGCACTATTGGATATTATTTTTCAAAATATATTTTCCTTAAACTTTTTCCAGATTACAATTACGTATAATTCTGTTGGGACTACATACTCAAATTTATTACATGGTTATTTTTCCGATTACCTTTTTTTTTTAGCAGTAACATTCAACCTGTACAAGGCCACTCAAAGTAGTGGATTACATTAAAGCGAGTTTATACACGGACAAATGGGAAAGATAACAGTTAACTCTAGACTTGAACAGGTTATGGTTCTAGTGATCGGGGAAACATTCTCTTGGGAGTCTGTTCCACAGGACAGTGGCTCGCGGCAAGCTGCCGATGGAATACGGAGATAATGAGGTTGGTTTATATACTATGTAAGTGGTATGGTGGGTCCTAGCCGTGAAGGTCAGACCTGGTGTAATCGAAGGATGTAGTTCGTCCGAGCACTTTCCATGCAAGTAGTGATAGATGAGCGAGAGCTTCGCCGCATTCCACCTGTGAGAGGGAGAGGTTAGAGAACGTAAAATAATCCACCACCCCCAAGGACACGGAGACGCTTTTGAATTCTATCGAGACTAGAAAGTGGGGACTGGGCAGCCCCCACCCAAATATGTCAACAGTACTCCATTTTCTGGAGTCAGATACTTATTGGAGTGGTAAAGGGAGCCGGCTATTTTAACTGCATACATCATCGGAAGAATCAAAGAATACACTTTCAAAACGCCATTTTTCTTTGCGTTTATAGCGTGAGGATATTTGTTAGTCCGATACATAATTATTTTCAATGCGCTCAACTCCGGCGAACTGATACTTGTATTTGTATGCGCGTCATCGTAAGAAGCAAGCCATGAGCTTTCAAATCTAAAAACTGGTCCTTTTCCTTTGCATCTCTAGTTGATAAGTCGGTTAAAATTGAAATTATAAAATAAAATGAACGTTGAACAAACTAAGTTGACAATCAGTATTGCAATTAATTTTTTACACAGCAAATTAGAGAATTGTTTTAGTAAATTTTCAGAGTTAAATTTAAACATTTTAAATGCAAGGTTTATGTACGTTAAATTTTAATATTTGAAATTCAGGGTTTATGCACTTCAGTTTTTTCATATTTGAAATGCATGGTTTATGTACATCAAATTTTAATATTTGAAATGCATGGTTTATTTACTTCAAATTTTAGTATTTGAAATGCATCGTTTATGTACTTTAAATTTTGTAAAATATATCGTTTTTAAGAGTTCGTCGAAAAGAGGATTTGTCGAAAAGTTTGATAAAATCTCTAACTCAGTTTGGTTTTAGATGTTTTAGTTGTCATTAGTAGGTGTTTTGATGTTTCGTTGTACGTTTATCTCAGAGTGGTCAAAGGAAGCACTCATGTGGGTAGGCAAACCGACGTTGCCATGTCGGCTGATTTGATTTAAATTTGCGATTTATTGATTCGTTTTTTTTTACTGTGTATCAACCTTTTGCAAGTTATTTAAAGCCAGGATATATTTTTAGATTCTAAGAATATTTTTGAGTTAGTAATGATTTTGTGATATACGTCTTACTAATTAACTCATAGTTGGAGAAAGAAGAGGTGGAATTGTTACCTTTCACAAATGTATTTGCGCGTAATTGAATATAATTGAACTCGAATTAAAACTCGGCTCTCCGACTAACAATTCTGAGTCATTATCCATCACGACACACGGACATCCAAGCTAAAAATCCCCCGGTATTCCCAAACAGTCAACCATATAGATACTGACCAGTGGCAACTTGAGGCAGTGTAATGGTTAGCAAGCTTTTTTTTTTTAAGCGTTTCGCCCCAAGCAAGGCGGGAAGCCACTAGGACGTAAGGGGTTACAGAAGATTTGGAGCAAGATCAGATAGGAGTGAGAGGAAAGTATGAGGAAAAGGATAGTGGATAGATCAAGGCAACTGGAGATGTCGATTGACATTACATTTGAATAGTTGGAGATTATAGCTCTCAGGGAATCTGGAATAGGGAAGGGAGTTCCGCAGGCGAGAGGTGCGAGATATGAAGCTATTGGAGTAGAAGAGACGGCTACATTTAGTAGTTTCGACAGTGAAAGGGTGAGAGCGGGATGCCAGCCTCGTAGGCCGCTTGAATTCATGAAGTCTGGGAACCAGCGAATGCAGCTCCTCGGAGCAATTACCATGAAAGTATTTGTAAAAAAAGACAGAGAGAGGCGACGGCGCGTCTGTGACAGAGCGACTGTAGACGAGATGTCAGAACAGGGCCAAGTATATTGCATATCCGCCTCTGGAGCTTATCAAGAAACCCGAGGCAAACAGAAGGGGCTCTAGACCATATATGGCAGCAATTCTCCATGCAAGGGCGAATGGTTGATTTGTAGATCTGAAGGATCGATTCCGAGGAGAAAAATTTCCTGGCGCGGCCCAGGGAGCCAACTTTCCTTATTGTGGACGAAGCAATTGACTCAATGTATTTGTTCTATCCCATTAAAGTATTTGTTATAAAGACAGAGAGAGGCGACGGCGCGTCTCTGAGAGAGCGACTGTAGACGAGATGCCAGAACTTGTCTTGCTAGAACAATTACGACTGATGTGATGTGGTGGACTGCTGAGAATTTTTTTATAACCCTTGCAAATTACGTTTTTTTTTTAAAAATTTATTTCAAGTCAAGTGGGATTTGTTAAAAATACCTTGTCATATCATGTACCAGCACTTGACTACAACCGTCCCTTTTTCTGTATTAAGTGTCTTTCTTTTCGTCCGTTCGAATTTGTAAAAATTGCCGGAATCTATTTCCTTATACGAAATCACCACGGTCGTCTGACAACACTGAACACTTTGCATCTCACTGGGTGTTATAAAAATCTGGACTAGAAATTAGAATAAGTTTCGTTTCGTACACACATACACGGAGCGCTCATAAAATGAAAGTTTATACATCCTTTCAAATTATCTGTAAAGTTTTGTTAAGGGTTAGCAGTTTTATAGATATTGCATTTGCAATGTATCAATACCCGCAGGCCTTGCTACGTTACCTTTTTTCCAAAGGGAAACTGCTTTCATTTTCAAAAGGAGGCATGTAATTTTACAATTTGTAACAGAAAAATTATTTTTCCGTTTCACGGTACTCAATAGCGAACAGCAGGTTATTCTCTTCTGTGAAAAACTCATCATTTCAAATACATTGGAAGCAAGCTTAAGGCAAAAAAAAAGAAACGTTTTCTTAAATTCTTATGTGTACATTTCCATCAATATTTTCTATTGATCATTAAATCAATACACGATTTTTATGATTTGGCTGAAAGCAGTGATCACTCAGTCAGTGGACAAAATTAGAAAATAAATAAAAACACACGAAATTATAAAGCTACTTGTGAAATCTGCGATATTCATTTTGTTAAAAGAATATAAATATATAACGTATATTTTACATCCAGAATTTATCAGAAGCGAAAAGGGTCTTCAAAATGACATTTTCTAACCCATATTTTGCGACTAGACTAGAGGCCAACTTTGAATTCAAAACCGCGTAGAAGGCAATGGGAAATCGCTCCATTTTCTTTCCTAAGTTCTCATGGCTATTTACTTTTCCCTAGTTATGGATTAAATAGTGGCTTGGTAGTAGGTAGTTTATAAGATCTCCAAGTAGATAAGGTGTTGAAACTTGACTAATGCATGGAATAATAATACAACACAAAATGTACTTAGAACAAAATGTATTGAAACAGGAAAGTGTACACAATATTTACATATAGTCTTTTGTATATTCTTGGGAAGACCGTTCCTGGAGAATGGGTTGACTTAGTCGCAGTCGGGCAGAGTCTCTGGATTGAGTCTCTTGATTCCTCCCCTTCTCTTCCCGGTACCAACCATATTTATATGGTCGGTACTCCACTATGCAAATTAGGTGGATCCTACCACAACATAAGGCAAAGAGAAACCACTCCACTGTCTTTCATATGAAGTCATAACAATTCACAGTAATAAAGAAACGGAATCTGTGGAGCGCCGTGAACACGTACGTTTTGAAGGAACATGGCATTAAAAATATCTATACATCATTTCATTGTCTGCAACAATAATTCGAAGGCCGAAGAGTCCACTACCAAGAAATGAATTGAAACAATAAATAAAAAGGTATTAAAACATCTATTGGCAGTCAGGTAGAATTGAACTAAAAAAAGTAGCAATCCTCTGCAATAGTAACTTGTTGACCATTGCTCTACAGTGAGTTTTTCTAAAAAGTTAATAAACACTAACTTTAGTCAGGCGTAAGGTAACAAGTATTGGGTACCTAGATATGATCAGACTCACTCCAGTAGTAAAGGCGAGGGTCACTAGATTGTTAACTATTGCATCACCACAATTAGTCCTTGTTTACTGAGCTTAACTTAAGATTAGTAAGAGGTTGCAAGTGTGAGGCACCTGGTCAGGATCGAACTCATTACAGTAGTAATAATAGTGTGTAATACGTAAACAGTCCTTCTAATACAGATTATCCATTCTATTTTTGCTAATGAGAGTCACATGACATTGATGACACCTTTACGAAGGTGCAAAGGGATGTGACATGTTTCATGCCTGTCCTGCATAAAGATGGGGGTTAAATTGATATGTACCATCAATATGGCAGTAATCAAACCGAGACTTGAGGCAACAAAAATGTGGCTCTGCAGAAGGATGCTGAGAGTATCAGGCTCACTAACCAACCTTTTCCGTCAAGCCACGAGGTATGTCAGTGACAAAACATTTTTTTCTAAATATCTACTAGCGGACAAATCCCAGTTTTTCCTTACCAAAGGTTGATGAAATACGTAAGAAACGTGGAAATTTCGTGAGAAAGAAAGAGAGCCTAAAACCGACAGAGATACTGTTCTACAGAAGGATGCTGAGAATATTATGAATGGAACATGGAGCAACGAAGAAGTTTTAAAGAAAATGAGAACAAAAATATTGCCCGTGCTTAGAATCAGAAAGAGATAGTTGAAATTTATTTGGCACGTGATGGGAAAGGATGGCTTGGAGTGTTTGATACTCACAGGGCATTTTGAAAATGGAACGGGCAAAAGGAAACGGCGAGTAATCTACCCGAATAGGCTTGTGTAAATGGATGACAAAACTTGGACATAGAGGAATCGAAAGGTAAACAAACAATAAAGGATAGTAAGTCATGATCGCCAGCCTCCTGAAGGAACACGGGACATAAAAGAAGAAGCTTTTGTTAAAAAAATGTGCTATATGTATGGTAGGAGAGTGCTCATTATCAAAGACAGAGCATTTGTACATATAAACAAAATAGACACAGGAATCAACACCGCATAGTGACTGTCAGTTTTACGCCTCAGTACAACCTTCAGAACGTGAGTCGCAAAGTAGCGCTAAATGCTCTGACGTTCGCTTGCGACGTTAAACTGACAACCACAATGACATGTTTATTCCTATGTCTACAAACACACACACTCTCCATCTCTTTTTTCCTCCCTCTGTATATATATTAATAAAAGTGGACACTGGGGTTAACACTGAACGGCGAGAGTCTGGTTCAAGCTTGAACGCAATCTCCAAGCCTGAAGATATCGTTTAAATACAAAACAGACTGTCGCCGCTCGGTGTTGACCTCAGTGTTCCCCTTTATATTTACATACGCTCTATCATTGATATCGAGCACTCATAAATATTGCATAGCATAAAACTGTTTTTATCATTCATATATATGAAACCTAAAATTTAAGTAAGAAAGATTACCCATCTAAAAATAATTACAAATTACATTCATAAATTAGATTCAAACTGATAAAGATGTCACTGTAACTGTCTTTTACAATATTAAAAGAGTATTATTGGTCGGGTAAACAAACTGTTATAGTTTAAAAATTTTTAATATTTTCTCTATGAATGTGTTAATAAATACAGTATTTAACTTATTTTAAATCCCTAAATTATTTGTAAAAAAGTTAAATATAGCAAGCATCAAATTAATTTCTTCGGGGTTTGTTTGGCATCTAAACAGCTATTAAACATTAAAATCTATTTTTTACATAATTTGCTAACACTTACCAACCATCTCCTAAATATGTAAAACTCATTTACAGCCTCTTTCTCTTTACTTCCCTCTCCCTCTTCTTTCTTTTTCCTTTTTCTTTTCTCTCTTCTCCCCTCCCATTTCAATATATCCCTTCCGTTAAGCTAACCGTTTAAATAGGTCAAGGTCTGGTCACTCCTCCTCCCCCAATACTAAGTATGATTGAGAGAGATATTAAATTAAACCCTCCCTAAACTCTACCATGTCTCTCTAACTCCTATTGCACTCTCTGTTAAATTACAAAAACTTACACTACCCATCAATTTTCATTTCATTTTAGTTTCATTTTTTGGGAGTGCTATCTGATGATCCAGTGTCCTTTAAAAGGCTCTGGTGAAATAAATTATTATAATGGAACCTTAAAAGTGGTCTGTTTTTTTTTTATATATATATATATATATATATATATATATATATATATATATAATTCTCATAATATGTGTATGTATGTGTGTGTGGATGGGTGTGATCAGATGTTGCTATTGCGTTTGCAAAATTTTCATTTTTTTGTTTGATAGATAATTCTGCCGATAATAGTGACGTTGTTGAGTCCAATTTGTTGTCGTCAATGGTTCTCCACTATTTCCTGTCCATTATAAATCTCAGCAACGTTTCACTATTTACTATTTGTTCCTGGATATATATCTTTCATAAAACTTTAATAAAAATAAATAGTTTAAATTATTACCATGATATTATCTATATCTATAACTCTCAAAATGTGTGTGTGTGTGTATGTGTGTGATCGGATGTTGTTTATGCGTTTCCACAGTTTTCATCTTGAAAATTTTGATGAATTTTTTTTTTGTTTGATAGATAGTTCTTCACTCTCGGTTTTGAGTCCAAATTGTCTGGAGAAAATTACAACCTTGAATGTGAAAAATCGATAAAATTGATTTTTTTTTACACTTTGTGCAAAAATCAAAGGCAAAATTTAATTTACTTTTTCACACATAACCTTCCAATCCCAGCTCATGCTGTGTGGGCATGATTCCTATTGACCTTGATAATTAGCGCGTGCAGCAATGCGTGTACGTGTGGCCCTGCAACCTGCGCTGTGTTACGTGCTGATGCACGCGCATATGCACGATCTGCGGAACGCGACATCTCTTGTCTCATCTAATTGTAATATTTTCCCGTATATTACAATCAAATGAGGCAAGAGATTTCTGACCTCATTTGATTGTAATATACGAAAAAATATTCGTAAATATGAAAGGATTATGATAAAAATAAGTAGACATAATGTTTGTAATTTATTCAATCAGACATGGCTATATATATATATATATATATATATATATATATATATATATATATATATATATATATATATTATCTGACGGTCCAAGCAGGTCTTGTTAATTTTAACGCCTCCAAAGCAAAATTGCAAACGCAACTGCCTTCCATCAGCAAGGCTCTTGCTAATCTCCAGAGGAGTAACTCGTTGTGGCTTCTCGGGCTAACGTTCTCTGCTGAGATGAAGGGGAAAAGTTATATCGAATCAACTGCTAGGTCTGCTGCTAGGAAAGTTGATTCATTGTGTCGTGCAAGACAATTCTTCTTATATATTTATAAGTCTACTATTCGTTCATTCTTCGAGTACTGCCGTGACATATGGTCCGGTGCTCTTGCTATATATTTAGATATTCTTGATAACACACAAAGAAGAATCTGCAATGTTATTAGCCCTAACCTGTCATCCAGGCTTCAATCACTTTCTCACTGTCGTAATGTAGATTCTCTCTGCCTTTTCAATAAATAATTTCATAGTAATTGTTCTGATGACCTTTATTCTATCGTAGCTAGACATTATGAATTTAAGCGCTGTACTAGATTGGCAGCTAGGTCTCATTGTTTTACTGTTGAATTGGTTAGGCAGTTTCTTTTATCGCACTTCTCGCCTGTGTGACTCTTTTCTGAGTTCTTGCTTTCCAGTCAAGGCACACACACACACACACACACACACACACACACACACACACACACACACACACACACACACATATATATATATATATATATATATATAATCTATCAGTGAATTTCTTTTTGGATATTGATATGTCCTGGAAAGAGATATATTTGATCGAAGTAGCTAAGTGGGTTTTGGTTACTGTAACCAAGTAGTACACGGTAGCAGTAATCGACTGGTACTCGTCGTAGTCACAGGTAAGAAGTGTAGA
The DNA here is from genome assembly GCA_903632075.3 of Acanthosepion pharaonis. Taxonomy (NCBI): domain Eukaryota; kingdom Metazoa; phylum Mollusca; class Cephalopoda; order Sepiida; family Sepiidae; genus Acanthosepion; species Acanthosepion pharaonis. The sequence goes on from CAHIKZ030005479.1 coordinate 1,428,198, forward strand.
TCAATGGCGTAGTCCAATGGGCGTCGTCATAGACTTAAACTCTGTCGTAGGTACACGTCCGTCTGTATTTATGACGGACACCAGCCAATCATATTCCAGTGAGGGGAACTCAGGTGTATGCATATTCCATTATATTAGATATAAGTATCTACGCCTTTTTATTTGAACCTCTGCCCCCTTTGCAGGCGAAACCGTCATTAGATTCGACGTGATTTAAGATGCTATGAATAGCGTCGTGGTTAAGTAAAGCCTTTACGCCCACCATTTTCCTTTAGATTCCCGAAAGTTCATAACAGCTTAGTTACGTGTCTGAAACGTAAACAAAGCAATTTCTAAAGAAATAATGATTTTTTTTAAAAATTCATTAATCCGACATATTTTTATCACTCTAAGCGGGTATCCATCTTTGACTAGACGCTCCATTTATATTAAAGAGTATTTTATTTCGTCTGCCGACTTGAATATTCGTGAAATATTCATAAAGAAAATGCACCGTCTCCGACAGGATTCGAACCTGTGCCCATCTTTCCAGGAGAAATCGTCGTTAGATCCGACGTACTTTAACCGACTTGGCTACGAATAACGTCGGAGTTAAGCAAGGAGAGAACATTTTCTTAAATAAGATTTCTTATGGAAATATGTTTGCATATTTATTCATAGGTAGTTTCATATTGATTCAGTTCACTTATATACGATGTCAGTATGATTTCCACCAGATACGTCTGTGTGTATGCAGTTGCATGAATATGCGTGCGTATATATATACAAATAGATGGGGAAATATTAAATATACTTTTAAATTATTTCTCGACAAACACGCACACACTCCACGGAGACTCACATGAAAACACGTCCACGAGATTCCTGATATCAAATAAACATAAATTGCTGGCGAATATATTTTTTACTTACGTTTAGACATACTTGATGACATATTTGCTTATTTGAATGAAATCTTTCCAATTAATTAAGATAATGAAGTTCATATTTTATATTAATAAATTCTTCTCTTGTGTTTCTGATAGATTTATTTAATGGGATTACTTTGTTTTCTTTTTTGAAATACGGATGCAGGTTTGCGTTCATTTCTTTTACCATCATTTCTCTTTAGGTGAAGAACATAGTCGATGCGCGCTTAGAACAAACGTTGGCGGTGCTGACATGCAATTCCAATAATGCGGGCGGCAAAGATAAATATGCTTTTGCAATTAGGTCATCTTTGAACGCGGTCAAAAGTGGAAGTACCAACATTATGTCTTTCCATTTTGAAATTTCATCTTTTGCGGATTTAATGTAAAAGATGACATCAAGAAAATAAAGAATTTATGTAAATAAATTAATCGAATAATCCTGTTTCTTTTCAATGCATTTTTTTCTCAAAATATCTGGTCTTCTTTTAATACGTGTTTCTTTCCCATTCATTTCTTTCTCCTTTTATATGAGGATCTTTGTTCCTTTCTTTGTTGGCATTTTTACTTTCACTTTCGTTTTCTTTCTTTTTCATTACTTTTTATTTTAACGTATATGTGCTTTTTTTTGCACATTTTTCTCTTCTTTATCTCTTCTGTCTCTATTATTTCTTTTTACCTTCATTTGTTCTTTTTTCTTTCTTTCTTTTTCATCATTTTTCTTTTCTTTTTTTCCTGCATCAAACATATTCATTGCTGATATTAACGACAAATACAGACGAGTAATCACAACATTAAAATGGACGATAGATTCAGACGTTCGTTCAGTTTTTATAAAAAAGAAATTAAGGAATTAGTCCTGAAAAAATCAATGCATAAGAGATTTTTACACACACAGTGGCTAAGTTGACCTTCGTTATTACGGTTGAAAAGAAAGATACTGTAGTGGACCTAGTGTGTCTGCGTGTTGTTTTATTAGAAACACGTGTTTAACTCCTGGTAGAATATTAAATGGTCCAACTATAAGAAAACTGCCGGACTCAAGTTAAATCCGACTGAAGATGTAAAGAAGACAAACAAAACCGATATATATATATATACAAGCAAATATATGTATCAAACAAAATTTTACAATGGATAATAACATTTGTGTGTGTGTAAACATTGGTGTCTGTTCTTTGGTGAATGTTCGTACGTACGTGTATGTGTGTTTAATGTTCATGGCGTCTCCCATAAATGGGAAGACGCGGATCTTCTAAGAGAGCTTACACTGTAGTCGCTGAAATGAAGAAATGAAAAAGAGAACGAGGCGAGAAGTCGCCCATTATTTATATTATAGGGAGAATGACCCCTAGTGAAGAATTAAGGAATTAAGGAGGAGCTAACTCCGACAATACTATAAAATCTTGCTTTTTCCTTTAATGTTATTACGTCTTTCTTTTTTTCTTTACTTTTTAAATAACAGCCAATTATGCTTGTCAAGATATGGCAACATTTTAATCAGCGTTCATGTTGGGGACACAGATTACCAACATAAATGACTAAAGAAAAAATAGTTGATTTTCTACAGATTTTCTTGCATGAATATGCGTACCTATCGATGACATTGCGCGCACTTTGTGTTGACAATGATGAGATGAAGTCCTAATAGCCACATATATAAAACAATATAATTGAGAAAAATGTGGTAAAAATATAGTTTTAAGGGATGTTATGTTTATGAGTAAAAGTTCTCAATATCATTGATAGAGTCTGTGTAAATATAAAAATGAACAGTCTATTTCCTGCTTGAACGCAGATTGTGTTCAAGATTGCGTTTAAGTATGAAACAGACGGTCGTCACTCGGTGTTGACCTCACTGTTCACTCTTACATTTAAAACAATACATATATTTTTCTTATATATGTATGTGTGTGTGTGTGTCATTCGCAGAGAGTACTGTTTCGCTGTATGACAACTCTTCAGTGCGACTAGACAACCGAATGCCTCAAGCCAGAATTGAAACCCACCCGATTTACTATTAGTCAGAGTTTCTACCACCAAGCTTCGACAAAATGAGGCAGCTAAATCTAGCAATTTGTTTTTATACACATGTAAACAAATGTCAAAGTGAACATTGAAGTCAACACTCAGAGGCGAAAGGCTGTTCCACGCTAGACGAAATCGTCAGGCCAAGTGTGTTGGGCTTCTTTTTCTATATAGGTCAGTGGTGCCCTTTGGGTAGTCCATTCTGACGGTTATTTTGCAGGAGTGATTTATTTAGTTTAATTTATTTTACTTGTTTTTTTTTCTTTATTTTTATTATATATATATATATATATATATATGGATTACCCACAATGCACCACTAACCCGTATATATAAATATTCGAAAAAACCCAACATACCTGGCTTGTCAATTGCGTCTAGCATGAAACAGTCTGTCGCCTCTAAGTGTTGACTTCAATGTTCACTTTTATATTTGCATATGCTCAATCACTGATATTGAGCTCTTTATCCCATAAACTCTTAACTATACTTCTTTCTATATATATGTATATATGAGTTTTATGGTATGCTATATTTTTTGGTTTAAGTGCTCAACATCAGGGATAAAGAATATGTCAATATAAAAGCGGATATTGAGGTCAACCAGTGGCGACAGTCTGTTTCATTCTTAAAGGCAATCTTCGGGAAATCGGGATTGCCTTTAAGCATCTTATTAGAGAAAAAATATGCGCTCTCAGGCAAGATTCGAAACTAAGAGAAAATTGTCATTAGACCTGGCGGGATTTGGAACTCTTAGCTACGGAGGCATTACTTAACTTTGCTTGATCATCGACGTACTCTGTAGCCGGGTCAAAGAACGTCAGATCGAATGACGCTTCCCAGGTTTGAATCTTAACGGAGAGTGCATATTTTTCTATAATAAAATTCCTCGAATATTCAGGCTGCTAGACTAAAATAAATAAATATACTGTTTAGTAAATAAACGGAGCGTCTACTCAGCTACGATTATCTATTAAAAATAACTTTTAAGTAATAAAAATTTGTAGGATCAATAAAATATCGATCCCTTTCTCTCTCTCTCTTTATATATATATATATATATATATATAAAACCAATTCCTAAAACCAACAATCAGGCATATATATATATATATATATATATATATATATATCGGTACCTGCACGAAATCGCTAAAAAAACGAGCATAGTCTGATGAAAAAGACGCCAAACTTTATGAAAACAAAATTTTATCGTCTAAATGCTTATGTTATTATTAAGAGGAAAGACCAAAGATTTAAAAATTTTTCCTTCTTTTTAGAACATTCTAAATTTTGATTAAAAAAACCTTGTTTCTCTTTGTACCAACCGGAACTAGTAAATAACATAGACAATTTTTAGCACGTTTTTTTTGTATTACACACATTAATTTGGAAAATCTTGCAAAAATAAAAATATTTGTCGGATGTTAATGAAATTTTCAGAAACTATTCACAGATGATCGAAATTATTATGAATATGTTTTTTTTTTATTAAAGTTAAAAGCACAAGGCTTTGAAGAATGCAAATCATATTTTGTTTTTTTTTTAATTGAATCCGCAGTACCTGAAAATCAGCTCAGAATTGTAACATACAAAACTCGATAAAACAAAGATACTATTTAATTTGTTTTTATGAATATGGACAATATTTTCTGAAAGCAAAAAATTTTTCAATGAAAATTGAATTTTTAATACAATTATTTGTTTATTCTTTAATTATAATAGATTTTTACATTAAGATTTTTAAAAATATTATAAAATTAGTTAAAAGCCACATCAATTTTTCTAAGTGTCCTTATGAGATTGATCATTGTCTAGCGCTTTGAAAATTGTATCATTTGGACCAATCAGAAGATCCGCAGTAATTAAGAAATGTAATTTTGTGTTTATAATCGGGTGGTAATTATAAAGTACGGAAGACCAACCAGAATACAATTAAGTTGCTTTATTTGAGTTCAGCATTGTTCTCCGCTGTTAAGGCCTTTACTTTTTGCAGAAACACGTGTGGAGAAGTTAATTTGATTTTTCAATTTCAACTGTAGAAAGGTACCTACAAGTATCAGTATCATCTTATGAAATTTATATGATCTTTTTTTTTATATTAATCTCAGTTATGACATTTTTCCATAAAGGAAATATCAAAAGTAATAATAAAATGAATGGAAATACAAATAACACAGTAAAATGTAATAAATGTGCATAAAATTATAGTATTTTATGTACACTTCTGATAAAATTTCATAAGAAAGGTACTTATAAATTAATTAGATACCTTTCTTATGAAATTTAATCTCACTCTTAACAGTCTTATTTTTAATTTCTTTATAATATATTTTCCATAAAGCATCATAAACGTAAAGATGAAAGCTAAGTACAAAAAAAAAAAAAAAATTAAAAAATTAGAGCGCTGAAAGTTTTCCTTAAAAGTAACGATGTAAATAATTTGTTCACTTAAATCTATATAATGTCACTTCCTTCCATCCGTAGAAAGAATTATACTACCATAAGTTATCTAAACGTCATGAAAATGTCTTTCGTCACCTGTCAAGTGACGCGAAAGTTTATGACCGGCTTTGTTTTATTTTTAAATTACATTTTTTCGGCGCAGAAGCTAAGTTAAGCTTGGTTCAAAATATTTTAAATAAACATTATAATTTCTGATTCTATTAAAATAAGTTTTGAAAAAATGATAATTGATTTTTAAAAGAATATCAAAGTGAAATTTTCATCTTTTTTATAAAATGGAAAAAAATGATTGAAAATGATGGATTATCTGTACTTTTTTTTGACAAAAAAAAAAACCCAAAAAACAAGATTTTTAACGAAAATTTCGGACGTGCTAGAAACGATTAAAAAATGTAAAAAAAATACCCCCCAAATACTTTGATCTTTTCTCTTTAATAATAATATGAACATTAGACGATAAAATTTTGTTTTCGTCAAGTTCGGTGTCTTTTTCGTCATGCTATACTCTTTTTGTTTACATTTCGTAGAGGTATCTATATATATATATCATTATTTATTTAAAAATATGATTCCATCGCTACATAAGAGTTCTCATGACAGTTTTTTATATACACAAAACCCTTTTAGGGAAAAGATAAAATAAAATAAAAAAATAAATAAATCTATAATAGACACTTAACCAGACTAGACGATGTCATCTTCCGCTTTGAATTTAGATACCCCAACCTTACACTGACTTGACCTCTTTGAATGTAACTGAGATATTGATACAAATTATTAACCATTACGCCCCACCCCTTTTTTTAAATAATTGCTCTAGCCGTTACCATTTTAATTTTAATAATGAATATGCTTATAAAAACGCGTAAATTTCAAGAATTAGTTATCCCTCGCCAAAAAAAAAAAAAAAATAAAAAAATAATTCGCTTGAAAATGGAACAGAGCTTGGTACTTTAATTCAATTTAATTCAAATAATTATATTGAAGTTTTCGGCTCTTGTTTTGAAACATGAGAACTCTTATGTAGCGTTGGAATCATATTTTTAAATAAATAATTATATTTAGGCTCTACTTTTGTATCGAGCACTGTGTTTTTTTTAAAATAATAACAAAAATACTAAAGTACTTTGCATTATTTAACTTACGAGTTCTTTCCTATTTTCTATATATTTTCACACACACACACACACACACACACACACACACATATGTACATATATATATAATGTAATTATATAAAACAACTAATTTGGAAATTTTAAAAAGTCAGGCAGAAGTTGCTGATATTACTCAACCAAACACGTTTGAAAAAAAATTCTTGCTGTCGAAATAAACCTGATTTAAATTATATGAACCTGAAGCGAACAAGGACACTAGGACAACAAAATGTTGCCGTCCTCT
>CAHIKZ030005479.1:1445000-1497500 GCA_903632075.3 Acanthosepion pharaonis
AGTTTTCGATACCTGTTGTACATGACTTATTACTTGTGTAATTTACTGAAAACATTTTGATAGATTTTTCTATTCCATCTCTTACAATTCATTGTCTAGTCCATTCAGAAATTTTAATTTTCTTGCTAACTCGTTTCCGTGCTCCCCTATAAGCGTCAGGATTTCTCAAACGATTTGGTGACATTTCCTTTCATTTTCGTCTTGTTTTTCTGTTGTTTTCAGATAGTTAATGATGGGAGTATTTTGTGGTAGATTTAAGTATGATGGATCAGTTGCTTCCGACGAATGTTACGATAATCCTACTATGTTACGATGTTACGATAATCCCTTTTATCCTACTGGCGTTAATAATAATAATAATAATAATGAATTCTATGGGATTACACAATACACACTGACAGAACAATCAAGGCCAACCGGCCAGATATTGTTATTAAAGACCACAAACAAAAACGGTGCCTCCTTATTGATATGGCAGTCCCTGCTGACTGCAATGTATCTTTGAAGATCTTCAAAAAGCTGTCAAAATACAAGGACCTTGAAATAGAAATCTCGAAAATGTGGCATATGGGAACATCAACAATCCCTGTTGTAGCTGGAGCCCTAGGACTGGTTGGAAAAGATTGCAGTAGACTAATTGAAGGGATTCCTGGAAGTCCATGCCTCAAGGAGATACAAAAAATTGTTCTGACAAGTACAGCCCACACCTTACGAAGGGTTTTATCTATGTAATTTTTTTTTTTTTTGTCAGTGGAAAGTGTCATGACGCCATTTCTAACCTTAGGTCCCTGGGCGGGACCCGGAAAGAAATGTGTAAACGCCAGAAATCAAAGAAAATAATAATAATAATAATAATAATAATAATAATAATAATGGGACTTCATAATGCACACAGGCAGAACAATCAAAGCTAATCGCCCAGATATCGGGATCAGAGACCGCAAAGATAAAATGTGCCTTCTTATTGATATGGCAGTCCCTGCAGATTGCAATGTATCTTTGAAGATCTTCGAAAAATTATCAAAATACAAGGACCTTGAAATCGAAATCTCAAAGATGTGTTACATAAGAACATCACCAATTCCAGTTGTAGTTGGAATCATCGGAATGATTGGAAAAGATTCCAATAGACTCATTGAAGGGATTCCTGGCAGACCATGACTTAAAGAAATACAAAAATTATTCTCACAATTACAGCCAATACCGTAGGAAGGGATTTATCTATGTAAAATATGTGTGATTTTTTTCAAAATTCCTCAGTGGAAAATGTCATAATAATATTTCTGACCTTAGATCTTTGGTCGGGACCCGGAAAGAAATGGGTACACACCAAAAATCAAATGAAATAAAATAATAATAATAATAACAAACAAAATAATAAGGTACACAATATCCAGAATACATTGACCTGGCGACCCTTAAAACGCATGAGGATAGTTACGTATTAAAATTACTAACTTCCAGGCCAGAGGAATGACAGGGGAGTTCCATAGGATTTATATTAAGCTTTTAGCTTAATTCTTCTTAGTAACTAATCAACTAACGGAAAATTCCAAGATGAACAAGATTATCAACATCATCATCATCACCACTATCCCCTTGACTTTTGTAATCTCAGGGTGGATCCGAATGCAGAAGTCACACTCTTTTCCACAACGGTCTATCAACGGCAGCCATCATCAATTCTGGTACAGTCATACAAGATCACCTTCTTATTAAGCACATTTCAATTGCATGCCTTCACGCTGGAGGCGTTTCATTCGTTTTAACGTCTTCATTACCAGTACAGCCGATTTCTTAAACATGCCACATTTATATAATGACTTATTTTTTCTACATTTTTTTATATTTGTATACAATTGTTAAACGTAACTCGAAGACAGACATGCAGCCAAAATATTGTCGAACATTGTCTTTTCTTTTCCTTGTCTTTTCTTAAATCGCGCTCTTCTCTAAGTTTTAATAATAATAATAATAATAATAATATTAATAAAAATAATTTATTAAGGTTTTATCTTTGCTGCACAGGATCAGTGCTTCTTAGCTAGAAATTATCAAGCACACATACTAAAATATAGTGTTAGACCAAAATGCAGTTTCTGGGATAATTACCCAGAAACAGTAGATCATTTTGTATCAGGTGGCAATGTATTGGCACCCACTGAATATAAAACCCGGCATGACAGAGTGGGCCAATATCTGCACTGGAAAAATTTGCAAGACAAAATATGTACATATTAATCAGTTAACATCAGATGCCATCAGGGCCATGCCTGGTGTAATTATTATTATTTATATCCTATTGCTCCAGTTATATATCTTGTAGATAACCATGTTTGAGTAGACGCCCTGTCTTTTTATTAAACAATATAAATTATGTCTACCAGCCTGCGCAATCGAGAGAAAAAAATGTGAACACTGGATCAGAGGGTGTTTTTCCTACAAATCGGGGTGTATTAGAATGTCTGATGCTCAACTCCAAGAGAGCACTTCCCTGCGATTTCTTGGTCTCACACTGATCGCTGACCTGAGATGGAACACATACATTGAATCAATAGCTTCATCTACTGCAAGGAAACTTGGTTCTCTGTGTCGCGCTAGAAAGTTTTTCTCGCCCGAGTCCATCCTTCCTATAAATCAACCATTCCCCCTTTGCATGGAATACTGCTGTCATATATGGTCTGGGGCCCCCGCTGTTTGTCTTAAGGTCCTCGACAAACTCCACAGATGGATATGCAATGGGATTGGCCCTGATCTGGCATCTCGTTTACAGATGCTCTCTCACAGACGTGCCGTCGCTTTCCTCTGTCTTTTCTACAAAAACTTTCACGGTAACTTCTCCGACGAGCTACTTCCCAAAATGCAGGAATTTAAACATGCTACTAGTTTGGCATCTCAATCCCACCCTTTCACTGTCGAAACGGTTAAATGTAGCCGTCTCTTCTACTCCAATAGCTTCATGTCCAGCACTTCCCATCTGTGGAACACCCTTCCTCTTTCTTGCTGCCCTAATAGCTATAATCTCCAAATATTCAAATGAAATGTCGATCGACATCTCCAGATGCCTTGATCTATTCCCTCATCCTTCTCTTCATCCTTTCCTCCATCAAAAAAAAAAAAAAAAAAAAAAACTGACGAAGACTACATATTCTTTATTAAGTCTCCCGACTCTGCAGGTGAATAGATGAAACGCACACTGTCAACTTAAACATGGTTACCCGCAAGATAACTTTTACATTCGTAGGTAACTTTTACATATAATGCCGGATAAAGAATCCAGTGAAACTATTCCTTTATTATGAAATTATTCCTTTATTATGAAACTCAACGTTTACGATACAACTTTCTAAATCATATTGTTACGTTATTGATTTTTTTCGCATATAGATTGATACACGTGTATAGCTATTATTTCTAAAATGTTACTTACAAAAATACAGACTAAAAATAAATAAAATACAAAAATACTAAATCAAGAAATTACAAAATCTACAAAATCTACAGAAGGTAGCGACGGAGAGTATGAAGAAAGGACTAAGCATAAACTACAAGAAAACAGAATGCATGGTCATCAGTAAAAGGATGAGCCCGAAATGTGATTTGCAGGTCGGGAACACTAGAATCAAGCAGAAGCGGAAGTTTAAATATCTGGGAAGCGTTCTGACAGAGGACGGCAAATGCGAGATCCGTAGACGTATTGGGATGGGCAGGGACACGTTCCAAAATCTGGGCAGAGTACTACGAGACAGGAGGATTTCTTTGGTAACAAAGAAAAGGGTACTGAGCTGTTACGTGACATGTGTCCTTCTTTACGGCAGCGAATGTTGGACGATTTCATCAAAGATGAGACTCGAGGCGACGGAGGTGTGTTTCTACAGAAGGATGATAAGGTTATCATGAACCGAGCATGTGAGCAACGACGAGGTCACAGAGAGGATGCAAACAAGGAGGGATTTTATATTTTATACCAAGAAAAGGCAGCTGAAGTTCCTGGGACATATAAAGAGGAAGGAGGGCCTGGAGAAACTGATACTCACGGGTCGAATAGAGGGAATGAGAGACAAGGGGAACAGCGCATGAGATACCTAGCGGCCTTAAGCAAGTGGATGACAGAACGTGGTCTGGGGGAGGGAGCAGAGGGAAGGAACATGTTGAGAGCTACAAGGGATAGAGAGGAGGTGGAGAGCCATGATCGCATACGTCCTGAAAGGACACGGCACATAGAAAGAAAAAAGAAGTAAAACTGTCTAATAATAAGCGCATGCAATTATTATGTTTACTTATATTTACTTACGTGAAAATGATTCCATATTTGAACGTGTGTATACAAACAAGTGCATTCATACTAGTTTACATTGACGGCTTTATGCAAACGCTTCAATGCGAACACAAGTTCGTATAACACTTTATACGCACAAAGTGAAATTGTAAGACTGACAAATACAAAATAAACATAACGATGTCATTGTTTCTGTGTTGTCGAATCGATTGTTGATATTGGAAAGCGCAAACCAGATTTATATCTAAGCTTTTTTTTTATAACAGAAAATCATCTCAAAAAACTAAAGCGTCAAATCTCATCGATAATACAGAATTTATCTAATCTCTGTCGTGTCATATTCAAGATTATTTGCAATTTTAGCGACGCGGAAATTTTAATGATAATATGGCCGCCAACAAAAAGAGCATTTACTAGGTAGCTATAATTTTATATCGATTACAATCGTGTTGTTTGGCTCATAGTTTTGTGTTTGTATAATAACGTACGAACTCACAGAAACTTAGTCTATGAAACAGTTAGAAGAGAGACTTCGAGAAACATACTTATCTTATATATAAATACAGTGTATATGTGTGTGTTTGTGTCCTGTGCGAGTCCAAGCAACACCTCCGCTTCCACTGGTCCGATTTCAATGATTCATAGCTCATTCAAAAGCCCTAGAAAAGTTAGGTATAGAGAACGATTTTCGTTGATCTGAGATTCAAGACTGCCAGATTATGCGAGGTTAAAATATATATTAATATATTATATTAGCCATTAGCGTTGCTTTCATAGTTCAAGGAGGAGTATCTCTTATTTTCCTTTGTATCCAAAATTGCAGCTAACTTAAAATTTTAAGCTAGCAAAAATTTTAAGCTGGCTTAAAAGTCGACATTTAAGCTAGATCCTATAGAGGATTCTTGGTTTGGCCATCATAACAGAAGCTAGGGAAGAGTAGATGCGATAGGTATCAATAAACGACAGAACTCAAAATTGATCGCTGCATTTATGTATTGATTTAATGTTTAATCTTACCTTTTAAAAGTTCAACGATAATTCTTCTGCTGCCACTTAATTTAAAGACGATTTGATGTACGTAGATCCTTATTTTCCGTACAAACAATTATTTTTATTTTATGGGTCACAGAACAGGGAACACTTTATAAGATAAAATTAATATAGCGTAAAGATGGGAAGATAGAAAATAGAATTAGTTATACATTCAACATTTGAAGATTTTTTTTTAAGCGTTTCACCCCAAGCAAGGCGGGAAGCCAGTAGGACGCAAGGGGTTACAGAAAATTTGGAGCAAGACCAGATAGGAGTGATAGAAGAAAAGATGAGGGGAAGGGTAGTGGATAGATCCAGAGGCCAGTGAGAGAGAGAGAGAGAGAGAGAGAGAGAGAGAGAGAGAGAGAGAGAGAGACCGGAAATCCCTTCCTAAACAAGAAACAAGGCGTAAGCCTCTACTCATGTCCAAGAGAAGGGGGAGAAGTGTGGACCGGGCGGTAGGAAAGCCTGCCTACTCCTATTACATATAACACATACAACAACAACAAAAACAGAGGGAACGATGAGAGGGGGAGGTAATTTGCAAAGAGTCCTGGCTGACACTTGCATTTACACTTTCGCAACATTAAGTTTTAACTTAGTATAAGTCCCATTGGCTATTCTAAAAAGAAATTGAAGAAAATAAGGATATCGGAATTATTGCTATGTCATAATAAGTGCCCCAACATACGTGGCAGCAAGTGTTTGTCCGCTTTCTTCCTCATGATAACAAGTGAATGTACAGCTTACCTTAAGTCCAAGCATCGACCTGGTGGGGGTGGGGGATCAACGGCCAATCCACCGCCCTCACCAAATAGTGGGCTTGGGAGATATGCTTTCAATAAAGATTAAGAACAACAGGAGAAAGAACGCCGAAAACAATTCCAAGTTCAGAAATTTTATCAAGAAGAATCGGCCACTAAATCACGAGAATACTGACGAGACACTTTCGCATTTAGAGGAACAAAAAAGCTAATTAAGCAAAACTTATATATAGAATCTATGTGAAGAAAATGCGAAATTGGAGCTCAATTCTTCGACTAATTCTGCGATTAAAAAGCCCCAGCTCTATTTTATAGTAATTTGCACACAAAATGCTCAATATCTGTATTACATATTATCTACTTCTAGGCAATATCACTCTTCAGGTTTAGCTAATTTGTACATTGATTTTTAAAAAGTTTATTTCATTAACTGTCCTTCATTACTAGTCTTTCGAGGATTGTTTTGATTTTCATATCAAAAATAGTTCTGTTTAGGAATATCGTCCTATATAGTCTAAAAACGTGTTTGAAAATTTGCATTTTACTTGGCCTTCAAGAAGTTGGTATCTATTTGTAAAACTTACCTTAACTATAACAAGCCAATTTATGAATGAAATGTTCATTTAAAATTTTTGTTTCAAAGATTTCAAGTAGTGAATATATCTTACTTTGCGAAACGATAGCGAGCAGCCGAAGCCTGCTTGTATATATTAAAAGCATGATTAGAAAATAGGAATTTTAATAATTAATTAAAAAACAAAATCATACAGAAACGCGAAACGAACATATATATTGGCATTTTGGGTATGACGATAAACTACATCCGCGTCCTGGGTATGACAATAAACTACATACGCGTCCTTGGTATGACGATAAACTACATCCGCGTCCTGGGTATGACGATAAACTACGTCAAACAGCAAGGCCTCTGATAATACGTTTTTGAAAAATTAATGTTGCTAGCTGTACGTTTTTGAAAAAATAATATTAGCAGTTTTACGTTTTTGAAAAAATAATATTTCCAGCTATACGTTTTTGAAAAATTAATATTTCCAGCTATACGTTTTTGAAAAAATAATATTATCAGGTAAACATTTAAAAAAAAAATAATAATATTACCAGCTATATATTTTTGAGGAAAAAATATTAACAAATAAATTTTTGACAAAATAAAAATATTACCAGGAAAAAAAAGTTGTCGGCATTAAATGACCCATTGAGGTTGATATGCCGTAGAACAAACCAAACCAAACCAAACATATATATTCACGAAAATTCCGCTTTATTGGAGCAAACAACAGTTATGTAATAAAATGACATTTAAAAGGTACGTCTTTATTTCAGAGAGAACGACCAAGGTCAAACTGGATTTGACGTTTTGTGTGTTTCTACATCAATTATCACTTAGGCTACACATAATGCAGCATTCGTTATCAGATTCGTTACTGGCGAATGTTTTCTTGACAAGCAACCTGTACCGATGCGTAGTGCTTGAATTCCATTGATTATCAGTAGCGATGGCGGTAAGGTTCACTGTTACACACTCCTCCTCAGAGAAGACCACGAGAATTATCATAACTATCACCATAATCGATATATTTTCATCATAATCGCCATTACACGACCTATCTCCTTCAGATTCATGATTTCCAACTCGGTTTTTGATTATCAGTTTAAAGGTCACAATAAATCATTTATTTGACTCCTGCCTATTCCAAATATTCTACGCGTTACCAGAAGAGTTTCCGGTTCGAGAACCCCACCCCCGAGCCCTGTTTCTCTTCACCCAATCTTCCTCGACTCCAGGGAAATAGCTTCTTTCTGACCAGCGAACCGGTAGGTGGGCAATTTGTGTATCCGACCAGCAGGCCACCCCAAAGCATCTGGTGCTAATCATGTCAGCCTTTGGTTCAATAATTACTCATTTCTATCGCAGACAGCACGGACGCATTGGGATCGATAGATCGATGAAGAATTGGCACGTTCCTACTGAATGTTTTCCACTCTCTACTCTCTCAACGAGTTTGTGGGCCTTACACACAGATCACCTCCGAAATGCATACGCACGTAGAATGTTCGTCACACTGAAGCTTCCGGGACTTCATTGTCGTTTTCATGTTTCCACAATCACGCCAGTGCACATTTTCATTGTACGTTTGCTTGTCATTGAAGTCTAGTATTTTTTTTCCCATGAAAACAAATTATAGAATTATTCGATAAATAAATAACATTACACACGCAAGCACATGCGCGCATATATATATATATATATATATATATATATATATATATATATTCAAACAGGTTTGGTTAAATAATTTAGACCTCGTGAATTTTTAAATTAATATAGAACGATAAAAAACGCAATAATCGATCAGTAAAAATGTTTTGAATTTACAGGAATACCTATACAAATACACAGACAATTTAACCCCTTGTAGATGGTCTCAGATATGACTGAAAGTACTTGGGAAAATAAAAATAATTTGAAAGAATATTTTGGTATTTTTCTTAATCAATTTTCTACGGCTACCAAGAAAGTGATTCGTGGACTCGGACGGATTAAAACGAAAATAAACAGACATAGTTTATCTAAATCTTGAAACTGCTTGAATATATCTAATATATAAAATCTGTAAATATATATACATTGTCCTATATATATATATATATATACACACACACACATTACTTGAATGAAAATATGTTGCCTAAATATACATATCTTAAATATATACGTACATATAGTCATCTTCAGACGGACTGTTTCGCACCACCTGAGTGTGGCTACACAGCCGATCGATTCAAGCTGGAACCGAAACCGGACCAATTTCGTATCAATCGGAGATTCTAACCCCTAACCTATCGACGCTCGGCAAAGAGAAATGCGAATTTGCATATTTATTTTTTTATAAGCACGCCAGTGACCTAGAGAACTCAATCCGTTGGGAGAGTCTTGCATTTGGAGATATTGGAAATATTTACACTGTTCGAACTGTTTCCCTCATCTTTATTGTCATATTCACGACGTTTCGGACATTGTATGCTTCGGCCTTCTTCAGATGAAATCGTTAGGAATTTATTTAATTTACGGGGGTAGATTTTTTTAATTTCACGCGTCATACGTTTGAATGGATTTTGTTAATGCAGTTTGATAACTCAACTCTCCCAGTTTTTGCCCCCTCTGTTGTGGCCAAGGATTGAATTCACAACTCTTTGAGTTAAGTCACATTTTGGATCAACGTTTTTATCCTCTGGGACATGTGTCACCTGAAGAAGACCGGAGCCAACAACAGGCGAAACGTCGTGAATATGGCAATAAAGATGAGGACGACAGCTCGGTGAGCTTTTTGGCTTAACGCTTCTCCCACATACATATAATTGCCTCATACTTTAAAAAAAATTAAATGTAAAACCGGTTAAAAAAATGTCAAGAAAAAATATCCAAGTTTGGAATTCCCATCATACCCCGCAACTAGTACTTCTATCTAGAATGTTGGCGTCACCAAAACTTTCTTGATGTCATATTCACCCAAGAGGCCACAGCTTATAGAGGACACTGCTAATCTGAACTGTATATTCGTATCGTTGAAATAAACAATTTTGATTAATTATTTTTGATTTCCTTGTATCTTACTTGATTTATATTGATTTTAATTTTTTTGCCATCGTATTTTTGTAACTTTTGTGATGTCAACGAATACTCGTTGTCGCTTTCGTCATGCTCGTAGTAGTAGAGATTTTGTAATCGCAGATACAACTATCGTAACGCCGTTGAACAATGCCGGTGTCAGAAGCATTCGAATAACACTCACACTGATACTACTTGCTTGATAATACTCGCTTGAACTGTAATCCGTATAGTGGTCCGAATAGAGAAATAGTATAGTGATCAGAGTAGAGGATAGCGGTCCGTATAGTAATAGAGGATAGACGAGATATAGCGATCAATCTAAACGTCACGCGACTTCCTACATATACCTTTCCTCTATGGTCACGTGATTCACTTAATTCAATAATAGGATCACCTGTGTTTGCTCACTGCCGATCTATGTTCAAACTTTATTCCTATATTCCAGAACCTTTGTCTATATTTTTTGTTCTTCCTTCGTTGTATTAACTTTCTCTTAATACTTGCCTCAGCACATGTTTATGCGTATATATATATATATATATATATATATATATATATATATATATATATATATATATATATATATATATAAACTGCGTCTAGAGATTATATGCAAGTTATGAATTGGTATAAAGAGTTGCGTCTTTAATGTTAAAAGTCCTATTATGATGTTGTTTAGATTATACTCAATATTATTAACTTAGGTATATAGTGATAGAGAAAACTATTGCTTTTGGTTTTGAAAAAATTTTACTAAGTTAACAAAACAGACTAATTTGACTCTCAGTAGTTTATTTGCAACTATTTATTTTGATACTTTTACATTATTATACCTTGTAAAACTAATGTAAAAAAATAATATGAAAAGATTTTAGAACAAATTCGTCAATTTCTTAAAGGAAAAACATAAAAAAAGATTTTATTTTAAAAACAAAAGATTTATTAACAAAAAATAATAAGAACTTCCTAAAATGTTTTGCACAAATGCTCCTTTCTTTTCAATAACTCTTAGCAGCCTATTGTCAACATCTGATGTTAGATTTGCAATTTTAGCGGCTGGTAAGTTGTTTGTAGCAACTTTAGCTGCCTCCCAGAGGTCACGCTTGCTGTTGAATTGCCTTCCATTAGAATAAATATCCCTCTTGAGGATGCTCCACGTGTTCTCAATGGGATTCAAGTCACAGCTATTAGAAGGCCAATCCATAAGAGAATCTTCAACAAATCCCTTTTCTTTCAACCAGGATTTAGTAAACTTTGATGCATGACTTGGTGCGTTGTCTTGCATAAAGATCATAGATCTATGCTTGGCTAAAGACTGGTTATCAAGCCATTCAAAGAAATATTGCTCTAGAAAATCACAATTACTTTTGAAATTCATTTTAACCCCGTCGTTCAGTTTAAATGGACCCACAAGCTCATTACCAATAATCCCAGCCCATATCATGATCCCATCGCCGCCTTGTTGGCGTTTAAAAAATTTTCTTGAGTCATGTTGCTTGCAAACCCATCCTCGAGCCCATCCATCGGGCCCATCGAGGGTGATCCTTGATTCGTCTGTAAAAAGCACTTTACTGAAATCAGTTTTCATGTATTTTTTTGCCCACTGCAATCTTCTTTCCTTATGTTTTTTTGTTAAAATGGGTTTCTTTATTTGATTTTTTACATCAGCAAACTTCCTTAATGCTTTACACCTTGTTTCCCTTGACACCATAGAAGCTCCAGCGGCCTCAAATATGAACGCACTTGACGCATTTGGGTTTCTTATTAATTCTCTTCGGATATGTGATAGATCTCGCTTTGTTAAATTCCTGAATTCAGCCTGAGACTTTTTCTTCCTTGGTTGAATTCCCATTTGACATATTTTCTTGATTGTTCAATGATCCCTTTTCAAATCCTTAGAAATTTGAAGCGAAGACTTTCCTTTGCTAATTTCTTTGATTATATAATTCTTTTCATTCATTGTTAGTTCTTTTTACGAGCCATAATACTAAATTCTAGTTCTTGCAAATAATCTCTTGACACTGCAAATTGCTATAATTACTGAAAAAATACTAAATATCAATCTGAAATTGAAAATTGGGACTTAATTGCTTTCATGCTTACTCGCTATACATAATAGTACAAATTATTTTATTGGATAACACATATCTAGGAATTTTACATACAATATTAGACAATACCTCTTTTGCATATAATCTCTAGACGCAGTTTATATATATATATATATATATATATATATATATATATATATATATATATATATATATATATATATATATATATATATAAACTCGTGTCTTTAATTTTGTGATTCATTTTCAACCTGTCTTGGGATGTTACTATTTTAAAATATAAGTCAACGTTATATTAACTGTCTCTATTTAAGCCAGGCACTTCGCACTTTTCATAAAAATAGGAATCAGTTTCAGAGGCATTTAGATTGTATAGTTAAGGATATTAATAAATCTAACCAAATATTTGTTAAATCCGATAAAACTACTAATTTTTACAAATTTCATCTCAAGAATTACAACGCATTTATCAGAAACTAAAAGTTATAATATGACAGGTATTAATAATATTGTGTTGAAAGAATTAACACTGCTTCTAGAAATATTACTTAAAATTAGCGATAGCGTTAGTAAGCTCTGTACTAAAGAATCATATGTCTTATGATCATAAACCAAAGTTTGAGACCAAATTTTCTACGAGGATCATAAACGCTACCAGACCAGAAATTGGGAGGATAAGCAAAGTTACAATTCCGTCTGGCCCTGCCGTCTTGTTTCATGTTTTTTTTTTTTTTATTTTAATTATAACGGTTAAAATGCGATGACAATGTTCCGCTGTTTGACATGAATAGACACATCAATGTATCTCTTTTGAATATGATCACTCTTTTTTTTTTTTTTACTTGTCATGTTCAGGGAAGATGAAATATGTTCTAGGTCAAACTCCGTCGACTCCTTAACACTTTTCTTTCTCTTCTCTTACTCTCTTCCCCTCTCTATGTTTATTTATCTTTCTCTCCACCCTTAAGAACGCCCCCCCCAAACCCTTATTTTTAAATCTCTGTCTTTCCCCACTTATTTTTTTTTTTTTTTAAATTTCCTTTTCTCTTTTCTCTCCCTTCCGCTCTTTTTTTCTTTTTTCTTTTTTTCATGTGTCTGGGTAAATATAAACTCTATTTATTTTTGTAAAATTTTAGTCTGAAGAGATGGTCTCCGCATCACATCAAAAAAGTTATCACCTAAATGGATTTCAAGGACTCTGCTTTTGATCATTCATATATATATATATATATATATATATATATATATATATATATAAATATATATATATATATATCAGTCTATCTCAGTCAATATATATAGATAGATATGTGTGTGTGTGTGTACATATAAATAGATTAATAGATAGGTATGATGAATACTCACAGATAGATAGATATAATGAATGCCCTCAGATATAATGAATGTCCTCAAACACATAGATACATAGACAGAAAGAAAGAACATACTAATATAGATAGATAGATAAATATGAACAGACTGAGATAGATAGATAGATAGATAGATAGATAGATATGAACAGAGATAGATAGATAGATAGATAGATAGATAGATAGATAGATAGATAGATAGATATAATGAATACCCTCAGAAATAATGAATGTCCTCAAACACATAGATACATAGAAAGAAAGCACATACTAAGATAGATAGATAGATAGATAGATAGATATGAACAGACTGAGACAGATAGATAGATAGATAGATAGATAGATAGATAGATAGAGAGATAAATATGAACAGACTGAGATAGATAGATAGATAGATAGATAGATAAATATGAACAGAGATAGATAGATAGATAGATAGATAGATAGATAGATATGAACAGACTGAGATAGATAGATAGATAGATATGAACATACTGAGATAGATAGATAGATAGATAGATAGATAGATAGATAGATAGATAGATATGAACAGACTGAGATAGATAGATAGATAGATAGATAGATAGATAGATAGATAGATAGATATGAACAGACTGAGATAGATAGATAGATAGATAGATAGATAGATAGATAGATAGATAGATATGAACAGACTGAGATAGATAGATAGATAGATAGATAGATAGATAGATATGAACAGAGAACAAAAGCCATTTCTTTAACTGGTTGGTATGAAAACATTGTGACCACAATAAAAAAAAAAGTCACGTGTGAAAATCCGACGCCCTCTCCAAAAAATATCCTTCAGGAAACATTGCAATGGAAAAGAGGACGAAACAGACAGAAAAAAGAATTCGACAGACAGCATCAATGAGTCGATCTTTGTAGAAAAAAAGGGCTATAGGACATGACCTAGAAATAGAATCTGATACATTCAGGAGGTCAGCGTCACCATGATTATTAGATCAGTGACCATGATTGAAAATTATAATATATTTTGTAAATAGAGTGATCGGAAAGAGAGGAGATTTGCCGAAACTTAGGCCCTATACCATAACCACCAAGAATGGAGTGAGTCAATGATGCAGTAAACAGTAGAAGATCCGCAGGGACGTGTTAAGTTAGGGAACCAATTATATTGAGAGTTTTTTTTATTCCTTATATTCATTGAGCTTAGCTTTGTATGTCAGGATATAAAATGAGGAAAGCAGAAAGGCTATACTGAGTCGATCAACGTGGAAAATGATCATTGAATTCTAAAATGAGGAAAGCAAAAAGGTCGATCATCGAGGAAGAGGAACTACTTGTTTAATTATTCAACATCCTCAATATTTGCTCAAATGTCCAACATTGTCGGCGTAAAAGAATATGCAACTGCTTCAGCTAAAATAGAGGCTAATACTTATATTGGCTTTATTTATAAATGAGTCATGATAAAAAGCAGTTTGCTCAGACTCACCTACGCGTGCACGTACCTATAAACACATACGCACCTATGCAGGTTAAGATTAACAAAAATGTTTTGAAAAATGGAGATTTATTAACTATTTTCGTGAAAATAACCAGCAAAATTCTGAATAAAACTAATAAATTTAGACATGTCATCTATCGTCAAGAATTCTAAATAAATGCGCATGCATTTCTATATTTCTGTGTTACGCTTATATAAATAAATACATACATACACACACACACATATATGTGTGTGTGTATGTGTGAATGTGTATACTTGTGTGCGTATGTGTTTCTGTGTATGAAAGTATATATAAATATATGATTATATATATATACATATGTGTGTGCGTGTGTGTATGTGTGCGTGAATTTGTACAATAAAACTGTTTTTACAGACAGACTAGGTTTATCTTGTCCAGGTATATATATATATATATATATATATATATATATATATATATATATATATGTATGTGTGTGTGTGTGTGACTGTGTGTGTTTGTGTACGAATATGTTTATATATATACGTTTATATATAAATGTTTTATATACATATATATATATATATATATATATATATATATATATGTACGTATATTTTTATATATATATATATATATATGTGTGTATGTGTGTGTGTACGAATATGTTTATAAATATACGTTTATATATAAATGTTTTTATATACACATATATATATATATATATATGGACGTATATGTTTATATATATATATATATATATATATATATATATATATATATATATATATATATATATATATACCAATAGCATTTTTCTTTTAATACTGCAATATCACGGGTCACAGGGTGTGCATAATTGAAAATAGACAAGTTCTTTTTTTTTATTATTCTCTCAGTTCCACTAGATTTCAACCCAGAAATATAATTTGTTTGTAAAGTATTTACTTTATATTTCCATTTTCTCCTCACCTTTTGTTTTTCAATTATTATTTTTTTTTTTATTTCAACATTAATGGTATTTTTTCTCTCTTTATTAGTTTCTGTAGGAAGGCTATAATAATCTTCTTTTTTTTTTTTTTGGTGATAGCATATCTGAAATCGAGTATTCAAATCTTAAAGAAAATAATAATAAAAAAAACCCACCTCCACATCCATCGCTACACATAACTGCACACAGACGAACATACGTAGAGAATAACATAAAGCAAAGGTGTTTTTTAGTCAGATTCGTGTGTACATATAAATAATGTGATGTATGTCTATATATTTTCACATATTTAGAAATATGAGCTTATATTATTCATAAATATTGAAATGCTTATTCCAATTCTTGTGCTCTGTATATTTTATCAAATGCACAGCTTTGTGCCAAAGCACCGCATATATAATAAAAAAGATATCAGCGTTGCATAAACAAACAAGGACCTAAGGATTATTTTTCTTTCTTTTATTTAGTTTTTGACGAAAAGTCATTTATAATA
This sequence comes from Acanthosepion pharaonis, assembly GCA_903632075.3. Lineage (NCBI taxonomy): Eukaryota > Metazoa > Mollusca > Cephalopoda > Sepiida > Sepiidae > Acanthosepion > Acanthosepion pharaonis. Next base: position 1,461,093 of record CAHIKZ030005479.1, read on the forward strand.
TCTTTTCCTTTTCAAGTGGAAAAAAAAATAAAGAAAAGGAAAAGAAAGCACATTTGGTGTTTACAGAAGAAAATCACATTCGTTCGTTTCTAAATCTACGAACAGCCTTTTTCCGATTTAAAAGAAATGGCAAAGAAAACGAAAAAGAAACCTTCACAGTTTCGACGTAAAGCCTGAAAAAGGTCCGTATTCCTTAAACAATTTCTATTAAAATCGATTTTATTTAAATCAATATATCTGTGGAATGAGCCGATTTACACAGCTCATTAATGTTTTAACATTATGAAGTTTTTTCTTCCAGAAAATCTAGTTCCCGTAAAATCACTGAAGTTAAGCAACGTTGAGTCAGATCAGTACCTAGATAGGTGACTGCTTAGGAATACCAGGTAATCGTGGATGTGCGTTTGGTCTAAAGTGCTTAAGGCCACATCACACTGAAACACTAGTTTCCATACGATCACCGAAGTTAAGCAACGTTGAGCCTGACCGGTACCCAGATGGGTGACCGCAATGTAATACCAGGTAATCTTGGATGTGAGTTTGGTCTAAAGTGCTTTAGGCTGTATCACATTGAAACACCGATTCCTGTACGAAGTTAAGCAACCTTGAGCCTGAACACTAACAAGATGGGTGACAGCCTGGGAATACCAGGTAAACTTGGTTGTGTGTTTGGTCTAAAGTGCTTAAGGCTACATCATATTGAAACACCGGTTCGCGTACGATCACTGAAGTTAAGCAACATTGAGCCTTATCAGTACCCAGATAGGTGACCCCTAGGGCTGTTAGCATGGATGCACTAGTGTTGTAGTGGATAATGACTCGGAATTGTTAATCGGATAAACGAATACCAATTCCGGTTGAGTTCGTTATGTTCACTTACGCGAAAGTACTTCTGGGAAAGGCATGAATCCACTTCTCTCCAGCTATGGGTTAATTAGTAAGTCTTGTGTCACTATATGATTGTTATCTTCAAAAAGGAAAATTTGTACAATCTAAACATATTTTCTGGCTTTAAATAATCTGCAAAGGGTTGATAAGCCGTAAAAATTAAATAAAATGATCAACCTGAAAATGACAGCTGGTGGATAAAATAATTAATATTTTAGATGAATCCCTACTATAATTTGGTTTCAAATTATTCCAATAGGTCTATTAAAATCAACCAGCAAAATCAATCTTGAATGAAAACGCACCTGTAATGATGAGGATCGTTTATTTATTTCTGAATATGTGGCATGTATGTATCCAGAAATATCCTGATTTCTTGTTTTTGGTAATTTATCTGTTAGGTTGGCTAGTGAATTCATTGTTGCAGACGCTGCACGTTCATATTTGTGTTCAACACCCACTGTGCTAATCTGTGTGTTTAGCGGAAAGGAAACAAGAAATCTTGATCTCTGTCTGGTGGAATTTCCAAGGAGTTCTGCATTTCTTGTTCCACACTGTCGCACCATCAACGCTAAATTGCATTGCCAGCAAACTAAAGAAGTGGTATCCTGCTTTGGTCAATCGTGGTCGGGCTTTGTTTCAGCAAGACAAGGCGAGGCTAAACACTACCAGGTCGACTAAGGGGAAGTTCAAACAGACGGTCGGTGATGAGATTTTCCATATCCACCATTCAATCCCAATGCTGTTCCGAGTGACTATGGCCTATTCCGCTCAATTGCATAATTCCTCCGTAACCAGCTATTCAACACTTTTTGATGAAGTTAAGAGAGCTTAATTATAGTTTTTGATTCAAAGTCAGCGGGAAAGATGACTTAATATATTTATAAAAATCCGGACTGAGATAGATATATATATACTAGGGTGGTCAGAAAGTCCTGGCTTACTTAGAAAGCGGAAAGAAGACAACAAATCTTGATCTCTGTCTTGTGGAATTTCCATGGAGTACTGCATTTCGAGCTTGTTCCACACCTTCGCACCATCAACGCTAAACTGGATTTCCAGCAACTATACCGCGTGTACGACAAACTAAAGAAGGGGTATCCTGATTTGTTCAAACGAGGTCGGGCTTTGTTTCAGCAAGACTGCTAAGCCACACGCGAAGTTCAAACAGATGGACGGTGTTCAGATTCTTCCACATATTTTCACCAAAAACACATCCAAAGATACGATAATAAGATGACTTAATATATTTATAAAAATCCGGACTGAGATAGGTATATATACTAGGTTGGCCAGAAAGTCCTAGCTTACTTAGAAATCGGAAAGAAGACAACAAATCTTGACCTCTGTCTTGTGGAATTTCCATGGAGTACTGCATTTCTTGTTCCACACCATCGCACCATCAACGCTAAACTGAATTGCCAGCAGCGAGACCGCGTGTACGAGAAAATAAAGAAGGGGTATCCTGCTTTGATCAGTCATGGTCGGGTTTTGTATCAGCAAGACAAGCAGAGGCCAAACACTACCAGGTCGACTCAGGGGAAGTTCAAACAGACGGACGGTGTTGAGATTCTTCCACATCCACCATTCAGTCCCGATGCTGTCCCGAGTGACTATCGCCTATTCCGCTCAATGGCACACTTCCTACGCAACCGGCGATTCAATACTTTTTGATGAAGTGAAGGAAACTTGTTTACAGTTTTTATTTATTCAAAGTCAGTGGACTGTTATCTGGGACAAATTCAAATGTTGGCTGGCCGCTGACAAAAGATCGCCGAGAATGATGGACTTTAATTTGAAGAATAAATGTTGGTGCTGCTCCATAAAATTTTCTTATTATCTTTATGCTTCCTAAGTGCGACCAGTAATTTCTGGCCAACCTAAGAAATGATTTTTATGAGTGCCAGAAAGTTTTTCTCGTCTGAGTCCATCCTTCAAATCTATAAATCAACCATCCGTCCTTGCATGGCATATTGCTGGTTCTCCCGCTAAGTTTCGAGATCCTCGACAAAATTCAGAGACGGATATGCAATATGATAGATCCTGATCTGGCATTTAGTTTACAGTCGCTTTATCAAAGACGTGCCGTGGCTTCCCTCTCTCGCTTTTAGAAGTATTTTCACGGCAACTGTTCCAGCCAGTTGCCTTTGCTGGTTCCCAAGCTGCATGAATTTAAGCGAGCTACTAGTTTCTCATTTCGGTCCCACCCTTTCACTGCTGAAACGGTTACATGTAACCGTCCCTTCTACTCAAACAGCTTCTTCACCCGCACTTCCCATCTGTGGAATTTTCTTCATCATGCTTTCCTGATAACAATAATCTTCATATATTCAAGTGTAATGTCAATCGACATCTGATGCCTTGATCTTGTTTCCCGTCCTTCTCTTAATCCTTTGCTCAAACACACCTCTTTACTCTTGTTTTCTACTCTCTTTTCAGTCATTATGATGGTCGATACTTGATCTATCTCTTACTGTTACATCCCCGGGTAATCCCGGGCTCTACTGCTAGTATATTATAATTTTCAGTCATGGTCATTTGATGCCTTGATCTTGTTACCCGTCCTTCTCTTAATCCTTTCCCCAACACGCCTTTTTACTCTTGTTCTCTACTCTCTAGTGGCACTCCCGCCCTGCTTGGTGTGAAATACTTAAAAAAAAAGTTAAAGCCTCTAATTATATAGATTCATTCGACACTTCCTTTAACCATTTGCGGGTTCGAATAAGCAATGATTTTGGACGGTGTGCATTATTCTTCTCATCAATCCCGCCTAAGACGTTTGACTTAGAGAAATATCACTTTCACCAGAAAAGAACTTAAGCGTTTCAGGAAATTTTCTTTATGCGACTCTCTTCTTCAAACTTGACAAGATAATATCATAGATTTTTTATGAATGGAGTAAAAATCTCTTTTAGATACTTAAACGGGGCGACGTGAAATATGATATTTCAGACAAGAGTTCAACAATATATTTGAAATATTCATCTGAAAATAAGTTCTACCATGTCAAGTTTCAAAAATCATCGGACAGAAAACAAAAATACCTTTCATCATAAGGATTACCCCTCGGAGAGAACTTTGTGCTCGGTTTAATACAGGCTACAATAGAAACATTTACTATTATAGTTACTACAATTATTATACTGTTGGGTTGATATACGACGATGGCCATATTGCACTTGGTCGAAACGTTGTTTCTTGCATAATATCTCTAATAATCAAGAGAAAAATTGTTTAAAATAATAAAAAATATATTAAAAATTATTAATTGCAAAAATGAAATAAAAAAAATATTGAAAAGCAATACGAAGCCGACATGATAAACAAATATCAAAACTGTCTTGTATCTCTATCTATAAAAGACAGGATGTGTGTGTGTGTGTGTGTGTGTGTATAACGAATGCACGGCCGCAATTTTCGATGGATTTGCACCAAAATTTACATGCACATGCTCCAAGTTAGCAGGAAGGCCAAGACCGACTTTGCATTTCCCAACTTTCATCGCTAGTGGAAATAATCGATTTTTTCATGCTTCTACGGCAGTTTTCATGTAGTTTGCGGTCATTTTCTACTGGCCAGAATGAGAGCTTATAGCTGGCTGCCACGAATAGGCAGGAAGATTCTATTGGCCAGTGTGGGAGCCAACAGCTGACTGACACGAATGTTAACTAGCATGCTAGCATGCAAAAAAAAAAAAAAAAATCGATAGCTGCATTCGTCACGAGTGGGAAAAATTTTAATCTGCATGGCACTTTACTCCAATTGGCTCATTCGCTTGCTTAAACTCAACGTTGATTCTGATTCCGCAGAACTGGGTTGGGTGTATTTGTTGTTAACATTCTTTTTTCATTCGGTTTTTCCAGTTACGAGTCCTTTTTTTTAAAGCTGATCGTTTTGTGTTCATTTTGTTTAGTTCTTTTTTTCGTAACAGATTTAATGTTTAGTATAGCTTAGAAAAAAATCGCAGTGTGAGATAGGCAAGAAGTAAGGCATGTAGCAACATCAGCACGGCAAAGGGCACTCCTGTAAAGGCAAGGAAGGGCAAAAATATTTTATGTCAAGTGATAGGGATTGCTGTATGAGTCGTACGATTTTTGAATCAAGCACGGGCAACGCCGGGTCATGTTGCTAGTTAAATATAAAAAGCTCCAAAATTACACAACAGAGAGAAAGTTAGCCTAATGGATACAGGAATTGGTTAATTGTTACTCTCATCTAGTGGTCAGGAGTTCAATTCATGGATCAGTTAGAGAAACACTGGTTCAACAGGAATTCATAATAATTGACACCATAGGGACGAAATAACAAAATATTCAGAAGATATCTCATATCAGACAATAACATGGACGCCTGACGCCTTATTTGGCCGAAACGTTGTGTCTATAATAGCTATAATAATCAAGATCAGAACAATAGTACGACATAATTAAAGTATACAAACAGTCATTGCAAAAATAAAATAAAATATGTCTGTATGCTTATATTAATGTCCCACACAGATTTTATTGGGTGTAACTCCCTCAGTCAGTGAGTGGTTCTAATGAGAGTCATGGAAGGTAACTAGTAGAACAATATATAACGAAACGTATAGAGGCGGTAACGTTTATATAAGCTGAGGGTTTTCAAGTCATGAGATGTAGTTTTCAAGAAAATTCGTTACCAAGAGTTGCCTACAGCAGTTATTGAGAATCTACGAAACTTGCGATGAAGTGTTATACAATATTGGAAAGGAGGACCTGAAACTATTCAATAAGGATAAAGATTTTTATACTTTCAATAAAACAACAGTAGAATACATCGCATTGATACCTAAGAATCAGCATTAACCCGGAAAGGCACAAAATACACACATTCTGCTATATTTAAGCACCTAATATTGTAATTAATATTAGTCAATATTAATTTTAATTGACACTATGTTATTCTACTCATTAAATAACATATGAATCAGCATTAAACTCGGAATGTAAAAAATAGTTGTATTACGCCATCTTGAGCCTTTAATTATTGTTATTAATATTAGTCAAAATTAATTTAATTAACATCATGTGATTCTACTCATTAAATTACAGAGGTATCAGCATTAAACTCTGAATGTAAAAAATGGTCGTATTACGCCATCTTGAGGCTTTAATTATTGCTATTAATATTAGTCAAAATTAATTTTAATTGACACAATATGATTCTACTTATCAAATTACATAAGAATCAGCATTAATCTGGGAATGTAAAAATGGCACATATTACGTCATCTTGAGGATTTGATTATTGTTATTAATATTAGTGAAAAATTAATTTTAATTGACACCATGTGATTCTATTCATTAAATTACATAAGAATCATCATTAAACTGGAAATACACAAAATCTACCATTTTGAGGTTCCTAATATTGTTATATTACGCCCAGCTTTGTGGATGCCAACTTGATCAATTTTCTCAGAGGATAATCGGATTCATAGTTCGTAAATTCGATGAAAATTGTAAACAAAATTAGGCTGTGAATTTTTTTTTGATGTGACTATAAGACATAATATAGAATTCAGAAAATGATTATATTAACGTTTTCTTTTGAAATCTTAGCCATTTGTCTTCCTTGAACCTTGGATTTTGGTAGCCCTTACTCAGACGCAGATTAGTAAATATTAATCAGGTGAATGTGTAGGCAGCGTATCGGTTATCGATGTGGGAACTGGAATCAGTCAGATCGAGTTCAAAATCCAGCCTAAACTGTTACTGTTACCTTCACACAAATGCGACTGGAAAAAGTACGAATTTATCTATTCTAACTATCTTCAGCTAAATAGCAGGGTAGACTAAAGCTACCCTTGAGCGGCAACCAGTCTATCGGAAGGGAAAATGAATTCCATACTGTGGAGAAGGCAACAGGAAACTCCATCGACCATATTTCCTAAGACACGGCAATTAATAATAAAGGAAAGTCTGTGAGAGCCATGACCGCTAATGTTCTGAATGGGTATTTCATTTTTAGAAAGAATATTTTAGAAATATTGACACGTCTTTAAACAGTCTTTTACTAATAATAGCTTTTGAAAAGCAATTGTTTTCTTTGTTTTAATTTGATTTTATCATAATTTTTTGCTGTCCCCCCAGGTTGTTGCTTTTATTTTGTGTTTTCCAGAACTTTTGTCGTCTACAGTTAGCTAGACTTTCCTTCAGATATCGATGTGATAAGCAGAAAAATCACTGTTATGTCTCGAGCAAGACAGACAAGCGTTACAACGACTAATAAATAATCGTTTCTTGTCTTAAACCCTGTCTATTCTTGTAGTTATAAGTCACAGTTTTTATTCAATGTTGCTCTCGACAGGAAAAGAGGGGACAGTCAAGTCAAGTCACGTGGTATCCCTCGACCAATCACTGCTCCGCCTAAACCGTACCCATCAGTGAGAAATTGTCGTAATCACTGACCAGAAAAAAGTCGCAAGTAAAATGATTTTAGAGACATTAATTCAGTGTGTCTGCGGGTAACTAATTTCTTTACTGAATATATATATATATATATATATATATATATATATATATATATATAAAGAGAATCACAGAGAGTCACACAAACATAAATTTATGTCTTATATAAGAAGACGGAAACACACGTGTAAAATTATTGAATGACTGGCTGCTCGTTTCCAAGTACGCCCGTCTGTTCGAGTGGTTAGCTAATCCCTCTTTCAGGCGTCAGCTCAGGCATTTTTATCTATTTATCACCATCCAAAGAGCCAGTTTGTGGTTTATACTTCAACTATACTGAGCAGCCTTTAGTTTTTGAGAAAGAAAGCGAAATCTCGTGCGGATAGTTGCTGAACAAGGCCGGTACTCTCAGTTTCTCGGTCACGATGATTTATGATTTCGTGTTAGCCCGATCATAGAGGGTTACCGAACAGTTTTGTTTGACCAGTTTCACCCACAAGGCTTAGAGTAATCCGTTGTATATTTTTTCATGTGGATCCCAACGTCTCCCCAGGCCGATACTATCAAGAATATTCCTTCATAAATCGATCATCGGGAGATGTGAAGCCGGGTTTCATTGTTAGAACACTTACGTTCGAACAACTCGATCAAACAACCTTAACTATACATAAAGATCCACACGTAAACACACCACAGAGATCCTTCCCTGCCCTCCATTAGATTGTCTGACGCTCAACTTCTCGAGAGCACCTCTCTGCGGCTGCTCGGTCTCACGCTGACTGCTGACCTGACATGGAACAAATACATTGAGTCAATTGCTTCGTTCACTGCAAGAAAAGTTGGCTCCCTGTGCCGCGCCAGGAAATTTTTCTCCCCGGAATCGATCCTTCAGATCGACAAATCAACCATTCGACCTTGCATGGAGTATTGCTGCCATATATGGATCCCCTTCTGTTTGCCTCGGAGTTCTTGATAAGACACAGAGGCGGATATGCAATATAATTGGCCCTGTTCTGGCATCTCGTCTACAGTCGCTCTCTCTCACAGACGAGCCATCGCCTCTCTCTGTCTTTTTTACAAATACTTTCATGGTAATTGCTCCGAGGAGCTGCATTCACTGGTTCCCAGACTTCATGAATTCAAGCGCCCCACGAGGCTGGCATCCCGCTGTCACCCTTTTACTGTCGAAACTATTAAATGTAACCGTCTCTTCTACTCCAATAGCTTCATATCGCACCTCTCGCCTGTGGAACTCCCTTCCCTATTCCAATTTTCCTGAGAGCTATAATCTCTAACTATTCAAATGTAATGTCAATCGACATCTCCAGTTGCCTTGATCTATCCACTATCCTTCTCCTCATCCTTTCCTCTATCACTCCTATCTGATCTTGCTCCAAGTCTTCTGTAACCCCTTGCGTCCTAGTGGCTTCCCGCCTTGCTTGGGGTGAAACGCTTAAAAAAAAATTAATACACGTACAAGTGTTTGCATGACGATACACAATGTGCACACATAAACATGTATAGTGAGTGGTCTTTCCCAGTTTTGGCATTGAAGTCTCTTGAACGGATAATCTTGTCTTCTTTGGCTGCATAGGACAGTATGTTATGAAGCTTAGAGGAAGAGAAATAAAGTCTTTTTTGATCTGATCTTCAGCGTCCAAAGTTGGTGCATAAGCGCTGATGGTGGTGGCATGTTGATTGTTGACTAGGTGGATTCTGAGAGTCATAAGGCATAAGGTGGTTCTGTCAGTTTGGGAAGGAGATCATATCGGGTGGCAAAACCATCTCCATAGATTCTTGGTTGTTCATGATGAAGTCCTTTGCAGAAGTTTACTGGCCTTGCTCTTCTTTGAAAGTTGTCCTTCATCAAATCTTCGAGTTTCACTCAGAGTAAAAATGTCAAGAACTGAACTTGTCCAGATCACGGCCAACAAAAAAAATGTCAAAACTTGTCCAGATCACGGCCAACAAAAAAATGTCAAAACTTGTCCAGATCACGGCCAACAAAAGTTGTTCTTTCTGCCCTGTCTTAGAGTTCAAAGGTTCCATGCCCTAAATTTCATGGTACTGATTCTTGAGGTTTTTCGACAGCATGATGGTGAACCCTCTGGGTGCAGTTTTCAAAACGGGTGTATAAACACCTTTAAAGAAACAGAAACTGTTAAAAATCAAAATGAACTCAAATACACACACCAGCATTAACACGTTAGGTTCAGTCATAAATAATTTTCGTTTTTCTGTATCGACTTTATTCTTAAAATAATAAAGTATGATTGAATGTTATTCAGTAATATATTCATCATCATCTGCAATGATTTTTTTCTCCCTCATCAAGCAGTCCTTCGATATCTTTTGAGTAAAATTTCACAGGCTTTGACGTGAAAAAGTTTACGGTGAATTTTTTTATTGGAGAATTTTTTCCCCATGAAAGCGATCGAAAAAGATGAATAATCGGCTGATGCAAGATCACGTGAATAGGACAGGTCGAGTAGAACAGGCTAACAGAGTTTCAAACTTTTCCCTGTGTTGTTCTGGCTGAATGCGTTTGTATTCATTTAGTTTTCCATTGCGTTTTAAGAACTGTATATGATATTAATGTAAATGAATAATACCCAATGATCCTACCACACGCACATTATCTTATTTCCAGCTCTTGGAGTCGGTTGGGAAGAGTTATCCTTATTCTTGCCTTTAACATTGTCGTATGCAACCCACTTTTCATCGACTGCTATGATATATTTAAGGAACGGTTACTTAGGATGATGCATTTGTCATCGCAATCGGTTCCCCAAAATCGGAAGTTACTTATGACTAAATTTTTTATATCTGTCTATATTTCTGAGATGAGATATTTATATTATTTACATTGTTCGGGCTGTTGTTCTCATCCTTACTGTCATGTTCACGACGTTTCGGCCGCTGTACGCTCCGCCCTTCTCCGAGTAATTGGAATTTCGAACTGAACCCCTTATTTCGTCCACCGTGGTAGTTTGTTCTAGTTTCACGTACCGTGCCTCTTTCGGTTGTCTCAGTTATCTCCCTTTAATGAAATAAAGGGTTCAGTTCAAAATAAAGGATTCAGTTCGAAATTCCAATCACCTGAAGAAGGCCGGAGGTTACAACGGCCGAAACGTCGTGAATATGACAATAAAGATGAGGACAATGGCCCGAACAATGTAAATAATGTAAATTAAATTTGTTATAATTTGCTATTTGTTGAGTATCTATGCTGCACGTTTGATTAAAATGTGACAGATTTCTTGGTCTAAGTATTTCTGTTTGTTTTATATTCCCTGGGAGCCTTCCGAATACCTTAGTTAAAGACAAACCTAAAGCAACATCGGAAATATTTTATTACGGGGGAGGGGGTGCTGCAAAAGTCCAACCCACTTTCGTAAATCAGCCGAGAACAACTTTTCATTTCTCTCTCGTATTATTGTGGATTATTACTAATAAAAAATGAATAAAAGATAATAATAATAATAATAATAATAATAACAGTTAAGAAAAGCGCGCGAAAAAAGAAAAGAAAAAGAAAAAACAGTATTTGATAATGTTAGACAACATTTCGAGAGAATGTCTGTCTTCTTCAAGTTATATCTTAAATTTTTTTCAAGTATAAAAATATATAAATCTATAAAAAAAATCATGTCTTTGTACAAATGTAGCTTGTCTACGATTGAATACAGTAATTGTCGCACTAGGCCGAAAAAAGTGTGAGATGGATCAAGGCTAGTCGACACTAACTATCCTATGCCTAGCTAATCAGATTCACGACCCATTAATTCGTTACAATTTACTCATTCACCATAAGTCACCATTCATTCTTACATACACCAAAATACCTCACACACACAGGTCATCTACTAAAAATAAAAAACAACAACCTGCAGAGTAAAAATTTCAATATGTACGATTGTGTTTACAAAAATATATATAAAAAATTCTATCAATACTAGGAAATGATGGGGGTGGTGGTGATAAAATGTTGTTTGTCTTGTAATGAAAAAAAAAAACGGATGTAGTGGTAAGGAACGCGTCAAAATGAATGAAACGCCGCCAGCGTGTAGGCATGGAACTGAAACGTGCTTAATATGATGGCGATCATGTTCATCTTGTAATTTTCCGTTAGTTGATTAGTTACTAAGAGGAATTAATCAGACAGCTTAGTATAAATCTTATGGAACTCTCCTGCCATTCTATTCATTCTTCCGGGCCAGGAATGTATTAATTTGTTGCGTACGTAACTTTCAGCAAGCGTTTTAAGGATCAGACGACTCTACTATTTACTCCTGCCTCAATAGTAAATCTGGTATCGTTGACAAAACTAACCTGGCTGCTGATTTCGAAAAGGACCTCAAATCTGTGGTTGGCTGGGACAGGAAATGGCTTGTAAACTTTAATACCTCCAAAACGAAACTGCTCTCCTTTAATCACCATTTAGATACTATTATGGAACTCTCCTGTCATTTTGTTCATTCTCCCGGGCCTGGAAGTTATACGAGCCTTATAATTTTCTGTAGATTTAATATCAATAATAATAATAATAATTTTACCCAAGTGGGATGTATGGACTTGAAGTCACTAAGAAATTGTAGCACAAGCCAGAGAAGTTGATCGAAAACGTCAAAATGTTATAGGATTTCAACATCCAAATAAACCGTTTCCCGAGGCCAACAAATCAGACATCGCTATAGTTGAAAGAAAAAAAAAACAAAATCAAAAAACCAAGACAATGCCTCCGGGCCGATGTGGCTCTTCCTGGAGATCACGTTATCAAAAGGTCAAAGAAATTGACAATTTAGAAATACAAAGACATTCAGACTGAGATAATGTGCGACGTTCAAGGTAACTATTGTTCACGTTATCATTGGAGTGTTGGGATCTATACAAGCGAACTTCAAGTCGTAAATTAAGAAAATCAGAATAAAGACTGGTATCCCATCAATACAGAAGTCTGCGTTGCTTGGCACTGCAAATATTCTGAGAGAGATGATGTTTGAGGTCGTACAACTTTATGAAGAACACCATAATGAAAGATCTCTGGATGAAAACGAAAAAAAAGTGAAGAAGGGACAATAATAATAATAATAATAATAATAATAATTATTATTATTACTATTATTATTATTATAATGGTGATAAAATGACAGAATAATGCCCGCGAGTTTCAGATGTAGAATATGAAAAAGACAATTGATTTTATAAACACAGGAATATTCAGAGTGACCCCGGAATTCCACAAGGAATAATAGGAGAAAAACAGTTATCCAAGAATAACTAAATAAAGAAAGAAAAGGAATACACAACAGGAAGAAGAAAAAAAGAAAGACAGAAAGGAAGAAAGAAAGAAAGAAAGAAAGAAAGAAAGAAACAAACAAACAAACAAAGGGAAAGACGCTCTGATGATAGTTGAATATTTAGAAAGAAATAATAGGAGAAATACAGTTATCCAAGAATGACTAAATAAAGAAAGAAACGGAATAAACAACAGGAAAAAGAAAGAAAGAAAGAAAGAAAGAAAGAAAGAAAGAAAAAAAGGGGAAGAGAAAGAGAAAGACTCTCTGATGATAGACGAATATTTAGAAAGGTGTTAATCGATCTCCTACGGGGGACACGAGAAAAGTTTGATTCACAAATAATAATTCCAGTATTGCAAACAATAAAATGAATATAATAGATTGTTAGTAGACGAGAAAATTTCCTGGACTTCTAACAATATATGATGGTAGTCAGTATTGAATATTAATATAACAGCCACTACAACTACCAATAATTATTCATGTTACAAATGATAATTTGTATGAAGAAAGTTAGTTGAGAGCAATGAAGATCGAAATAGATACAGTGAATGGTGGGATACGTCTCCCATGGAAACGAAGATCTGAATAGTTCTTTGTGTGTCTTTGATGACAAACATTCTTGAATCTTGGCAGACGAATGATTCTACTACACTGACACACGTACCATTCTATATAGGCAAACTTAAACATTCATGTAAACGTCGAGATTGTTAAATTTATACCCACTCAAACATATTGGTGGAAATAAACTTGGTTACTTTTAATAATATCAATACTAAAGATTTATACATTTCCAGCATAGTCGTATAACAGTTAAAAGCATCATAATAACTTTTTTTTTTATAAGGGCACTGGTTATTGCAAAATCGGCTGCTTTAAAAATAGGGACAAATAAATATACAGTAATATATGCATAAATCTTTATGGCTAAAAAGAATGACGTTCTTTATGAAAGGAAAAAAAATTGAATTCAAACTCATATATAGATGAGCGGAGAACTGTTGTATAACCAAGGCTAAAGAGACCATTATTTTATATTATGGTGTAACTGGCTCCCAGAACTGGAGGCCTATTTGAAACCTTGTCGTCGTTCCACTGAGAGCGAAGATTTTTAATTTCGGCTCTGGGTTTACTGAAGTTCGCTGCTCTAGTCGGCTTAAGACATTCAAAGATAAATATAGGGATTAATTTAATAATCAATTTGGTTTATATAAATCTGAACTGAAGCAACCCGCCCCACTGCCGTTTTCCAGTCTTAGAATTCGAAAGCGTCTACTTTGCCGAGGTGGTGGTGAGTTATTTTCTACCGTACAAGAACTTTCACACAGACGAAGCGTTACAAGCGTCTTGTTATTCTATTGCAATTTCTATAGTAAATGTTCTGATCGGCTACATTCCACAAGTTCAGATTGTCACAGCTGTTTTTAAAAAAATTGCATTCAAACTCATATATAGATGAACGGATGACTGTTGTATAACCAAGGCTAAAGAGACCATTATTTTCTACTATTTAACCTATAGCTAGAGGGAGAAGAAATGGATTAATAGTTTTTCTATGGATATTCACCCGAAAGGGAATATAACGAACTCAACTGGAATTCGAACTTGGCTCTCCGATTTCTCCTTCCGAGCCGCTGTACGTTAGAACCACACACGGATATATATATATATATATATATATATATATATATATATATATATATATTAGGTTGTTGCAAAAATAATGACGTAATGATGTCGTTTTTGACGTTAAAAATACGTCCAAAAACGACATTATTATATATATATATATATATATATATATATATATATATGCCCGCTTGCATGAATTATCCGTTGGTATACTAAGCTACTCTCCTCTCTCATCTTTTTATGGTATGTCCTTCGCAAGTGTTTGATTGTTCTTAATAAAGGAATTCTATCTATAAAACCTTCTTGTGTGGTCGTTGCTCGGGATTAAATTGTTTCAATGTTTTAGATATTCAGCAAATTTCTTATAGCCGTAATAGCTTTCAAATAGTATTGCATATTCACAAACCTAGTAATCAAACAAAAACAGGGTTGAAGTGTCATAACTTGATTCAACTGCAAGTACAAACGCATAAACGCCCCCTCCTTCTTCGCACGTTTACTATAAATCTGGAGTCAATAAGAGGTTTTTTGGGAAATTTTCCCTTCCAACGTTTCAATAATCCTTCTCAAACAATCTTTGCATCAAAGACTGTTGGAATGCCAATTTAGGATGGAATCATATAAAGAAACTATTGGCTAAAAGCCGATTTGGGACCTCGTTTTTTGAAGATTTCGTCCACTTAACTGAAATACTTTAAACTAAACATTCACGCAAGACAGTTTGTGTGCCATGTGTAATTTACATGGCCAATTTGGAAAGCATCGGATCAAAAACCAGGGAGTTATGGCCAAAAAACTGGCTTTTGAAACAGTTTTTCGTGGTTTTTCATGAAATGAGGTGAATCGAGCTGGACTAAAGCCACACTATGTTATTTCTTGCATTTGGTTTTTACAAAAAGTCGTACCCAGCTTCAATTTTATCAATTTTTCTGCCAAACCAGTGGGGCGAGAGGCCTGAAGATTGACAAGTTGGTCTCCACTTAAATTGATAAATTTGCAACATGTGTATATAATTTCAGGGAAATCGGTCAATTAACGTGAACATGCATAAATAGCATACACACACTGACATCTGTTATATATATATATATATATATATATATATAATTTGAAAAACGTTCATCTCTGCTTCATATAGTTTATAAAATAGAGTAGATAAGTTGGCCATTAAAACAAAGTCAAACGAAAGGGTATCAATGAATTCAGTACGAAAGATATTTATTAACATTATCCACGTGACAAAAATGACATTGAGGTTCCAAGTTCGGAATTTTCGAATACGCTTTTGTTCTTCATCAGCGAAGAAATAAACAGAGGGACGGTGAAAACTATCCGACATTAGTTCTTGAGTTTGGGTAAAGTCCGTTTGTAGGTGGAATTGTAGGAAAAATCCGTTCCCTGTTTGATTTCTTGCTGTGCAAAACTTTATGTAAAAATAACCATATTTAAAAAAAAAATTGTGATTGTTGGTGGGTGGAATGGGAGTGAGATGTTGAACATAGAAGAAAAATGGTTACAGGACGAGGGGTGGGGACGGTATTAGTGTTGCATGATTTTGTGTTTTAGTATAAATTGTGGGAACATAGCATCATTGGCAATAAAAATAAAAGAAAAAAGAGAGAGAGAAAGAGACACAGAGAGAGAGAGAGAGAGAGAGAGAGAGAGAGAGAGAGAGAGAGAGAGAGAGAGAGAGAGGAAAGAAATTGCACACAATAAAATGAGATAAAGAATTATTTTAGGAAAATATACAATGGGGTGCGGAAAAAATAAACTGAAATAAAAATAAAGAAACAATATCAAAATAGTAAAAATAAAGATAGCGATAATATGAAAAGGGAGGAGTGAAAAAAAAAACATACAGAAATAAATGTGTTGTGTATTGGGATAGGATCAGAGTGTAAAAAGGCAATAAAAAGAAAATAAAATAAAAGAGAAAAAACGAGGGAAGAAATACTATAAAAAAGGATTAAAGAATCCTTTTTGAAAATCATTGCCAGAAAATGGGGGGGGGGTACGGAAAAAATAAACTGAAATAAAAACGTAACAAAAAATACTAATAATAATGATAATGACAATATAAAAAAAGTGGAGAATGAAACATACAAACAACGATCTGCTGCGAACATGAGTCTATCTGACCGTGTGTGTGTACATATATATATATATATATATATATATATATATATATATATATACAGTGTAACCCGGATATAAGAGAAACCCGGATATAAGAGAGATTTTCTCTGGTCCCAAATTAGAGCCTGTGTTAATGTATATAAAATAGACCAAACACGGATATAAGAGAAACCCGGATACAAGAGACTTCTTCTCCGGTCCCGACAACTCTCTTATATCCGGCTTACACTATATATATATATATATATATATATATATATATATATATAGTTATGGGTAATCCCAAGGAGCTAATATTTTAAAGAAAAACAGACCTTAAGTGGTCTGTTTTTTTTTTTTTTTCTTTTCTGTTTTTCATCGGTATCCTTTCGTTTGACTTTGTTTTATTGACCAAGTTATCTACTCTATTATATATATATATATATATATATATATATATATATATATATATATAGTATCAAAATATTTTTTCCAAACAAGGAGAAGGTTCATGTGAACATATACCCTTCGTTTTATCGTTATTAATTTTAAAGTTTACGGCGATGCTGTTAAATGTACAATCCAAGATACAATCCAAAAATATTTGTACAAAATTTGGGGGCGAGTTCCTGACACCAAAACAAAGTAAAATGTCTATATAAATTATGTCCAAAAGGCTATCGCTGTACCTCAACACAACAACTTATAACGAATGTTCAGTGTCCTCCGTTTGCTTCTACACACGTATGTACCCGTCGGATCAATGATCATGGACCCTTCCAAATATTTTTTTCTTTATATTGATTTTATATATATATATATATATATATATATATATATATATATATATATATGTGTGTGTGTGTGTGTGTGTGTATATATATATATATATATATATGATTTATTTTATTTATTTATTAAACAGTGTGTACTACATCAATCATCCTGCGCATTCGAGAAATCTAAGTAAAGGAAATGTGTCTTACGCCGGGGATCAAACCTGCGTCCCTCTTTGTAGTGGTCGAACATATATATATATATATATATATATATATATATATATATATATATATTTGTTATATTCCGTGTTAATAGGAATATGGAATGGACAAACACGGTGGATAAATAGTAACAGGTTTATTGTAGAAACCATTACACCAAGCATGGGAGTAATAGTTATGCGCACGGTCGTCGCAAGTCAGTACAGTTTTATGCCTGCTGATATCGGAAGGCCGCTAGTTCTCGCAGATCCCAGCTCGAAGCTATTTAGCAACTGCCCCACGCAGTCACATGTGGCACAAGGCCGAATTTAATGTAGGGTTCCCGAGCCCGTAGGCCCGGCCAAAAATTCCTGTGGACCCCGCATAAACGGGTTCGGGTCTGTCTACCTCCCCGGACGAAACTCTGCCTTTTGGCATAGCCTCAGCATAGCCTCGCTAGTTCGACTAGCGCAGCTGGGAAAGATCCCACCTCGACACTCCGTCCTTTGTCCTCACGGGTACTTATAGATGGTTACCACCTCTAGTGCTGTCATTCATGGGGGTGGCAGGTTATTCCATCGCATCATATATATATATATATATATATATATATATATATATATATATATATATATATTCGGTTTTACCCCGAGTAATGTAGTAAAGCCACTAAGACACAAGGGGTTAATGTGGAAGAATTAGAAAACAGAAACATTACTAAGGAGTGAGAACAAAAAGAGGCATCGGGAGAATAGTAGATAGCGATTGACATTGCATTTAAATTTTTTCAGATTAAAGTTGACTGAAAAGCATGGAGACGGAATGGCGTTCTACAAGCGAGAAACACGAGAAAAGGAACAGTTAGCATAGAATTTACGGCTACATCTCTCCAGCTCAACTGTAAATTGATGAGATCTCCACAACAGTCTAGTACCGCGCTTAAATGCAAAGGAGTTCATCCGAATAATTGCCGTGAAATTATTTATAGAAAAGGCATAGAGAGGCAACATTACTGATGTTGGAAAGTAAATGAAGCCGAGACGCCAGATCAGGACCAATAATATTGCTGATTTTTCTTTTATTGTTAAAATTATAGGCATTTTTGCATATTATATTTAATAAACTTTTTTTTAATGTACGAATATCTTTTCGCAATTGTCTGGCCAATTTTACTCCAAAGGCTTGTTTTATTCACAAGACTAGTTTTACTCACAAGGTTTGAGTCCCCCCCCCCGCTATGGGTCTTCTGACACGGTGCCGCATGTTGGGTTTGTTTCTCAAGGCCGATAACGCCAAGAAATGATTTTCCTGACACATGGCGGGATTCAAAACTGTTTAGAAGCCGTTGTTAGTTGTACTAGCAGGAAATCATTAGTCATCGTGACCGAGAGCTTGAGCGTACTGGGCTTGTTCGATAACGCCAAGTTATGCGCTCTCTCCAAGAAATTGTGTCTAAACTTCGCTCAGCATTATTTGCAGTATAAACGAATGTAGCTGCGCGGGCGTCGGAAATAGAGATTAGCTAGCAATTAGACATTGTTGGAAGCCAGGTATTTTTGTTTCAAATTTGTTATATTTATGGTGGAAGTGCGTCCAATATCAGAGATGTGTTTGTTTTAATTATTTCTGCTAAGCAAGGCAATAATGACACTAAGACGCAGTGGGCTATTGAGAGTGAAAGAGAATAAGAAGACGTTAGGAGAAAGGACAATAAAAGAACAGAATTCAGGAAGACATAAGATACCATGAAGACTGCCTTTAAGCATGAAACAGTCTTTCGCCGCCAGGTGTTGAACTCAACGTCCACTTTTATATTTACATACCCTTATATCAAGGAGAGCATACCTTAAAACACAGACACACACACACACACATACATATATATATATATATATATATATAGTGTGTGAAGCAAATCGATGACTGAACCGATTGAGTTCTTGGAAGCTTATGAACACTCGCGGTCTCAAGTAAACTGGTACCACGTGATGGTAAAGCGACATGTGAACTCAATGAATACCACAAACTAATCCTATGACCAATGAGATTCTTTTGGAAACACCCCATCACGCATCCAAGAAGACTGATCAATATTTCATATGAGAATGACTGAGTCTAGTTAGGTCGTAATATATATACACATCTATACAGGCATATATATATATATATATATATATATATATATATATATATATATATATATATATAAAGAGTGAAAAGAGAGAGCGAGAGTAAGAGATAGAGAGAGACAGAGAGAGAAGGAGAGAGCAAGAAACAAAGAGCAAATGAAGGGATTAAAAGGGTGGAAATAGACGTATTCAAGATTGACTCACTTCTCCATGTATCCACTTCTCAGTGTAAGAATCATTCGCTTATGCAAGCGGAAGTACTTATAAAAGTTTATAAAAACGCAAATCCTCTCGTGCTTCCACATGGATATGAATTTAAAACGAATGAGCATATTTACGGATCTCTAAGCAGTTAACTAGAGAAATCCGTGGTCGGCTTATTAGTTCGCTAATGTTCAGTCGATACACAAACACAGATGAAATCCTAGTGGACGACCCTCTAAATTTGATTAGTTCTATTTAGTCTAAAGAAAGCATTATTGCCTCTGACAATGGCATGTTCACTTGAAATAAATAAATATGTACTTCCTGTCCGAATTCTCATTATTATTAAGATTTCTCATAAATTCTATTGGCAAAATTTGAAGTGTCTTCATCTCGTGGACGACAAGGGATCAAAACATCAGATATACGTCGATGAATCAGTAAGTCTATAATAAGTACAGGATGTAGACAAAGGAATTCTAACTACCACACAGGCACCACATCGGGTCTTGATAAAGACTGCGATGGTCGAAAGTTATTGAAGAAAAATAACAAAATATGTTCATCGGACAGTTTATACACAACTCTGTGTTACAATACTGTCATGGGTCCTTACCTATAACTACAGACTGAACTCTTCCTAACACTATGTATACTACGCCTCTCAAGAGAGAGAGTCGAATCAAGCCGATCTTTTCGACTTGACGGTCGAACTCTCTGCTTTTGAGCAGAAAGGAACCCGGACGAGGTTCCGCCGAAGGGCAGAATCTCGTTCGGGGTGAATGACCTACCATATCTCGTTTTTACGAGTCATACGGGCATATTTTTGGCTGAGCCTACGGGCTCGGGAAACCCACGATAAAAATGACCTTGTGTCGCATGCAACCCTCGTGGGGGTGGCTAGATACTGAATCAAGCCGAGCTTTTCGGCTTGACGGTCGAACTCTCTGCTTTTTGAGCAGAAGGAACCCGGACGAGGTTCCGCCGAAGGGCAGAATCTCGTTCGGGGTGAATGACCCACCCTATCTCGTTTTTACGAGTTATACGGGCATATTTTTTGGCTGAGCCTACGGGCTCAGGAAACCCACGATAAAAATGACCTTGTGTCGCATGCAACCCTCGTGGGGGGTGGCTAGATACTGAATCAAGCCGAGCTTTTCGGCTTGACGGTCGAACGCTCTGCTTTTGAGCAGAAAGGAACCCGGACGAGGTTCCGCCGAAGGGCAGAATCTCGTTCGGGGTGAATGACCTACCCTATCTCGTTTTTACGAGTTATACGGGCATATTTTTGGCTGAGCCTACGGGCTCAGGAAACCCACGATAAAAATGACCTTGTGTCGCATGCAACCCTCGTGGGGGGGTGGCTAGATACCGAATCAAGCCGAGCTTCTCGGCTTGATGGTCCAACTTTCTGCCTCTGCGCAGAAAGGAACCCGGACGAGGTTCCGCCGAAGGGCAGAATCTCGTTCGGGGAAAATGACCTACCCGATCTCGTTTATACGGGTTTTACGGGCATTTTTTGGCTGAGCCTACGGGCTCGGGAAACCCACGATAAGCTCGGCCTTGTGCCACATGTAACCCTCGTGGGAGGGTGGCTAGATACCGAATCAAGCCGAGCTTCTCGGCTTGACGGTCGAACTCTCTGCCTCTGAGCAGAGATGAACCCATACGAGGTTCCGCCGAAGGGCAGAGTCTCGTTCGGGGAGGTTGACCTACCCGATCCCGTTTATACGGGTTCTACGGGCATTGAAACCCACGTTAAACTCTGCCTTGTGCCACATGCAACCCTCGTGGTGGGGTTGGCTAGATACCGAATCGAGTCGAGTCGATAGTAGTTCACTCCAAACCAGACTGACAGTCATACTAACACCTTCCACATCTTGTATTATTATTTCGTGTAATATACCTTCGTTATTTCTACTCTTGTGTTCGTGTTGTTCTTCCTTGGTCCTAACCTGGACCATAACAAATACTCAATAGCTTATCCAAAAATTATAATAAAAAATAAACAAAGAAACCTTATTTACATTATTTTCATCGTATGGACTGTTTTTCTCATCTTTATTGTTTTATTCACGACATTTTGGCCGTTGTACGCTCCGGGCGTCTTGAAGTGATTGGCATTTCGACCTGAATCCTTTATTCGAACTGAATCCTTTATTTCGTTAAAGACATTCCGTTAGGACAATCTACCCCGATGGACGAAATAACATTCTGCTCACTTGAAGAAGGTCGGAGCGTACAACGGCCGAAACGTCGTGAATATGGATTTAAAGATGAGGACAACAGTCCGAGCAATGTAAATAATTACAATATCTCATCTTAGAAATATAGACAGAAACAAACCTTGTCGTTTTTTTTTTTAATCAAACTTGTTTGGATGAATAGTTGGTGGCTATACCTTATTCACACACACACACACAAATACATATATATATATATATATATATATATATATATATATATATATATATATATAACTGATTAGTAATTTGGGGATTTCTGTAATTTTCTTAATTCATTATGTTTAGAACCGGAATCCTCACATGCGCAAAATCACTGTATGGCCGTTTCGTCCTTTATAGGACTCATCAACAGTTCACATACTCTACCGACTCTGAGAATGGAACCCGAACCGTTACGATACGCAATCATCATATCACTGGGCCAGCAGGCGACCCCATCTAGCGCAGCACATCCTATCACCATCTTTCTTAACTTAGTTTCCCCTCCGCCACCGTGAACTTCTGGTTCAATGTATGAGGCTTGCGTCGTATCAGAGTCGGTAGACGTTGTTTACTGGTGATGAATCCCAAAGAAGACGAAGCGCCTATCCAGTGCTTTTCTGTCTGTGCGTGTGTGTTGAGGATTCTAGGTGTAGACATGATGATTTTTTATGAATATATATATAGTCGACTCTCCCTTCGATATTCGACGTATGAGGGTCAAGCAGATCAGTTTCCAGGAAACCGACAGCCCGACACCGGCACATGAGATTTGATTATAGTGGTGAAGGCTTCGTGCAGGACCATCCAGACTTTTTGAAGGGCCGAATACAGAGACCTGGTGCACCAAGTGCCACAAGGTCCCCCAAACGACCCTCCGCAGGTTTGGAATTCCGAGTTGTCCTTCTCCTAGACCGGTTGCCATCCAAGGCTATAAAACCCATAGCTGGAGGGAGAAGAAGAGGATTCATACCTTTCCCAAAGGTATTAGCACGTAAGTGAATGTAATGGATTCGACTGGAATTCGAACTCGCTCAGGCACTTTTGTGTTTGTTCAACACCCACAGAGCCTGCAAATATGCAGAGCAGACCTTAGTTTCTGGAAGAGAGCTAGTTATCTAGTGTGATCAATTTGAACAAGGCCAGCACGCTCAAACCTTCGGCCACACTGACTTGTGGCTTTGTGCTAGCACATCTATCGACGGCTACCCAATTTCAAAGGCTTGGGTCAACCCTTGGTATGGTTTTCAGGCACTTTCCAAAGGTGCCCCACGCTGGGATCAACCTCGATCTATTCCGATAACAAAATCTGACAAATCGACCATGGTGAGATTCACACGTTGTAACCCCTCTGCCATATATATATATATATATATATATATATATATATATATCCTCTGTATCCTTGGAAACGTGAATTATGAATTTTTGCAGTGCCTTTAAAACCCAGTAATTTTAAAAATAAGTTACTTCAAAATTCGCTTGAGGATGAAATGGAACTAATGGCTTTAATTTAATTACAACATTAAATTCGAAGCTTTTAGCTTCCATTTTTGAAACATGGTTAGAACTGTGTAGCGAAAAAACATATTTTAAATCAACTAATTTATAATATATATATATATATATTCTTTAATTTTAGCGTGTATGACGACGTTTTTATATATACAGCTGCGTATACTTAACTGAAAACACACCCTATTTTACATTATATATTACAAGGCCCAAGAATTTCCATAAGATCTTCTAGAAATCGTTGCAAGGTAGCGATGTGGTTAAATGTGTGTGTGTCAACATTCAGATCGACTTGTGGCCATCAAGAAGATTTATTTTCCCTTCGTAGTCTGTGCGTTATTTGGACATCTCAGTTTTGTCTGTCGTATTAAAGCTGGTTTGTAAATATTGCACATACAATTTTGTTTTGTTTCAGGTTGTTAAGTGAAACACAGCCGTTTTTATTACTTTTTCCTAGGTTTGCTAGACTTTCGAATATATATATATATATATATATATATATATATATATATATATATATATATATATGTACGTGTGCATATATATATATATATGTGTGTGTGTGTGTATTACATTTTCTAAACAATGCGTGTGTATTTGTTCACTTTACACATATATATATATATACACATATATATATTTATGCGAATAAGTGCATTCGAATACTTATATATCGATATATACATACATAAGTCAATGTTTATACATTTAAACAAAGTTCCATTTATACACGAGTAAATTGTTATGATGGATGCACATACATAGACATATGTCATCTATGGTACTAACGACCTCCATTTTTGTCAAGCCTCGTTCTGAAATCAATATGTCTTTCTTAAATACTTCTTTTATTTCCTTCGGTTTCCTGTCTGCCCATGTCTTCTAGACAGTCTTTTCCGGCAAAAGCGTTTTGCAGACTGGCCACCCCTTTAACGAATGGTGACAGATTACACTTCTTATAAAACGAATAATGGTAAAGAAGAGAACTAGGTAGAGATAAAGAAAGATTTCATTCACATTTTTCATTCTGTACGACTGGCCTTCAGTTAAATTCACTTTGATGAACTGCCCATTTCTCACTGTGTTTCTAATTTGCTAGCTGGCTTTCTTAGCTGCATCAGAACTAGAATGATTAACAACACTTCGTTTTTTTACGCGTTCATTTTGTTTTTGGAATCGAATTTCAAGATTACGTTTAGGACGCTTATATCAATTCACGTTGACAAAACTGTTCTCTTTCTTTTGCCTGTTGCCATTAGTCCATAAAATTTATGCATTTGTATCTTCTGTTTTTAAGTTTATGCATTGAACTTCTAATTTTATCTTTCATGGCGCTTTTACAAAAGATTTAATAACAGTAAGCTCATCATTCTCATCTCTGATATTAACAATTCTGTGCTGGAAATGATTCAAGTCTTCTTCGAATTTCCAATTCTTACAAGATTTTTGAAAAGTTCTTCAAGATCGTTCAATGTCCTTTAATAACCATGAAGACAATTTTCTACTTCTCCAATTTCACAAATTTTCCTGTTTTCTCGTAAGGGCCATATCTCTTTCTAATTTCTCATTCTCTTGAAAACACCCCGGGTTCTTTGAAGTTAGAGTAATGTCTACCATTTAACAGATTTTCATATTCTTTACGATCGGATGGATTCTGTTTTTTTTTTTTTTTTTTTTTTTTTGCATATAACATTGAATTGTATAGTAAAATCCTAGATATTTGGACAGTTTCCAGTGGATCACCGTTCTTACCCAGTCGGGCCTATTTTTGTAGGTCTCATGTAATTTGAAGTTTTCCCTAATTATATGAATAATACATTCCTTCTTCTTCTTCTACACTGATTATAGTCCTGAATATCCTTGCTTATTTTCTGTTATGGTTAATATATTTTCATATTTATTGATATTTTACAGTGAATACATATTTAAAACGGGTTCTTGTTTTACAAACACATTCAGAAATTATCAAAAATTAGTTGTCCGGAAAGTTCCTGCCGATTTTTCGTCGTTCATTTTCCAACTCGTTAGAACACGCCAAATTAATCGACAGATATAATATGCTTACATTTCCAAATAGAGTACACTTCAAGCTATCTCTTGAGAAAAAAAAAACATTTAAAATAATTCGTGTCAATTTTGCATCCCTATGAAAGTAGACACTTGATGCTTTTTTTCCGTAAAGGTAAAACCCCTAGCAAGCAACAACAAAGTTATGTGCTGTGTACGGTGAAGGTATTTTAGCTGACAGAACTGTACGGAAGTGGTTCGCTAAAGTTAGCGTGTGTGATTGTAGACTTATTGAACGCTCAGGCAGACCCCCACTACAGCTGACGAACAAATCAAGACACTGATTGAGAATAACCCGTATTACACAACGCGAGATTTGTCAAAAAAGAATAAATTTGTAAATCTCCAATATCCATGAGTACTTAAAAATAGGCATGAACTTTCTGAACCATCCAGTATTTACAAGTTGGACCTGATACATTCACACGTTTGCTTTGGAAAAATGAAAGCATGCAACTTTATTTCCACTATAACTGCATTATAATTATGACATATTTTAGACAGATGAATCTTGTAATAAAATCATTAAGATGTTTCTCTAACTTGGTTTGTGTTACCAAACAATCTTTTCCCTTCGACACCAAATATCCAAGGCGTTAAGGGATCACGTATGTGCTGTTGAATATAAGCATAAAATCCTCACCTCAACAAATATCGCTTGTTACTTCTTGTGAGTAGCAGTCTTCAAAGTTTTCAGTAGTCTTACATCTAGAAGGTTCGTAAAATGGACCTTTGCATTAAGTATTCTTCTGAAGGTCAAACCTTTTTCTTCTACGCTCAGGAGATACCTTAATGTTAATGTTATCTGTTTAAGGATTGCCTTCTTTAAAACCTAAAGAATTAATTCGCTTGAAGTTATTTTAATCGTGATTTTGAGGAAACGGTTGCATATAGCTGATAATTTGGAGATTTCTGAACATGTTGGACACCATTCATGCCAATCATATGGAAGTTTAGATCTGATGAGACTATTTAAGAACATGAATCGAGTTCTTAGATTAATATTTGGGTTTTGTAGGATGAACCCGAAATTGTTAGCAAAAGAGACAGCCCTCAAATGCAAATTACGAATCGGAGATAACAGAAT
This sequence comes from Acanthosepion pharaonis, assembly GCA_903632075.3. Lineage (NCBI taxonomy): Eukaryota > Metazoa > Mollusca > Cephalopoda > Sepiida > Sepiidae > Acanthosepion > Acanthosepion pharaonis. Next base: position 1,487,669 of record CAHIKZ030005479.1, read on the forward strand.
TAAACAAGTACAAAATCTAGGCAGTGTTTGGAAAGTGCGACTTTGAAATCTCGCCCAGGAGATACTGTAATGATAATGTTATCTGTTTAAGCATTGCCTTCTTTAAAACCTAAAGGATTAATTCGCTTTAAGTCCTTTTAATCATTGTTCTGAGGAAACTGTAGCACATAGCAGATAATTTAGAGATTTCTGAACGTGTTGGAGCCAATCATCTGACGAGACTATTTTAGAACATGTATCGAGTTCTTAGATTAATATTTGGGTTTTGTAGGGTTAACCGGAAATTGCTAGCAAATTACGAATCGGAGATACCATAATTATAACAAGTACAAAATCTAGCCAGTGTTTGGAAAGTGTAACTCTGAAATCCAAAAGTGCATTTGGATAGCCAATGAAGCCTTCCAAAAGCTAAGCAGAGTATTAAAAGACGGAAAAACTTCTTTAGAAACAAAGAAAAGAATACAGAATTGTTACATGATATCAGTCCTCCTAATTGCAGTGAATGCTGGTCAATCTTCTCAAAGATTAGGAAAAGGCTTGATGCAACAGAAATGTGGTTCTAAAAACGGATTCTGAGGATACCATGGACCGAACCTGTGAGCAACGACGAGGTTTTAGAGAAAAAAGAAAAGAAAAAGAAAACTTATACTTAACATCAGAAAGAGACTGTTGAAAAGTCTGAAGCACGTAATGAGGAAAGAGGGCTTGGAAAATCTGATACTCACAGGACAGATTGATAGAAAGAGAGACAGAGGAAATCAACGCATAACTTACTTGATGAGCTTTGGTAATTGGATGTCAGAATAGAGTTTGGGAGAAGTAAAAAAAAAGGACAAAAATTATCAAGTGCTATAAATGACAGGAAGTTGTAGAGAGCCATGATTGCCATGATGTCCTAAATCGACCCATCACATAAAGAAGAAGTGTTTGTAGAAACTACCCATAGTGCAACCTATTCTGTGTTCATTTCCTTGTCTGCTCTTCCAAATTTGTTATAACTAGTATAGGTACAGGATGCAATGGATAAATTGTCGCCATTTTATTTTTTTATTTCGCGCATGCGCGTTTTTAGTTTTTGATTTTGTCGACTGTGCAGTATAGTAGGGTCAGTTGGGCACCGTCTGTGACAAAAAGAGGCAGCTTCGAATGCAAATTACGTATAGGAGATACCAAAATTAAACAACTACACAATCTCATGGATTGCTCAGAAAAATTTCCAGCAGCGCTCTTTTCGAGTTGAAATGCACTCTTTTTGCAGCATATTCAACACAGTGTCTACATATTTTTCTTATAAATATTTATAATATTTACTAGCTGCCATGTTCGATATTTCTGATGTATTGTAATATTGAATGATTTAATAAACTCCTTGCGAGTTCCACGACTACATAATCGTCATGTAAATTCCCTTATGGCATCTTTAAATATTTGAGCTCAACCAAATATCTTAATAAAATCAAAAGCAAGAATGCACGTCATTATTTAAAGAAGTAAGAAGGTAAAAATGAAAAGATTTAAACCTGAGAATGTTTTCTATTTCAATGAAGCAGACATTAAGAGCATGAGAACGTTATTGCCTCTAACTCCTCTTTTCTTTCCTCCATTCGTTCATTCTTGCTTTCTTGCACTGAAACCTAACAGCGTCTATGATGTGTCTTTTTCGTCTCTCCTCGTGATCAAAACGAAATGGTCTATTATTTATTTAAAGTAATGGCAGAGCGTAAGGTACGTGCTAACGAACTAAGTAAGGAACAAAGGAACAAGGAAAATACTAATAAGATTATTTTATAACAAAAAAAACAGAGTTGGTTGCTGATTTACAAGAGCCAAATATATTAAAATCAATCGATCGAGCTCCAAATGTTCAAACTTGATACTTCTACTGTTAAGTTGGGTAGACGATACAAGAATAGAATTGGGTGATGTCTAAAACAATACTATTATTCTGCTTCTCAGACTAGTTTGGCGAGAGTTTGTGATAACTTTGCAAAATATTATAGACTCTTCCACAGTTCTTTTTGATGACCTGAAAGTATGAAGAGAATACAGGTGTGTCTTTATTATCTTTTAGAACTTCTCGTAAGACATTCATGCTGAATACAATATAATAATTCTTCTCTCCAAACTGAAAGAGTTTATCGTTGATGCTGATGCCATATGAATCCTTAAAAAACAAAAACAGAGCACGTTTTTGTGGTTGTGCCAGCAATCCTTGTTCATCAGACAGTGAACAATTCTTAGAGCAGAAAGCCTCTAATGTTTCATATTCACGACTTCTTTGTAGCGGTTTCGATTCTTTCTGCCATTTTTCATTCGACTGAGCGCGTTTTGTTGCTATCAAATGTAGGTAAGCTCCTTTTAATTTATTTTTTTTATTTTTATTTTCTCTTCATACATTTTTATGAAGTGTCGAATACAATTTATAAAATTTATAAATGTTTTAAAATACATTCAAAAATTTTATCTTATCTTGTCCATTGTCATTACATAAGATGGCTTAACTGGACTACTTAAATAAAGTGGTCCACTCATAAAAAATTGGGAACATTTGGGAAATAGCTTCTGTGTATTAAGAAAACTTTCCTTCGGCCGGGTCTTGTCATTGGTTGTTTTGTTATTTAAAGCGGAAACATATTTTGTGTTGTAAAAATAATTGTAGTGAACATCGCGATTGGCTTGAAATGAATACGGAATATCATCATGTGTAAGTCTCTGAGTAGAATTAACTCATAAATTACCTGCTACTGCGTTGCTTTAAACTTGAAGACAGTGAAATTACAAGGTGGTTTAAACTTATGTTTATAATAATAATAATAATAATAATAATCCTCAGCGATAGGAGAATTTATGCAAATAGACCAGGTATAGTCATAAAAATGTCAAAAAAAGGAAACTGACAATTAATTGACCACTGGATTCCAATGTTTCTAAAAGAATTTTAAAAAATTGTCAAATTACAAGGATCTGCAAATCGAAGTAACAAAAATGTGGAAACTTAAAACTACAAGTTTCCCTGTTGTAATTTTGGTATTGGGTATGATAAAGAAAGGTACCGAAAATAATGCGAGTAAAATTCCTGGATACATTAGAATCTCAGACTTATAAAGGATTACTTTGAGCCGAACTTCACATATTATCCTCAAAATTCTCTCCAATCTGCTTACATAACTACACTGCTCTTTTTACTCGTAGACCCCGAAGGTACTTGGTAATTCGACACTTAAAATTATTCACTGGCAAGATGATACCGCACGCAATAATAATAATAATAATAATAATAATAATAATAATAAGAAGAAGAAGAAGAAGAAGAAGAAGAAGAAGAAATCGAAAGCTCAAAAATGTGGCACATGGGAATATCAAGAATCCCTGTTCTAGTTGGAGCCCTCGGATTGGTTGGCAAAGATTCCAATAGACTAATTGAAGGGATCCCTGGAAGCCCATGCCTTAAAGAAATACAAAAAAAATTGTTCTCACGAGTACAGTCCACACCTTACGAAGGGCTTTGTCTATGTAATTTTTTTACCCACTGGAACATGTCATGATGCCATTTCTAACCTTAGGTCCCTGGGCCGGACCCGGAAAGAAATGTGTAAACGCCAGAAATAAAAGGAAATAAAATCCATAACAACAACAACAACAACATACCCAAATAAAGGAGAAATTAAAAAAGAATACTACAGGTGTCTACATCTGGTATTGAATACTGAGCTGAATTAAAAAAAAAAAAGAAAAACAGAATATCAGCCATAAAAAAAAACCTGGCTGTCTCCGTGGTACAATACAGTTTCAACATCCTTAACTGGAACATAGATGACATTAAGCGGATGGACGCCAAAACAAGAAAGTTTCTCACTTGCCACCATATGCATCATCCCAAGGCTGAGGTTGATCGTCTGTATGTGCCCAAATCCAAAGAAGGCAGAGGATTAATTCAACTAGAACTGTCTTACAAAAAACAACAATCGGTTTTCAAAGAAACTACAGAAGTCTGAATGATGATCTGTGTCAAAGAACATGAAAGAATAAGTAACATTATTCGGTACTAAAGAAAGCCAACAAGTTCAAAATGGAGTTTCAAGTGGGTGAAGAAATGCAAGTAAAACATAATACACCTACTGCAGCTGCAAAAACCTTTAAAAGGAAAGCAAGGGTAAATGCAGTCGACATGATACAGAAAAGATGGCAGGGCAAAACCTCTTCATGGTCAATATTCAGCCCGTACCACACCAACTGATGTAGTGTGGGGAAAATTGTGAAAATGGCTTACCTCGGAAACGCGTGCGCATCTGTGCAGTGTGCAAACTCCGGTCCTCCCAACGGTAAAAGGAACCAAAATGGCGGCGCCCATATTTTATGCCGGGCGGTCTCGGTTAGTTAACGCAAAATCTCGTTGTCTCGTCATTCGCATGCAAATCGTGGTCGGTCTTCGGCTGTATAAAGCAGGCTCGTTTTGCTGTTTGGCATCAGAGAGCTTTCGGCTCGTGAGAAGGTTGGACGTTCGACACCGGTTTCTTTGTTCCTACCTGCTATCATCAGTTGAGTTGTTGCGTTACCTCCCACATGTAGACACTCTGTACACATCACTGGCTACGTAGTGCGGGGTTAAAATCTGAACCTGAAGATTTTATTCTTGCTGCACAGGACCAATGCTTGCTAACTAGAAATTACGACGTACACATACTGAAAAATTCTGTTAGCCCAAAATGCATATTTTTCGAAAAATACCCAGAAAGAATTGACCATCTTGTATCAAGTTGCACAGTATTGGCATCTACTGAAGATAAAACGCGTTAGGACAGAGTCGGCCAATATCTGCATTGGAAAATCTGCAGTTTTTATGGAAAGGAAACTGCAAGGAATTGGTATCGTCCAGCCATACCCTGTTACAGGGATAGGATCTGTACCACTTTTATGGGAATACCTAATACACACAGACAGGACAATCAAAGCTTATCGGCCAGTGATAAGAGACTTCAATAACAAAATGTGCTTTCTTATTGACATGGCAGTCCCTGCAGATTATAATATATTTTTGGAGATCTTCAAAATCTATCAAAATACAAGACCTCAAAAATGTGGTACATGAGGACATTAGTAATTTAATTTGTAGTTGGAGCCATGGGATTAATTGGAAAAGGTTCCGATAGACTCATGGATACAAAGGAAGCATAACATACACAAATAATAATTATAATGATGATGATGATGATGATATTAAGATTCGGTGATAAATATCCAGAATCTATTGACCATCTTGTATCAGGTTAGCACACGCTGAATATAAAACACGGTACGATAGAGTGGGCCAATATCTTCAACGGGAAAATATGCAACTTTTACGGAAAGGAAACTGCAAGAAACTGGTATTATCACATAGACACGGTTACAGAGATTAATTATTTTATGGGAATTTACAATACACATAGTGAGAACAATCAAATATACTCGCTCAGACATCATGATCAAAGATCCCAAGAACGGAAGGTGATTTCTTATTGAACATGGCAGTCCCTGCGGACTGTAATATATCTATGAATATCTTCAAAAACTATCAAAATACAAGGATCTTGAAGGGAAATCTCAAACATGTGGATATCAATATTTCCAGTTGTAATTGGAGCACTCGGATTGATTCGAACAGGTTTTGATAGACTCATTGAAATTATTCCATGTAGTCAATGGCTTAAAGAAATACACAAAAATTGTACTCACAAGTACAGCTCACACATTACGCAGAGTTATATCTATGTAAAAGATGTATGATCCCAGGTAACATCAACATGCAAATTGCCCAAATTTCCCTACTAGGAACATTCCATATATTAAAAAAGTGCTATCAGTTAAATGACAATTCTCCTATAGAGCTTGAAGATCATAGTTTGAACTCGGCCCTACAGGATATAAAGGAAACATGACGATGATATTAAGATTCGATGATAAATATCCAGAATCTATTGACCATCTTGTATCAGGTTAGCACACGCTGAATATAAAACTCGTTACGATAGAGTGAGCCAATATCTTCAACTGGAAAATATGCAACTTTTACGGAAAGGAAACTGCAAGAAACTGGTATGAATATCACCCAGACCCGGTTACAGAGATAGGACCTGTAATAATTTCATGGGAATTTACAATACACATTGACAGAACAATCAGATCTACTCGCGCAGACATCATGATCAAAGATCACAAGAACGGAAGGTGATTTCTTATTGATATGACAGTCCCTGCAGATTGTAATGTATTTTTGAAGATCTCTAAAACCTATCAAAATACAAAATAGTGGCACATGAGGACATCAATAAATCCCCAACTGAATTAGTTTTAGATTATCCACTAATTCGTCCAACGCTAGTATTTTTCAACCAAAATAAACAAGATTACAAGATGGCGTTGAAAAAAAAGTGGACATAAAACCAAATTAATATCTTTGAATACTGATAACTCTCCCAATATGTATGGTATGTGGAAAAATAGAACTAGGAAAATAATTTGGTTCAACCCACTATACAATTTAGCTGTAACCACCAAAATAGGAAAGGTATTTTTAAACTATTAAAAAAGAATTCCTCTCCATCTAGCAATTTATACAAAATCTTTAACAGAAATTCAATCAAATTAACCTACAGTTGTATGCCCAATATAGCTAATTTGATTAATAAATATGTAACTGCAGAAATAAGGAGTCCTGCCCATTTAAGGGCGGGAGCCAGCAAGAATGCGGAGTTTATACAGTGGAAGTACATAGAAAGAGTCTTAGCATTGATAACGAGAGCAAAATAGTATATATAGGGTCCACCCAACGTATTAAAAAAAACGGTACTATAACCACCTAAGCAGCTTTAAACACGAAAGTTATAGACATAGAACTCGCCTATCTAACCATATATGGAATATGAAACAAGCAGAAGGAATCGATCCAATTGTAAAAAGGGAAATAATTAAAAAAATGTCACAAATATAAAGCCGGTAATAAATATTGCCTGTTATGCTACTTTTAGCATATATTTAGATATCTTACTTAAGCAAAGATCTGAAATCCTTACCGAGTGTAAACATTTTTTTTAAGCGTTTCACCCCAAGCAAGGCGGGAAGCCACTAGGACGCAAGGGGTTACAGAAGATTTGGAGCAAGATCAGATAAGAGTGATAGAGGAAAGGATGAGGAGAAGGATAGTGGATAGATCAAGGCAACTGGAGATGTCGATTGACATTACTTTTGAATAGTTGGAGATTATAGCTCTCAGGGAAACTGGAATAGGGAAGGGAGTTCCACAGACGAGAGGTACGAGATATGAAGCTATTGGAGTAGAAGAGACGGCTACATTTAGTAGTTTCGACAGTGAAAGTGTGAGAGCGGGATGCCAGCCTCGTAGGGCGCTTGAATTCATGAAGTCTGGGAACCAGCGAATACAGCTCCTCGGAGCAATTGCCGTGAAAGTATTTGTAAAAAAGACAGAGAGACGCGACGGTGCCTCTGTGAGAGAGCGACTGTAGATGAGATGCCAGAACAGGGCCAATTTTATTGCATATCCGCCTCTGGAGCCTATCAAGAACCCCGAGGCAAACAGAAGGGGCTCCAGACCATATATGGCAGCAATACTCCATGCAAGGGCGAATTGTTGATTTTTAGATCTGGAGGATCGATTCCGGGGAGAAAAATTTCCTGGCGCGGCACAGGGAGCCAACTTTCCTTGCGGTGAACGAAGCATAAGAAAGCACGGTTATTGGAATAAAAGTATTATTTGATTATTTATTTATTTTTACTTTTTTCGTATGGTTTTATGCTGATTTTAGGTTTTATACTAATTTTACTTTTTAGTGTTTGTTTTTATCAAACTGTATGTTCCTTTGTCATAGCCTCTTTAGTCATCTTACCCTGAGCATCCATTTTAGGTGAAAACTAAATAGCTTGTTCCTGGCTCTAGAATTTTACTATAATATATATATATATATATATATATATATATATATATATATATAGAGTGTCATCCACAGACAGACTGTTTCGCTGTTTTACAGCTCATCAGTGGGGTTAGATATCCGATTGCTTCAACCCGACTGATTCGGCAACAGTCGGAGATTTTTCCCCTAACCGATTGGCGCACGGTTGAAAGAAAGGCGAATTTTTACCTACTTACTCTGTGAATATATATATATATATATATAGAGAGAGAGAGAGAGAGAGAGAAAGATGGAGTGAGAGAGAGACATAAAGAGAGAGAGATAGATAGATAAATAAATTCCTTCCCCAAATTAATGTCAAGATGAAAATAATAGTTGTCATATTCCCCTCATAGTTAGGACATAGTATAAAATTGCATCAAATTTCTCTTAATACATTGCAAGTAAATTGTTATGCGACCCTCAACAAGGGTCAAAGTGAGAACCAAAGCAAAAATGATTGATATTCTTGATTGATAAAATAGAAAAAAGTAAGAAGAAACATAATTTTTGAAGATAAAAGAATTCATTTTCCAATTTAAGTTTATTTCAGATTCGATTTTTGTCGACATCTTCGCATTAGTTTCATATTCTGAATTCATATAAATAAAAACTTTTTCAAAGCATCTCCCTTACCGTAAAGAATTTGATTTATATATTAGAGAAGAATGGAAATATTATTTGGAATTCATATATTGAACGTGAATATTTGATGTAAAAATGATCAATTATTAAGAATGGCATATAAAATTACAAATGGCGGTTGCCGTAAATAGACTACAACGTTAATGAAAGGCAGATATTCAATGGCTCAGTTAGAGGAAGATAATTCCGCCCCAATTTCTATTCAAGATCGAAAATCATTATTCAAAAGAAGAGAAATAGAAAAAATCGTATACAAACGAATATATATGTCTCCTTATATATGAAAAACATATGATGCGCTAGCCGTAGAGCAACTGTTTGTCTACTCTTTTCGCAGACGACTCACTCAGGAAATATAACCTTCATTGAGGTTTGGCTTGGTCTGGTATATTTTATTTTACGGCATATCAACCTCAATGGTTTATTTGATACCGACAAGATTTTTAGGATGAGTTTGGTTGTATCCTTAAAGAGGTTACAATCAGACAAATGTGGTACTCGAGTAAAGGAACAGTAACACACGTGTAGATGAAAGAAGAGAGGTTTATTGTAAAAGAGAATACACGACTGAAAGACAGTAGGCTAGTAATTCCCGAAGCAAGGATATCTACCAACCGCCCCACGCGGTCAGATGCGGCACAAGGCCGAATTTAATGTGGGGTATCCCAGTCCGTAGGCTCGCTCAAAAATTCCCCGTAGACCCCGTATACACGGGGTCGGTTAGCTGTCTATCTCCGCAGACGAGACTCTGGCCTTCGGCATAGCCTCGTCTGGGTTCCTCTCTGCCTTTGGGCAGAGAGTTCGACCAGCACAGCTGGAGACGAATCTCCAACTAATTGCCGAAGCAAGGTTATTAACCTTACCTCCTCGCGAGGCAGGATGTGGCACAAGGTCGTTTTTTAATGCGGGGCAGAACCGAGCCTATAGGCTGGGGCCAAAACTCTCCGTAGACCCAGTATAGACGCGGTCGGTTTGCCGTCTACCACCCCAGAGGATTCTCTGCCCTTTGGCATAGTCTTGTCTGGGTTCCTCTCTGCCCGAAGGCAGGGAGTTCGACCAGCACAACTGGAGACGAACCTCCAACTAAAAGCCGAAGCAAAGTTATTTACCTCACCTCCTCGAGAGGCGGGATGTGGCACAAGGCCGTTTTTAATGCAGGGTTAAAACGTAAGCTCGGGCAAAAATTCCCCGTAGACTCCGTCAAAAACGAGGTCGGGTAGCTGTCTACCTCCCCAGAC
>CAHIKZ030005479.1:1500000-1505000 GCA_903632075.3 Acanthosepion pharaonis
ATGACTGGTGAGTTCCATATGATTTATACTAAACTATTTGATTAATTGCTCGTCTCTAACATTTGACGAAAGATTTCCTGATGAGCACGCACCCCAGCATGTTACTCATTTTTCAGTTGCATTTCATTCCCGCTATTGGTGTTTTACTCGCTTTGTCGCGTTGATTTCCAGTACAACCGTTGTATTTTTTATAGATGTAGCAATTTGTAAACATAACTTGAAGACGACAGACATACATTCGAAATATTGTTAAACATTGTTAAACACTGTATCTTTTATTTTTTTTATATCATGCTTTTCTCTGAATTTATTATTATTATTATTGTTATTATTATTGTTCTTGTTGTTGTTGTTGAGATTAGCATCCTCTCCGACTCTTAGGGTGATGATGTTTATATCTCAGCTCCTACTCAAAGATTAGAGACACTTTCCTTTGCACACGAGCTGATCACAGCAGCGTGTCTGTTTGTCCAGACTTTATAGTGTTAGGTATCCCCAAGACAAATTCCTGGAAACAATCCCGAGTGTACCAAATCACAGCAGGGACTACTTCAGCTACTTTCTGTCACACGTCTCTGATTTACACTTTTGGACTTTGTTTTATAATCCTATGCCTAGTCATAAAAAATGACTCCGGCAAGCGAAGGGTGTTATTTTTTGTTGTTTTTTTCCTCTTAATTAAACAAAAGGCGGCTATTAAAACCAAAAAAAAAAAAAAAATTAAATGGATAAAGCTCTACTCATGATATGGAGTCTGCTTCAAATAATTTGTGGGTTTCCTGGAGAGATGGTGCGCCTTGGATTTTGTTGATTAGTTCTTGAGTTCCTTTCTTTGTCAGTCCCACAGCTCCAACCTCAACAGGAACAGTTTTAGTTATTAAGTGCAACATTGTTTTTTCAATTTCCGTCTACAGGTTCTTGTGTTTTCTAAGTTTTTCAGAAACTCTCTCAGACATATTTTTGTCACTTGGTACGCTCATGACAATCACTATGCAAACATCTTCTTTTCTGTCTTTGATAATGATATCTGGGCGATTTGCTTGTATTGTTCGATCTGTGTTGACTGAGGAATCCCAGAGAATGGTAACATCTGCTAGATATATAAAGATAAGAGCAATAACACAAATTAATTAAAAAAAAAACAGCAAAAAAAAAAAAAACCCCCAGAGGGAAATCTTGTTATCTGTCATGACAACCCGAGCAAGAATAACATTGATATACATTTTGCAACTCGTCTTATCTGTTCTACCCGACCCACGATATTCACCTGATCTTGGGCCAACCAGTGACTAACTTTTCCAATCACTGCAAAATGGTTTGAGGGGGAAAACTTTTTCTAATGAAAACCACATTTATGACTTCATCGAAAACTTTTACACATCAAAACAGGCAGGATTTTAGTTAGAAGGTATTGAAAAGCATTCAAATAAGTGACAAGAAGTCATTGCAAATAATGGCGAATATATGACTGAAATAAATACAACTGTACATTATTTTTTGAAATGTTAAAATTGATAAAAGAAAACGGAAATTAATTATGACTTAAACTAATCCATGCCTCTACAATTTCCCGTATTCATATAAATATTTTTACACTGATATGCGTGGATTTTCGACCACACAGATAAGCGAGTTTTTTTTCCTGTAGAATTCGTACCTGCGTTCTCCTTTTCAGAAGGAACCACCGTCTGATCCGGCATCTTCGACCACTCAGCTAAGGACAGTTTCCCAGTCAAGCAAATTTCTACTTGCTTTTAAAGCACATTCAGTCGTTCAGATGCTCTCGAAAATATATCTGCTCATTATTTACATTATTCGGACTATTGTCCTCATCTTTGTCGCCATATTTATCACAACGTTTCGGCCGTTGTACGCTCCGGCTTTCTTCAGGTGGTTGGAACCTGAAGAAGGCCGGAGCGTACAACGACCGAAACGTTGTAATAAATATGGCGACAAAGATGAGGACAATAGTCCGAATAATGTAAATAATGTACATAATACCGCATCTTAGAAATATAGACATATATCTGCTCAGTTTTGCATCTGAAACAATGTAATTTCTAAAGAGTTCATGGATTTTAATTTGTAATCCGACAGATTTTTTTTATTATTCAAACCATATTTTTAGTGGAAACCCCTGTTCGAGTAGACATTCCGTTACTTTTTTCTTTCTTTCTTTCTTTCTTTCTTTCTTTCTTTTAACCATTGTAGTGCGACAGTGAATATTTGGAAAAATCTAATGGTTGGAGAGTCCAAAAAGATGAATGAAGTCATATCGTTCTCATTGTCCATTAGCAGGGTCTTGGATTTACCAAGATTATGCTATGGAATATCTAAATTGAGTGTATATCGTAACAGACTGCTTTTTTAACATTTTACACTTACATATATCTATAAACATTTTAAAATTTCAAGATAGCATACAAAAAGTTTCATGTGAGAAATATTAGACACGATCTTAATATATGATAAATACAATGTTCCGTTCATATCCAAAATTACATTAAAATTAAAATAAAATGTTTATAAATGTAACAGAAAATTAATATACAAGGATATAAAAAATACTGCCTTTAGGCAAACACTTAATGTAAAATTTGAAACGAAGATAAAATTTGTAAATTACTGTAGTAAAAAATATGGAAGTGCAAGAAAACCGAAAAAAGCAGTAAACAGTATACAAGATGCATATAGTTATAAACGTAAAGAGACGTCGAGTTTTATAGATTATGTAACAAACACACTCATAAACACACACACACACACACACACATGCACATATATATATATATATGTAAAAGAATATATAAAGTTCTGTTTCCTTATTTTCAATACGATCTTTTCATATTCGTGGATAAGCTTTTTGGTGTCATTATTAAAGGACGAGAGAAAATCACTGTGTTGCTACATATTTCTTCTATTTCTGAGTACTTTCGACATAGCAATGTCATCATCAGGGTATTTTTTATTTTCTCAGGTCCTTCAATAATGACATCAAAAATCTTATCCGCGAATATGAAAGGAATTTATTGAAAATAAGTAGACAGAACATGTCTAAATTATTCAATGAAACATGTCTCAATGAAAACATGCCTCAATGAAAACATGCTGCTGAAAAATATGCATATATATATATATATATATATATATATATATATATATGTGTGTGTGTGTGTGTGTGTGTGTGTGTTACTTAATTAATGAATATTAATGAATATCAAACACTTAAAATACCATAGGTAATAATCTTTATTTCATGAAAGCCATAAAATAGCCTTCAATCTTTCAGACCTGAAAACCAAAAATATATATATATATATATATATATATATATATATATATATATATATATATATGTATTATAAATTAACTGATTTAAAATATGGTTTTATCGCTACACAGTTCTAACTATGTTTTAAAATGGAAGCTAAAAGCTACGAATTTAATTTTTAAATTAAATTAAAGTCATTAGTTCCATTTCATCCTCAAGAGAATTTAGGAGTAACTTATTTTAAAATTACTGGGTTTTAAAGGCACTGCAAAAATTCATAATTCACGTTTCCAAGGTATTTTTCAACGAATTCCGACATCCGTTAAATGCATGTCGCCTGGATTTTTTAAAAAATTTTATTGTTAACGGCAAAAATTCTTACGTGATTTTTTACTATTTGTATACTTAAAGATTTTTTTGGGTGTTTAGATTAGAATACGTTTTATTTAACTACGATTTGAAAAATATTTTCACTTTTAATTTTTAATATAGTATATTTCTTTTTAAAACAAGTAAATGTATTAGAATTACTTACAGTATGTAAATTATTTTCACATCAAGTACAAGTATGTATATTACCAGGTCACAATATATATATATATATATATATATATATATATATATATATATATATACTGCGTGCCAAATTATTATCAAGATAACTTTTTTTCTAATATTTCAAAAACCGTCCAATCAATTCACACAAAATTTTCACACAATGTTGGTAACACTGACCTGCGTAATAACTGAAATTTCTAGGGTAGATTTGCCCTTTGAAACTTCTGAGGCGATAATTTTCTTTTCAGCATCACTTAAACTGCTTTTTCGGTCCATCTTTTCACTAAATTCTTACACTTTTCTAATAATGTGGCACACTCAAATCACCGTGCTGATAACAAATATGGCACCAGTTTGTTTACATTGCGCAGATCAATACGAAAATTTCATCCATTTACACTTGCTTATATATATATATATATAAGATAGATGCAAATAGTAAACGTCACTTTCATTAAAGCTTCTTTAGAGAATGAGATATAGAGAAAAAAAAAGAAAGAAATTCTGGTATTTTTACTTTTGTGTTGTTCAAGTTTCATTGGTTATTCATATTTTACGTGCATTCGACTAGCTAAACCAACATTAGTATAATTTATGCTATTCCTAATTCAAGAAGACACGACGTGTCATTCGAAGTTTCAGGAAATTAACGAATTACAAGCCCAAATGAAAACCTTTAAGTAATACTTTATTTATAAGATCCTAAATAAACAAAGTTAATGAAAACCATGCTCGCAACACAATGCTACTTCCGTCGTGAAACACTTCTGTTTACCTTCAATTCTACGCCATTGATAATGGTCTCTACGAGAACGTTGTGTATTGGTTAACGATCAAAAAGGAAACACATTTAACACAACTTTGAAAATCTGATTTGCATTTGTATAAAAAAAAAATGCAGAGACTGACACGTCTACGATTTAACACTGATTAAATGCAGTAATCGTGGCACAAGGCTGGAAAAAGTGGGGAGATGGATCAAAGCTGGTCGCCATTAACTATCTTATACCTAGCTAATCAGATTTACGACCCATTCATCCCTTACATTTTACTCATTCACCATAATAATCTATCCGTCACCATTCGCTTCTACTTACAATACTGAAAAACACGACATGACGTAAAATATTTACAATTGTATAAAAATTCGATCAATGTTGTGAAATGATAG
>CAHIKZ030005479.1:1510000-1520000 GCA_903632075.3 Acanthosepion pharaonis
CATCAACAAAATACAACACTCGCCAGCGCCATGAAGTAGGTAAACCACTGCTAGTGGTGGACTACTTAGACAGCATATTACCCCGCTTACAATAGTGTCCAAGGTATTTATGAGGATTGGGACATACCCATTAGTGTTCATAGGTACGATATATAACAGACAGACAGATAGATAGATAGATAGATAGATAGATAGATAGATAGATAATGTTGTAACCAAAACGGAGGTTCGAAATAAAATGGTAATTTTTTATAACATCAACAAAATACAATACTCACCAGCAGCGTGAAGTAGGTAAACCACTGCTAATGGTGGACTACTTAGACATCATATTTCCCCCACTTACAATAGTGACCAACGTATTTATGAGGATTGGGACATACCCATTAGCCTTCCTAGGTACAGTATATAACAGATAGATAGATAGATAGATAGATAGATAGATAGATAGATAATGTTGTAACCTAGAAACTAATCTTTACAGCACACAGAAAATTTATATTTTATATTAAAATTGGCTTAGCTAAATAAAATACCATTTAACCAGAATTAACTGACAGTTAGAATAAAAGGTTTTCACCTACATGAAGCCATTGAACATAGTTTTTAACCGAATTATTTAAAAGCTTAGTAATTCTGCAGAATATCTTTTTATGATTTTATTCGACGAGACTTGCACGAGATGTCACTTTTTGCAATTTTATTTTTGATATCAAAATTAACTTTGGTCAAGTATACCCACGCTGTTTCGACACGAACCAAACTCTAATTACGATTCCATTAACAAGAAATGAACACACGAGTCGACAGAAGCGCCACCTGCCGATGAATTTAGATTTCGAATTTAGGTCGCATTATGTTCCACTGAGAAACCGAAGCTACGCAACATTTTCTTCTCTGAAGTTGCATTAATTTTATTTCAGAAGACGTATGCTAATTTGCAAGTAGGCGGATATAAGCAGACAGTTGTAGAATTAGTCGATATCTATGTGGAATTCGGCTCCACAAAGTGCATTGCCCAGACACCTGGAAATGTGTCCCCGCTAATCACATTATTCTTCTGCACATACATTTGGGAATACTTTGACTTACCTCTTTGTTGGCATTCCCTGATGTATGCAGCTTTGAAAGAGTATGGTGGTCACATTTTTGCAAAGTTCGCATAAATTAAATGACCTTGTCTTTCACATCACATAGTTATACGAATAAGCGTCCGAAATAAATAATAAACGGTTGTAAGAAGTTTACACCATGAAGGGACATAAAGAAAGATATGCAGGCATACCTCGATTAATGCATTTTCGATTAGTGCTCTATTTTTTTTTATATAGCAAAATTCAATTAGTGCAAGAATAATACTCGATTAGTGCGGTAAAACAGTCTTCAGTTTAGCATTAGTAATTGGAAATTTAATTTTTATACTTACGATTAAATAAAAAAAATTCTAAAAATTAAAAATGGAAAATGGGTAACTATTTTGTTTTTCATGTACTACGTTATCTAAGTAATTACAGTAGTGTAAAAAATGGACGGTTACAAATATATCAATTTTATTCTGGCAATGTCCAGTCCTTTGAAGCAAATGAGATCAATGCTGGTGTCACCCTAAGTCTTTCCATTTATCCTCTTTCTGATCTGTGTTACCGATTTGCCTAATGTTGTGATGATATAACCCAACTTCCCCATTCACGATAATGGACAGACTGGTTGCCGATTAAGTACGACCACAGCGGACAGTCAAAGGGTCTTCGTTTGTTAACACCTATTGAGGTTAGCATACTCCCGACTCTGTCTCTGTATTTGACACACCTACATCCGATTATAAACCTATTATTGTAAACCAACACTCGGGTTACTTTGTTTATTATATCTTGCACGAGATATAACACCTAAGAACATTCACAGATCTTGTGTGTGTGTATATATATATATATATATATATATATATATATATATATATATGAATTCTTCGATTGATGACTTTTCGATTAGTGCGCAAATTTTTTTATATACCAAAATTCGATTAGTGCAAACGTAATACTCGATTAGTGCGGTAAAACAATCTTCAGTTTAACCATACGGCGGAGTAATGGGTAGCGGTTCGGATTGAGGAATCGGAGAGTTCGAATTTCAGTCGAATCCATTACATTCACTTACGGGAATGGTATGAATTCCTCTTCATCTCCCCTCATCCCAGCTATGGGGTGAGGGGAGATGAAGAGGACAGACCGAGTTTTATAGCCTTGGATGCCTACTGGTTTACCGCAGAAAGAAATGGCAACCTACTGCGGGGAAACATTCCGTCTCGCCAGTCATGTATCGAAAGATACATGATCGCCTACGCGTGTATCACACATGGCACATAACTGACTGAGGAATCAGAGAGCCAAGTTCGAATTCCAGTCAAATCCATTACATTCACCTACGTGCTAATACCCTTGCGAAAGGTATGAATCCTCATCTTCTCCTCTCCCAGCTATGTGTAAATAGCAGGACAGACCGGGTTCTATAGCCTTGGATGGCTACTGGTCTACCGCAGAAAGAAATGGTAACCTACTACGGGAAAAAAAATCTGCCTCATCAGTCATGAATCGAAAGATATATGATCGCCTAAGCGTGTATCACGCACGGCCCATAACTAACTGATTCCTTGTAGTTCGAATGCCAGTCGAATCCATTACATTCACTTACGTGCTAATACCCTTGCGATATTTATGAATCATCTTCTCCCTCCAGATATAGGTAAATAGCAAGACAGGTTTCTATAGCCTTGGATCGCAACTGGTCTACCGTAGAAAGAATTGGCCACCTACTGCGGGAAAAAATATCCCTCGCCAGTCATGTATCGAAAGTGTATCACGCGTGGCACATAACTGAATTGAAAATTGATTTTCTCATAGTTACCTATGTACACATTAGCCACACTAGTCAAGGGATTCCTGTAAACGTTTATTTTTTTCCAATTTCTCTAAGACTTCGTCGTTGCTCATATATTCAGTCTATGGTATTTTCTCAGTATTCTGTAGAACCACATTTCTCTTGCCTCAAGTCTCTACTTCATGTGTGATGAGATTATCCAAAATTCATTGTCATACCGGAGGACCGATAACACGTAACATTTAAGTACACTTTTCTTTGTTTCTAAAGAATTTTTTCTGTTTCTTAATACAAGAATCCTTCGATTAATGCCCATTCGATTTATACGCTTTCGATTAGTGCGCTAAAATTTTTAAATACCAAAATTCGATTAGTGCAAACGTAATACTTGATTAGTGCAGTAAAACATCCTTCAGTTTAACCTTAGTAATCGATTTTTTTTATAGTTACCGATTAATTAAAAATTTTCTAATATTTAAAAATGGAAAATGGGTAACAATTTCTTTTGTCTATTTTGTTTATATTCTATTAATATGTTTTCGATTACTGTGCATCTTTTAAGGTACACATTAGCCGCACTTATCGAGGGATTCCTCTACTTATAAAATCTGAGATAGGACGGATGTTTGAAAATTAATACAAACAATGAGAATCTTTTTTCTGACAATTGTTAAAAGTTTTGTTATGGTTGTTGCGTTTTTCTGGTTGTTGCATAATTTCTTGTAGATGTTGTTAGAGTTTCACTGGGCGTTACTGTGTGAGTTGTTCGGGATGTTGTTCTGCTTGTTCTGTGAGTTATTGTGTGCACAGTTTATAATGATGTGTAGATATTATCAGCGCACTAGACAGATTGAAGAGGTAGAAAAGGTGAGTCGAGAGGACAAAGGCAGGAGATTTTGTTGGCATTTAATTATATTTTTGACTACCAATATAAAAAAGTTTCTTTTTTGCTCATTCCTAATTTGAACATATTTTCAGAATTATTTTTAAAATTAACTCTTAAATAGGTTTGGTTAGTTTTTCTTTATGGGTTATTCAATGCCGACAAGATTTTTATTGCTGCTAATATTTTTTTTTTATCTATCTATCTATCTATCTATCTATCTATCTATCTATCTATCTATCTATCTATCTCAGTATATATTGCTGGAAATAACCTTTTACAAAAAATGTATTGTTGGTATTAAAACCTATTCTTACACTTTCATGGTGTTTGAACCAGTTTGGTCAACTATTTTCCCACAGCTGGGGCTCTAACAGGTGCTACCAGCCCGGGTCGGGGGGACGTGGGAGCACTAGCAATTAAGAGGTGGTTCCACACTCCTGAAAACCTCCTGATCAGAGGCCTTGCTGTTGGGTGTACTTTATCGTCTTACCCAGGACACCTTTAATGGGTAGCAGCCATTAAATGAAATAAACGCACACACACACTCATGCACTGACACACACACACACACACACATACACACACACACACACACACACACACACACACACACAGAGGATCTTTTTTAAATATGTAAGTGATTCTTTATCAATATCCTACTCAACGTATGTAAATATAAATATATTTTTTCATAGATGGATGTTACATTAGCAATGACAATGTGAAACTCTCTATCCTCTCTCTCTCTATATATATATATATATATATATATATATATATATATATATATATATATAGGAATTGATTTTCATTTATTGATCCGACATATTTTAATTTATTGCTTAAACGTTATTTTTAATGGATACCCATATTTGAATAGATGCTCTGTTTTTATTTATTTACTAGTTTAAAAGCCACCCTATCGTACAAAACAATTATTTTTTATATCATCGGTGACTTCCGCTGGATTTCGAAATTAATTTCCATTATTCCCAAATTCATTTCCAAGTTATAAAAATTGTTATCGTACAAAAAATTTCGTAGCAAAAAATCACGTAAAAAATCGCCGAAAACAATCGCAGAAATGAAAACTTGGGAATCCAACATTTCAGGATTACGGGTCCAGATCCGGCCCGGAATGTTTATAATTTGCTCACGGAGTCGGCCTGATTCCAAAATGGTATGCTATATTGGGCAACGGCCTCTAAGAGTAAAGTTGAAAAAAAGTTTGATACATTGACATTGGCATTTATTATATAGAAGAAGAAGAGAAATTGAGTGTTGTGTCCCTTTAATTGAAAAACTGTGACACACTTACACACTGACATTGGCATTTATTTTATAGATTAAACACTTTTTGAATGTGTTTTCTATTCATATTTCTTCTTTGGGTAAGTATTGGGGCTACAGATTCTTAGTGCTCTTAAGTAGAATTCTATAATTATTCACGATTTGATCCTCTTCCAATGGTAGGAATAAAAATTGACCAGCTCATTCTTCTTGGTAGTTTTTTTGTAAACCTCAAACTGAAGTTCGTTATGATTTTTGTGTAACATGATATCTAAGAAGGGTAAAGTATTGTGAGACTCAGGTTTAAAAGTAAAGTCTATTGTGGTTTTCACGTTATTTAGTTTGTTGACAAGATCGGATAAAATTACCTCTTGTAGATATATTAGTATAGAATCATCTGTGTATCTGAAATAAGAATTTCGTGTTAAAATATTTTTAAAAGGACCACTTTCGAGAAATTCCAAAAATAGAGAAGCCAAAAACGCCAGTCAGAGGAGACCCCATCGGTAAATCAATTTTCTGTCTATAAAAATTGTTGTTGAAGGTGAAAAAACATTGGTTGGTGATTAAATACCACATTTTTTATGTGAGAGTAGGCAATTTTGTTTTTGCTTGAGTTAAGTGTGTCTTTAGTAAATTTCTTTACAGGAACATTTGTGTATAAAGATTTTATATCTGAACTAGTCATATACTTGTTTTCGATGTCTAGGTTTTTTTTTTAATTTATTTAAAAGATCACCAGAGGTTTTTTTTATATGTGAGGGGCTAATTGTATAATTGTATTAAGAGGTGGGGTCAAAATTTTGCTTCGTTTGCCGGATAGTTTATGTGAGGCACTGCCTGTTCCTGATATAATGGATCTCATTGGGATGCTCGGTTTATGTATTTTTGGTATTTTGTGTGGGTGTTTTCTGGTGATGTACGAAAATAAATAGAAAACACTTTCAAAAAACCTCCAATAACAGAATAAACATACAGAATAAACGTCCTCAAAGAAGACAACAACATTATTGAGAATAATAAATTAAATAAAAACAGGCACATGATACTACCTACAGAATACACATCAAAAACAATTTATCCAATCTAAACATCAAAATAATTACAACTACATCTAAAGTTATTATAGATATGATGAGAACCAAAAATTCCCAAAACAAGAATAATTTCCAAGATATTCCAAAAGCTGGGCAGAGTATTGCAAGACAGGAGGATTTCTTTGGTAACAAAGAAAAGAATACTGAGCTGTTACGTGACATCTGTTCTTCTTTACGGCAGCGAATGTTGGACGGTCTCCTCAAAGATAAAGAAGAGTCTCGAGGCGACGGAGATATAGTTCTACAGAAGGATGCTAAGGATATTATGGACCGAGCGTGTGAGCAACGAAGAGGTCTTGGAGAGAATGCAAACAAGGAGGAGATTTATAGTTAACATCATGAAGAGGCAGCTGAAATTTTTGGGACACATAATTAGGAGGGCCTGGAGAATCTGATATTCACGGGTCGAATAGAGGGAAAGAGAGACAAGGGAAAGCAACGCATGACATACCTAGCGGACTTAAGCAAGTGGATGATAGAACTTGGTCTAGGGGAAGTGGCAGAGGGACAATCCTTATTGAGAGCTACCAGGGATAGGGTGGATGGAGAGCCATGGTCGCCTACGTCCTGAAAGGACATGGCACACAAAAAGAAAAGATATCCAAAACCTGAAAGACTTACTACTTTCTCAAGACAATATATATGATTGCAAAAATGTAAAAAATAATTAAAAGAAAACTGTTAAATTCTTAACAACATGTTATTCAAAATATATAACGCATAATCCCAAATCCTTTTTACATGTTTTTATGTCTACATGTAAAAAAAAGGCTCAAATAATGTAAACCTTATTAATACCCCCCCCCCAAAAAAAAAACACTCAGTAATATCAAATATGAACATGGACACAATATGTTGACCGTGTTTTGAAAATGAAACATTATATATGAAAATTAGACATATACATACAAAAATCTATTTCTAGTTAACATTTAATATATTTCAATATTGAAAATGGCTAAATGTGTAGCCAAAAGAGCTCGGAAAAAACATTTGGACAGTTTTTATATAATTTATCTACTGAAAAGAAAAAATTATAAGATCACATGAGAAATTATATAAAAACTTAATCAAAGCACCTTGTCTGTCATATTTAATGAAACTTGTATATATATATATATATATATATATATATGTATATGCGCGTGTGTGAGTGTGTGTGTGAGTGTGTGTGTTTAAATATTCCCAGATGGTGTGTATCTGTAGAAGAGACAAAATGAATAAAAAAGAGAAATGTTGTTCTTAAAGTAGTTTCCTCATTATCGGATAATTGCGTCTGTGTTTCTCTTACTCATTCGTGCAAAATAGTTTCATCTTTTTCCAGAATTAAATTTGCGAAACATAGCCATATCGATTTTTTTATTGTTATTACTGCGATCGTGTCTCTGCTCAAAACTTATTTCAATGATTTTTCTTTCGCTTTCTAATTACTTTCTGTCTTTAGGACAACTCAACACGCCTTTATTTATTACTGTTTATAAACTGAATTTTATTTCCCTTAAAAGTTTCCCGGCTTCTGTTGACATGGAACCTCTACTGAATCAAGTATAAATTATGACAAGTTACGAAGGACAAACAATATTGAATACAGAATGAAGTATAAATTATGAGGAATTACGAAGGACAAACAATATTGAATACTGAATCAAGTATAAATTATGACAAATAAGGGAGGACAAAAAATATTGAATACAGAATGAAGTATAGATTATGACGAATTACGAAGGACAAACAATATTGAATACTGAATCAAGTATAAATTATGACAAGTAATGGAGGACAAAAATATTGAATACAGAATGAAGTATAAATTATGACGAATTACGAATGACAAACAATATTAGTAAAGACAAACTAAAAAATTTCAATATATTTTCAAAATAATTTGTAAATTTGTACAATTTAGACAAACAGGAAAAAAGATTATGCAATCAAACCCCCTTTGAAAGGTGAATCTCGTTCTTGTTGGCTATCATATCAACAGGGCTTTGAATGAATCATTGGATGGTTGGTTCTGCCTCTCGATGTCGCACAAAATGTAATAATTCCTGGAATTCAAAGCAGTTCAGCTAGGAGTTCACATGTTAGGTGTCTATCCTAGAAAGAAGTTTTCAGACATCAACTCATTGGTTAATGATATGTGCCATGTAGGAGGGAACATAATCTATTTGAACATGTATAATCAAAGCATCCATCCGGAGCTTGACCAGAATGTAGACAGTTGCATTGACCTTGAAAGCCCAAAGGACGAATTGGGGTCGTATGAAATGGCCTTCGTTGCTCAAGATTCCCTACAGACTTGGTGTGCATCACCTTGTTTATCCCCGTGGGGTCAATGTGCTGCTACATGTCTTTCTTCTGGTTCACTTGACCATTTTATAGAAAGTCTATTTCAGCCAATACAAGGCTCAAGATTCACTGAAGTTAGAGCATTTCTAAATGCGGTTGTTGTAAGAGCATACAAGAAGGAAGCAAGAAGTGCTATTATGAGGATATGTAGGATAGAATATTATTAATCCTAGACTTGAATAGGTTAATATTTCAGATATCAGAGTCTGTTCCAACAGTAATAGTAAAGAAACTATCTGTGGGGGACTTGATCCTTACCTATCTAAAGGAAATGAGGATGATGAGTATATATAGCCTGGCATGTTCTAGCTGTAAAGGTCTGAACTGGTGGGGGGGGTAAGGATGGCATGAAAATAGTGATCGAGAGTAAGGGAGAGGCGAGAAAGGTTTCGTCTAGAGGAAAGTGGTTGTGGGCTGCAAACGCGTTTGAACTCTGTCGAGGCTGGAGAATAAAGACTGGTCAGCTCCAGGCAAGATGTGGGCAGTAATACCTCATTTTTTTTCTGATCTGGCTCTTATAGCATGAAAGAAAGAATCACTTACTTTCTAGAGTCGTACAAAGAACCAACCATTTTTTTCCGATGTCTTTAGCAATAGATCAAATATATACAAATGATCGAAGGTCTGGAATGGTCATTAGTGCCTGTAGACGTATTCTCGTTAAGCAGCCTCATTCATCACGATTGAATGCAGTGTCTGTTCGGTGACAAGAAACCATTACTAGCATGATTTTGGAAGCATTGAATGTTACAAGTCAGTTGCTCTCCATCCGACTGAGCTGTGCGTGCAAGATCACGGGTATAGGCCCAGGGATCTCGTCTAGGTCTTCTTTTTAGTACAGCTCAGATATTGCTTGCCTTATTTCCACTGAATCTAAGTAGACACTACGCGACATAGGCAGAGGAACGAGAACAGTCTAGCCTCGTAGATTAAAGAAAGTGTTCAATTCGGAATTCCCTTTACGTTAGCAATGTTATAGACAAGCGTATGGTTGCAAGAAAGAAATACGACAACAGCAGAGATAGATTTACGTGGTTTATTTCAACAGGAACGTGTGGGTTTGGGACAGCTACCTTGTGGTAAAGTTCATAAGTCGGCTTCGGATCTAGGTCGATCTCTCATAGTAGTTCACACATGTTGACAGTGGTTGATGCTCTCTTGCTGACAGCTGCTGGTCGTGGCAGGTCTCTACCCTGGCCACCTGTTGACTGCTTGTTGAACTTCCCTGTGACCCCTTTTATAGCGTTTTTTATGGCTTAATAGGCTCGAAAAACGAAGCGAGTATATTTAGGAGGGAAGCATTTTTATTGGACGAAAGATAGAACACTTTAAATATTATTTTATTTTTCGACCGGAACTCGTGTGTCGGGAACATTTGTAAACGAAGATAATGGTCATTTTGTGACGGGGCTTTGTCCCGTTCACATCCGGTTCTCGCTCTTGAGTATTTGCCTGTAAATCAGCCGAGATATGTCTTATTTTATTTTATAACAGTAAGTTC
>CAHIKZ030005479.1:1522500-1640000 GCA_903632075.3 Acanthosepion pharaonis
AATGTGGATTTTATGAGAAAAATAATCCGAATTTTACTTAAATTTCGGATTGTTTCTGGTCAAGTCTCAGAACCGTCTTCAGGTATCGAGAATTTTTCCATATTGAAAATGAAGAAAAATTTTTCTTTTTATTCAATGTAAATATTCTCACTTTGAGAATTCTGTTTTGTGACCAGAACCAGAAAACGTGTCGTTTTTCTAAAACAAAGCAATATTTTTCTCAAGCAAATCCACATTACAACCAAAAACGTTTGCGGCACCTATATATTTTATATATATATATATATATATATATATATATATATATATATATATATTTTGTTATATATATATATATATATACTGTCATCCACAGACAAACTTTTTCGCTGTATCACAGCTTATCAGTGTGTCTAGGCATCCACCGATTGCTTCAAACCGGCATCGAAACCAGACTGATTCGGTACCAGTCGGAAATTTCCCCACTAAGCCATTGGCGTACGGTTGAAGGAAATGCGAATTTTTTACGTACTTATTCTGTGAATAAACACGCCAATGACTGACAGTATTCAATTCGGAAAGAACTTGTAATATTAGTTGTATTAGTCATTGTTTACAAATTCGCACTTATCTCCCAAGACTGCACAACCGAATTTAAGTTTTTCGGGTGCATTTATGTTGTCATCCACAGAATGACTGGTCGCTGTATCTCAGCTCATCAGTGTGAATGCATATCCGATTGCTTCAAGCCGGGATCGAAAACTATATATTCGTTCTTCTCGCTTATGGAACTCTTTTCTTTCCAGCCAACTTTGATGTTCAAAAATTTAAATGCAATGTCAGTCGTTATCTACTGTCTTCTTGATTCCTCTTCTTCTATTGTTCTCGCTCCTTAATAATGTCTCTTTTTTTTCTTATTCTTTCACGCTCAGTAACCCCTTGTGTTTTGGAGGTTTTAGTACCTTACTCGGGGGTAAATAATTATATATATATATATGTGTGTGTGTGTGTGTGTGTGTGTGTGTGTGCGTGTGTGTGTGTATGTATGTATGTGTGTGTGTGTGTGTGTGTGTGTAAATATTCTCAGATGGAGTGTATCTGTAGAAGAGACAAAATAAATAAAGAGACGCGTTTCTTCCTTTTATCAAGGCAATGTAGGACTTATTATGCTGCATTCACAGAAATAAATTCGACTACAATTTTTATTTTAAAAAATGCCACATTCATTAAAAGAGAAAGTAAATTACTCAGAAGGAAAATCCTCGAAAGTGCCACTATTGAATATTATCAAAATATCAATTTTTCCCAATCTCACCTTTCCTGAAAGAATTACTATTTTCACAAACTAAAAATAAAAAGAAAACGGTTAAATCCATCTCTTCAGCCTTTGAAGATGTACAGCGCATGCGTCCATCTCACACCAGAACAATCCAATCATAATCAACACAATATTCATAAAAAAAGTCTTGAATATTACTCGTTTTTTTTATTTTACTTTTCACCAGACTTTGAATTATGACACTTTGTATCCTCCACATGTTTTGACTTACGTTTCAACCATCTGATGGAAATTCATAAACACTCTCAAATTTAAATGCCTTGATAAACCAATGACATCCTCGCTTCTGTGTATATAAACACGTGCAGTATAATCAATTCTACATCGGCTTGACAAAGTTCCACAGCGGACGAAACGCGTCGGGTGAGTATAGTTTTCCTCTTGCCTCTTTTAATTCCCCACCACACACACACACACACACACACACACACACACACACACACACACACACACACACACACACATATATATATATATATATATAGTGACTGAAATGCAACTCTCTATTTTATGTGTAATGGAGTCCATCATACACAAAATATGGAGTTACTTTTCAATTACCCTGTATATAAACTCTAGCAAACATATACATATTCTCCTATACTCTTTCATATGGAAATATTCTATCTCACACATATATATATATAGAGAGAGAGATAGATAGATAGATAGATAGATAGATGACTCTATGTGTGTATGTTATTTCTGTAACATATAATCAAAAGAGACTACGTAAGACAATAGGAGGAAGTAACAATCTGTGTTTATGGAATATATTTTTTTCAATTTCTGGTGTTCTGTTTGAAAACGTGTATTTAGACTGCATTTCGCTGAATCATTACACACATAGATGAATACAGGGTATATAAAATATGTGACAAAAAATATATATATATATATATATATATATATATATATATATATATATATATATATATATATATATATATATGTGTGCGTATGTATGTAGACATATATGCATGAATATATACACAAGCACAATGCACGCCCCCAAAATTTCGCTTTCGATTTATCACCTCGGTATCTATAACAGGTGTTCGGAATAGCGTAACATTGGATAGAGCAGGACGAAAAATAGCAATAATTACCTTCTCAGACCATAACAAACTGCTATATAATCGATCAGAACTCATCTCAAGAATTTTTACTACGTTACTTAACAATAAAAAACCGATAAGAATAAATAAAAATATATAAAATAATAATAAAAATGAAAAAACATGTAAAATAAATTAATCAAAATATATAAAAACATTAACAAACTGCTCCCGCCCAAATAACCGTTAAAATAAATAAAGACAAAAAGTAAATAATCAAAAACAAGTAAAAAATAATCAGTCTAAATAAATAAAATAATAAAAAAATTAACAAACCACTCCTGCCAAAATAACAGTTAGAATAGACTACAACAATCAATCACAAAATTGGACGAAAAATAGCTTTAATTACCTTCCCAGAGCAAAACAAACTATTAAATAAACGATCAAAACTAATATCAAAAAATGTTTTACTGCGTTAATAAAACATCGAAAACCGAAAAGAATAAATAAATATATAAAATAAAAATAAAAAATTAATCCAAATAAAATAATCCAAATAAATAAACAAACCACTCCCGCCAAAATAACCGTTAGAATGGACTACTCACAATGCACCACTGACCCATATATATAAATAGTCGAGAAAAAACAACACATGATGATTGCGTCTAGTATGAAACAATCTTTCACCTCTGAATGTTGACTTCAATGTTCACTTTCATATAAAATATATATATATATATATATATATATATATATATATATATATATATATATATATTTAACTTATATTATTTATCTCTCTCTCTCTCTCTCTCTCTCTATATATATATATATATATATATATATATATATATATATATATATATATATATATATATATATATATATCATTGCTGTGTTAAAACCTCTTGCCAAACTTTCATCACGTTTTCAAGTGTCGTTATAAGTCCATTATTTATGAGATATTAGCTGGAGACCCTAAACCATTCTTTCTTTAGGTATCTTTCTTTCTTCCTTCGTTCCTTCCTTTCTTTCTCTCTTTCTGTCTTTCTTTCTTTCTTTCTTTCTTTCTGAAATCAAGTAGTGCTTTTCCTCTTTCCGCGAAATCAAAACGGAATAGTCCATTATTTATGAGATATTGGCAGGAAACCCTAAACAATTTTCTCCTTACGTTTCTTTCTTTCTTTCTTTCTTTCTTTCTTTCTTTCTTTCTTTCTTTCTTACACTGACATCAAGTAGTATCTTTCCTCCTCTTTTCACGTGATCAAACGGAATAGTCCATTAATTATGAGGTATTGGCAGGTTGAGACATGCACAGTTATAATAGAATTTTTATTGCTGATCATGATATCAAGATAAATGCAAATAATTACTGGAGATTTTGGGAAAGAAGACGTTTTTTCAGGGGTACTAGTCACAACTAAGACGCTAAGAACTAGAAATATTTTTAAAAATGGGAATAATCCTTTACACTTTTTAAAATTATCTATTGTCCACTTTGCAAAAATGTTTCAAAGACTCCAAATTAATCGAATGACTTCATCCATCATTAGAAAAGTCAGAATGCGAGAAGGTAAAATAATATTAAATTAAATATTAAATTATATTTAAAACAATATCAAAGCAAAGAAGATCGCTGGGAAGCAATAAATACTGACACAAGTCGAAACATTAGAAAAATTGATTAATCGATGAAAGAAAGACGATGAATTTTATAAAATGTTAAAGAAGTCTTAATAAAATGTAATTAAAAAAAAAATGAAAAATTAATTAAATTTAATAAAATAATGATTTATTCAGGATATTTGGTTAATCTTAGCTTTATTAGTCAGTTACGTGCAATACGTGATACACACTCAGGCGATCATGTATCTTTCGATACATGACTGACGATGCAGATTTTTCCCGCGGTAGACTACCATTTCTTTCTGCAGTAGACCAGTTGCCCTCCAAGAACCCTGTCCTGCTATTTACCCATAGCTGGAGGGGGAAGAAGAGGATTCATACCAATCGCAAGGGTATTAGCACGTAAGTGAATATAATGGATTCGACTGGAATTCGAACTCGGCTCTCCGATCCCTCAATTCGAACCGCTTTTGTCTCTGTTTCCATCAAACACCCAATGAACTGTCACCGATAAACCGAGAAAATATCTAAAGCAAAAAATTAAAACTTTTCTTCGTACTTTTGCTTATTTTATAAAAATATAGACATGCACGAACAGATTAAATTATTGCATTCTAAATTTTATATAACACTCCAGCAGAGTTTTCATATCATATATATAAGTAATACGCTTGTGAGTATCACGGAGCCACGCATGCGTATTAGCATATAACCTACAACATTGTGAGCCACATATAAGTATATATAACTTTTATGCCAAAGAAACAAATTCGGTCATACACAATTACTGACACATTCGCGAGCGTAAAAACATGATATATATAAAAGGTCGTGACAAATATGCATATACATATACATATATATATATATATATATATATATATATATATATATATATATAGAGAGAGAGAGAGAGAGAGAAAGAAAGAAAGAGAAAGAAAGAGAAAGGAATATATATATCTATCTATATATATATATAGGTTCCATTTCGATTTTTCTTGTTAACCCGATGGATTTGAAAATACTTGGAAATTTGTTATGATCATCATCAATATTATGTAGTAATCCTGGATTCCTATTGCTTACCAATATATATATATATATATATATATACATATATATATATATATATATATATATATATATATATATATAGTACTGCTACATAAAATAAAAAAAATCCCAATTCCACACAGTCATTTCGAGGGTTGATGAGGATCGACATTAAGATCTGCCGATCTGAAATTGTTCTCTACCCACATGAGGTAATTTGGGATTTTTTATATATATATATATATATATATATATATATATATATATATATATATATATATATATATATATATATATATATATATATATATATTTTATCGAAAAACACGTAGACGCATCAACAGATGCATATTTGATAGGAAGGATTTATTTCTATTTTCATTCAATGATGAAATCTTTCGCGCGAAAAAAATTGCATCTGATTTATGATTTTAATAATTGACTAATAAAATACGGAATGAATGAACGAAGGAATGAATGAATGAATGAATGAATGAATGAAGAAGGAAGGAAGGAATAAATGAATCAAGGAAGGAAGGAATGAAGGAATGAAGGAATAAATGAATCAAGGAAGGAAGAAATGAAGGAATGAAGGAAGGAATGAAGGAATGGATTAAGGAATGAATGAATGAAGGAAGGAAAGGATTAAAGAATGCATGAACAAATGAAGGAATTAATGAAGGAAAGAAGGAAGGAAGGAAACGTTATTTGAAACAAGAAGTGTCGTGAAGAACTTGATAAAAAGGAATAGGGAAAAGAAGACTGAAGAAGACAGAAAAGAGGAAATACATGAGAAGGAAAAGAAAACTGAACGGAGAAAAAGAAAAAAAATATCGATAAAGTAAAGGAAGCAGTAACGTATTAAAAGAGGGGGAAAAGAATGAAAACGAAAATGAAGGAATGAATGAATAACGAAGAGCGAGGAATGAAAAGAAAGAATAAGCGGAGAAAAAAATAATAGAAGAAAGATAGTGGGGAAAAAAACGAAAAACAATAGCAACGACAGAAAGGGCAAGAAAAAAAAAGAAAGAAACAGGGAAAAAAAGAGGGTAAGAAATAAAAGTGAGAAGGAAAAGAAGAGAGCCAAAATAGATTTGTTCGAAAGCAAAGATAGAAAGACAAAAAAAAAAAAAAAGTTGCTCTGATTTCAGATCTTCCGACACATACAAATTTCTAAATGCAATCTATTGTGTGACAACAGTAACTATGGCATAACATTAAATTTCTTATTTAGCAAACTGAATACGTAACTACTTCGTTTATCATACTGGGATCATAGCTCTCTCTCTCCACATCTTCTTGTCCTATGCAGCTACTAATACATTTTATGTTTTGGCTATCTCTCCTAAACACTGCTCCGCCAGTCATTCAAATAAGATTGCCATGCAGGTGATGCGTTGTTTTACTCTGTTGCTTATCATTTTCCAAGCCGTCTCTCCTCGTTATGTTACATACAAATTCCTGTTGTCGCTTCCTAGTGTTAAGTATAAGTGTCCTTTTTCTTTCCATTTTCTCTAAAACTTCATCGTTGCTCCCAAATTCGGTCCATGGTATCATCAGCATCCTACGGTACATCGACATTAGTTCTATTTTATGACTCTTTTTTTTATCTGTGAAAACATTGTCCAGAATTCACTGCCATATAGGACGACCGATAACGGTTCAGTACTCTTTTCTTTTTTTCTATTTATTTAGCTTTTATAGACATACTTCGAACACAGTAATCAACATTGTTTGGTGATTGTCACGCATGAATGCGTTCTTCTCTCTCTCTCTCTCTCTCTCTCTCTCTATATATATATATATATATATATATATATATATGTATATATATATATATATATAGGCAGCAATCCTTCTTTCATGCACATTTCATTGAAAACGACAGACAAGATGCTTTCATTAATTTTTTTATACAATTTCTCATGCGATCTAATAATTTTTCTACATTTCTCATAATAAATTATATAAAAACTATCCGAATGTTCTTTTTATCCGAGCGCTTTCGGCTATACATTTAGAAATTTTCAAGGATTAAATATTTTAAGTGTAAAATAAGAAATAGTTTGTTGCGTGTATGTTTTATGAAATGTTTTCATTTTTCAAAACACAGTCAAGATATTGTGTCCCTGTTCATAGTTAATATTATTAAGTGTTGGTTTTTTGTTTTCATTAATAAGGCTTCCATTATTTTTAGCCTTTTTTGCAGATTACTGGAGATTACCAACCTGGCTACTTATACGGTAATGTTAAAATACACAAACCGGGATACCCATTACGACCTATCATTTCTCAGATTCCAACATGCATATACCAACTATCAAAATTTATCAATGATATTATTACCCCATATCTCCCTACTAACTATAGACTTAAATCTACCCATGAATTCCTCCAAATACTTAAAAGCACAAAATTAAAAACAAACCAAAGCATTCTTGCGTCACTTGACGTAGAGAATTTATTTACTAACGTTCCCGTCTCAGAAACTATTGATATTATCATTAATTCGGTGTATAAAAATAATTAAATTACACCTTCATCAATCCAACCTAATATTATAAGAAAACTATTGCTCGCTTGCACCACTAGAGTTCCTTTTTATAGCCAGAATGGTACTATTTACACACAAATTGATGGAGTAAGTATGAGAAACCCTTTCAGGCCGTGCTTCTCCAATTATTATATGCCCTATGTTGAAAACAAGGTGTTTACTAAAGTTATTAAACTAGGTACCTCTACGAAATGTAAACAAAACGAGCATAGCATGATGAAAAAGACGCCGAACTTGACGAAAACAAGGTTGACGCGCTCGAATTTCTAGAGTTTTTCATAAAATTAGTTATGGGGGTATTAATAAATATAAAAAAAATATTTCTGCCATGACTTTAATAAAAAAAATAAAAAAACATATTTATAATAATTTCGATCACCTGTGAATAGTTTCTGACAGTTTCATTAACATCTGACAATTATTTTTATTTTTGCAAGATTTTCCAAATTAATGTGTGTAATACATAAAAAACGTGCTAAAAATTATCTGTTATTTACTAGCCCCTGTTGGTACAAAGAAAAACAAGGTTTTTTTAATCAAAATTTAGAATGTTCTAAAAAGAAGGAAAATTTTTTTAAAATAATTTAAAAAGATTTTGGTCTTTCCTCTTCATAAAAACATAAGCATTTAGATGATAAAATTTTGTTTTCATAAAGTTTGGCGTCTTTTTCATCAGACTATGCTCTTTTTTTTAGCGATTTCGTGGAGGTACCTATATTAAACCTAAAATATATGTTCGTTATGTAGACGATATATTTATTTTAGCTGAAAACAAGAAAGAAATAGAAAATCTGGAAGCTACATTTCAACAAAATTCCGTTCTAAATTTTACTTATGAACTTAGTGAAAAAAATAAACTTCCTTTCTTAGATGTTTTTGTCGATTTTAGTAATAATACTTTTAAAACTTCCGTTTATAAAAAAAAACAACTAGTAAAGACTCTTGCCATCTCAATTTCTCTAGTGAATGCCCTCTTAGATATAAAATAGATCTTATACATTTTCTCACGAGAGCGCACGAAAATTCATCCTCTCGCTCACTTTTCTTTAAAGAATTAAACAATGTAAAACAAACGCTGATTAATAACGGATTTCCTAATCAATTGTTTTGGACTCAAAATATGTGAGCGTCACAGATGTAGATGAGTAGCCTCCATCGATGAGTTTGGTTTGCATCCTCTCTCCTGTCGTCGTAGTGCCGGCCGCTTTCCATGGCATGCAACCATTAACGACATCATCAAAAGAGGTTTGGATGCAGCTGGGTTTCCCTTCCCAAATCGAACCCGTAGGCCTCGACTGTGGTGATGGAAAGCGGCCGGATGGCATTACCATTTTTCCTTTTAAAATGGGGAAGTCGTTGATTTGGGATGCGACCTGTGCGGATACATTTTCGGTCGGTAATTTGATCAGTTCCGCGGTTGAGCCAGGATCCGTCGCCCGGGACGCAGAGATGAAAAAAAAAATAGTTAAATATTCTTCTCTTGCTGATAGATTTTTTTTTTACTCCTGTGGCAGTGGAGACTTCAGGGGTTATTGGCCCTCGTTCGATGGCGTTCCTTCGGAGGAATGGCGCGATTGCGTCTCGATTAAGGGACGACCTTCGCGAAATGGAGTGGCTCTTGCAGCGTGTCTCACTGGCCATGGTTCGAGGTAATGCTTTCTCCATCATTGCGGCTGACAGAGGATAGAAAAAATTGTTTATTGTTACGTTGTTCTGGAATTGTCATCAGTGGTCAACTGTAATTTTTTTGTTTCAATAAATTTTAATTTGTTAAAAAATTGTTGGATTTCTATATTAAGCGTTTTCTGTCTAAGGTAACTAATAGCAACGACGAGAATAGAAACATAAAGAATAACATTAATATTTTTTATAAAAATCAAATGAACGAAAATAAGACCTAAAAAGACGAAAATAGAAGACGAAAGTAGAATTAAGAAAATTATTTAAAAAATGCATAAACCAGTTGACAATAGCAAAAAAATTAGATTAATTATTTATTACAAAAAAAAAAATTAAAACCTCTAACGTTATAATTAATAATAATAATTTACCTCTTAGAACAAAATTAAATAGGGAAAATATTATTTTTGAATTTAAATGCCCATTAAGGAATTGTATTACTGATCAATCAAAATTTGTAAATAATTATATAGGCCACACTACAACATGTTTGACACGCAGACTCACTCTACACCTTTCTGACAATAGCTCAATTAGATCTCATTTAAATATTCATGGAGACCTACCAGACACTATTCGTAACATACTTGTTGACAGCACTAATATAAGAGTATTATCTACATGCAAAAAAGACTAAAATAATGGAAGCATTATTAATAAAAACAAAAAAAACAACACTTAATAATATTTCCTATGAACATGGACACAATATCTTGACTGTGTTTTGAAAACTGAAAAAAAAAATATATTGAGTGTTTCGAAAACTGATATATATATATATATATATATATATATATATATAATGTGGAGAAACTTGTCACTTAAATGAGTCATGCCGACTTTGAACAAATAAAAAAACAGATGACAAAAGATAAGAAAGAAAGCACCAATTAGATATCAGAATAGTCAAAAACACAATCCAAGGTCACAAAGGAACATACATACACAGAAGTATCAGCAAATATTGACAAAAATCCTGCACACACACACACACACACACACACACACACATATATATATATATATATATATATATATATATATATATAGATACACCTAGTGAAGCCATACAAACCTACTTTAGGGTTTCACTAAACGGATCGTCAGGAAAGTTTGTTAAACTTTCCCTGACGATCCGTTTAGGTAAAACCCTAGGTAGGTTTGTCAACTCACTAGGTGTATCTAAATCTGATCTACGGTTGTATTGAGCTCTTTTGTTAGTTAGTTGTTACTCGTATCGGGGTTTTTCTTTGGGCTTCAGACCTGCATCTGTGCGATTTTTTGTCGGCAGAAGTTCATGTTTGTAGCTCTTTCTGTTTTAAAACCTTTTTTTCCCTCGAGATTGATTTGATTAGCAAATCAAAAATTCGAGGTATTTCGAAACGAGTCTAGTTATCTATCTATCTATCTATCTATCTATCTATCTATATATATATATATATATATATATATATATTCTCAGTAGTGGATTTGCCCTGTTGATGAGTCCCAAAAATAGGACGAAAAGGCCGTCCAGCGCTTTCTGCATCTGTTGAAGATTTTTCTAGACTTGACGAATTAATTATGATTATTCAAATCCCATAATTAATTATATATATATATATATATATATATATATATATATATATATATATATATATATATATATATATCTGCTTGAACCGTCTTCTAATGCTCCAGATGAAGCGACTTGGGGATAGAAGCCGTAACTCCTGGGAAACAATCCGATGAGTCACACGATGGAATTTGTGAAGAGCTGGCGCTATATCGAGTCTTGTTTGTTACCTCACCCCCACCGATGCCCGATTGTCCAGTGGGTCTGTCGATTGAGTCATATCGTAACGGTCCGGGTTCGATTCTCTGTAGTGAATGCACACTGTTGATGAATCTCCAAAATAGGACGAAATGGCCGTCCGGCGCTTTCTGCAGTCTGTTGAGGATTCTTCTAGACTAGTTGAATTAATTATGAATATATATGGATATTGGTGCATTTTTAGTCGTTTCAATTCATTCAAATGTATACTAATGTTGATGGATGTAATCTGTCGACATAATATCAGTTTAGTCGTTGCAGATTCGAGTGAAAAGTAATCTACTCAAATTACAAAGAAATACTTTTTGATGCAATAAATATATATATATATATATATATATTGTGGAAGTTACAGCAAATCATTATAAGTTATATCAGCTTTTTAATTATTTATCCATTTTCTCCATTGCAATTTTCCTCAGATTTGTGTACACAAAATTAGTTTATTTTCTCGTGCAAGTTTCTTGGACGTTCACACTTGAACAGATTACTTCATTAAAATTAGCTAACCTGTCAAAAAGACTGACGTCCATCAGGTAGTCTTCAGGCCTGGAAACTGAAGAAAACTGACGCGAATTTGCGAGAATAAATGAGATTTTCTCTGCTCTCAACCAACACACAGATTTGAAGAACAGCTACTTGCGTTTTGTTTCATTTTGAAATGAGATGTTCAGCCTAAGTATTTTATCTTCTTAAACAGACTTTCATTTGTTTTCGTAAATCATTCTTTTTCTTTAATCCTTTCATTAATTTTCTTTCTTTCTTTCTTTCTTTCTTTCACCAAAAGTTCTTTCTTTCTTTCATTCTTTCTTTCTTTCTTTCTTTCTTTCTTTCTTTCTTTCTTTCTTTCTTTCTTTCTTTCACGAAGGGTCTTTCTTTCTTTCTTTCTTTCTTTCTTTCTTTCTTTCTTTCTTTCTTTCACCAAAGTTCTTTCTTTCTTTTACCAAATTTCTTTCTTTCTTTCTTTCTTTCTTTCTTTCTTTCTTTCTTTCACGAAGGGTCTTTCTTTCTTTCTTTCTTTCTTTCTTTCTTTCTTTCTTTCTTTCTTTCTTTCTTTCTTTCACCAAAGTTCTTTCTTTCTTTCTTTCTTTCTTTCACCAAAGTTCTTTCTTTCTTTCTTTCTTTCTTTCTTTCTTTCTTTCTTTCTTTCTTTCACCAATATTCTTTCTTTGTTCTCTCTTTCACCAGTATTGTTTCTTTCATTCACCATTTTTCTTTCTTTCTCATATTCTTTTAAACATTCTGTCTTTTCTCTTTTTCTTTGTTTCACCAGTTTTCTTTCTTTCCAATTTTTATATACATATTTACAGCTTTTATAATCGTGTTGTGAAAGATTTTTTGTGAATGAATCGCAATTGCCGATGCTCTAAGAAAAAAACGTTTGACAAATGCTGTCTGCTGAAAGTTTAATGAAAAAAACATACGACACACACAGACTGACATTTTGAAGCATTCCCAAGAAATAATTCAAGCAACAGGAACTAACTATATATAATTTAATTAATGCATACGAAGACAATATTTATTATAAATGCAAGCTCTTAAGATTTTGTCGTCGAATGTTTTCAACTTGATGTCCGTTATGATGGTGACATTGCTGACAACGAGATGCAATGGAACCACAAGCAGCAATCAACACTTGGATAGGTCTTTGACTGCATTCTTGTTCTATGGAATCTTTCATTTCAGCGATTGTTGCTGGATTTGTAGCGTAAACATTATCTTTTATGTTTCCTTACATGAAACTAGATAGATAGATAATAACAGAATGTGAAAGAAAAAGAGGATAGATAGATAGATAGATGGGTAGGTAGGTAGGTAAGTATGTAGGTAGGTAGATAGATATTAACAAAATCTGAAAGAAAAAGTAGAATAGATAGATAATGAACAGTGATAGATAGATAGATATGATCAGACTGAGATAGATAGATATTAACAGACTGCTATAGTTAGATAGGTAAATAGATAATGAACAATGATCGATAGATAGATTTGAACAGACTGAGATAGATAGATATGAACAGACTGATACAGATAGATAAATAATGAACAAAGATATAGATAGATAGATAGATAGATAGATAGATAGATAGATATGAGCAGACTGATATAGAGAGATAGATAATGGACAAAAAATGACAGATAGATTTGAACAGACTGATATAGATAGATAGATAGATAGATAGATAGATAGATAGATAGATAAATAATGAACATAGATAGATAGATAGATAGATAGATAGATAGATAGATAGATTCTCGTCTTCCAATCCATCTGTTTAGCAAGATTTCATTCAAGTATACTCGTACATCAGGAACGTAGTGTGGTGGGGCTCCATCTTGTTGAAAATAAAATTCCTCATCTTCCAAAACTGTTCTAATTCTTGGCACGGTAGACTGTGACAGGGTTAGGGTTAGTGTGTATAGTTTTTTTGGACACCCTGTATATACATGCAGTACCGTCAAAAATCTCTCAGCCACATTAAAATATAGCACATTTCATATATTTGTAGCTTATAAACATATCATTATTATAAATGTATCACATTTTCTATAAATGAAGTAATGACCCTATTAGAGACATTTTCATAGTTAACAGGCGCTTTGAATAAGAGGGCGATGATTTGAGACATAAAATGGCCGTGAAAATATTTTCAACAACCGGAATTTTTGGCATTTTCTTTTATCTAACATATAACCATTTTATCGTTACAGCACTAATTGCTTTCATGTTTATAGTAATTCTTACATTAAAATTCTAGAATCCCAAAGAAAGCAGGATGAAGACAGTGAGTTGTCCAAGAATATGAACCAGTGCGCAATAGCTAAAGAAGTTTGAATTTCAAGAATCTGCATTTCAGTGATCCTCTTTTAGTTACAAGGTACTGGAATTATTCTGGATCAATCTTGAAAGCAGTTGCATGTTCTAACACACTGGAATATGGTGAGCCAAACTTTTGGGGAGTATTATTAACAGAGAAATTGTATACGGTGTGCTCCGAAGTCTTACAAAAGTGTTTTCTTTCTCTAAAGCTGGCTGTCATCAAAGGCAAAAGAGAAAACTTTGCCCTGCCATTTAACCCAAAAAACAATCGACTGAAATTTGAGCACTACACGCACTGAAGTGGAAGGAGTGATTGGTGGAAGATCCGTTTACGAAACTCTGGAGTCGGGTTGCTGAAGGTAACACCAATCAGCTGACAATTCACTCAATATATAGATATAGACATAACCTTTTATATTCTCAGAAGAATATATATCTATATCTATATATATACATATAAATTTTGCATCATATATATATATATATATAGATGTATATTCACCGTATATAAATATATATATATAAATCATATAAACACACATACATACACATAATGGACTCTCCCGTCGGTTTCGACGTATGAGGATCTGACAGCTTAGTTGATACAGTTATGAAATTTTGTGCGATAATCTTAAGTGGCATTTAAGACCCACTAGTGATTTACAAAGGAGGCCACATATGGAGCAAGAGTGAGGATTGTGAGATGAGATCACTGTTAGATTGGCTGACCTTTTAGATCTCGCTCTCGCTTCTTGAAGATGATTCAGACAAGCAGACTGAAAACTGCTGAGTCCACTAAAACACATTGATCTCCATTTTACCCGCTCCAAGGCTAAGCGCTCAAGGGTGTTATGCGGTATATCGATTGCTGACAAGTTAGTTTTCAGCTTGTCATTGTATCTTAGCCATGGGCGTCCTACATTCCTGTAGCCCTGATCTATCTGGCTGTACCCCCCATATATATATATATATATATATATATATATATATGTCTATAAATAAAAAGAAAGAACAGTAAGATATAAAATCCGATTTTAAATCAATTAATTTATATATATATATATATATATATATATATATATATATATATATAAACAATTCACCCCAAGGAAAATGATAATTCCACTAAGTCGCAAAGGGTGACTGGGGTGAAAAAAAACAGAGAACATTTTAGAAGGAACACAAAATCTAATCCTAAGCAGTAAACAAGGGATAAACTTCTAATCCTGTTCAAAAGTCAGGGGAGGAATTTGAACCGGACAATAGACAAACACTAGTTGAGAAAAAATATAAAAATAAATAGTAAATACAGTTTTATTGTTTAGAGTTTAGATTTTAGAAGTATAGACTCGAGAAGGAACCGCATTGGTAAGTGAAAAATATATTTGTAATTTGTAAATAAATAAATGTCAAAATACAAATTCTTTACTCAGTACTATTTTTTAAATTATATATATATATATATATATATATATATATATATATATATATTATATGCTTCAACAGTGAACCATATTCAGACTTATATGGTTTTATTACTTTACCACGCTCTCCTCAGTCATGTCAAAACGACACAATTTCAACCATTTCGAGAACCGGAAAACATCACAAGGGACAAGAATTGGAAATAACTGTCACAATTTTGGAAGCCATAACCTATCTACCAATGATTGATGGTCGAACGGGTGTTTTTTCAGACTAGAGAAACAAATTACTGTTCTTCCACTTATCTGGACTTTTGTACCGAATGTTTTCTATTCAAAATCTGGCAGTGAATATTTTTCCCGCTTACCGTTCGACTAGAAATATTTTATTTAGATTGTACAATGTTTTGGATGTAAACGAAAACAAACAAAATCTTATAAACATATAACGACCACTATATGTAATATTTTCTATTTAGGTTCAGATAAGTTTTAACATATAAAGCGAACACAATAACACT
The DNA here is from genome assembly GCA_903632075.3 of Acanthosepion pharaonis. NCBI lineage: Eukaryota > Metazoa > Mollusca > Cephalopoda > Sepiida > Sepiidae > Acanthosepion > Acanthosepion pharaonis. Next base: position 1,538,378 of record CAHIKZ030005479.1, read on the forward strand.
GTTCAGGAGTTCGATTTTTCGGCTAGAAAACTATTTTTCCACTATTGGCTATCTACTCTGTTAGATCATTTCACTTCAAGTAGACATATCCTGCAGATAAACTTTCAAATAATAGAAGTTTATGTAGAGATAAGAATGGTAGTATCGTTCAAAGACAAACACGTGATAATTCTTGCAATTCTTTAAAAAGTTAAGTATTCCTAGTTCTATGAATTCTGATTGAAATAATCACAGAATTTCAAATAATCCAAAGAAATCATCTTTAAGAAGATTCCTAACATTCATACTTCAAATGCTCGGAAATAATTAGTCAGTGGTATTTAAATAGATAAAATAGATAGAGAAATATCTGCAGCCTCGTGGCGTTAAAAGCATTATCGCCAAGTTGAGAATCATAATTTGCTACTGTTCATTCAGCGATCAAAGAAGCGGGCTGCACTGAGACAAAGTTGTATGGAGCAGGCTGCTGGTGAGATACAGTTGTGTTCATCTTTCCGGACAAGTAAACTTTTCTGAAGCGGTTTAACAATATTCTCATTTTTTAAATGTTCTGATTGGATCATACATTAGCTCCACAAATTTCTTACGAAGCGACCGCGTATTTTTTTTTTTTTTTTTTTATATCCGATTGGTCAAAATATGTGGTCGAGTGTTTTATTTATTTATTTATTTTCAAAATGTGCATAGGCGTTTTTTATATATTAAGAATTGCGCCAAAGTTTATCTATTTTTTCTAGAACTCTCCTTGACGGGAAATTGCATCATTTCCTATAAATACTTCGAATACTCGGAAATGAGTCTTCAATGATATTTAAATAGATAAATAACTTGTAAAAAAAATATAACGCTTTTTTTTATATTCAAAATTGTACAGAAATTGCTCTAAAAGTTCGAAGAGAAATATTATAGTATTATTCAAAATGAATTATTTTATAATTTAAAAAACAAAGACGCTGAGAAGACAATAGAATTAAAAGGTAACGTGTTTCGTGTACATTGTAGATAAGATGTGGTGCGTGTTCACAGGAAAACGATTAAAGAAGTTTATTTTGAACTGAAGTACAAAGGCTAGAGGGGAGTGGGGAAAGACTGGGCGTCATTGATTATCCTACACCGAGTTAATCCCATTCATGACCCATTCATTCTTACAAGTGACTCTATCACCACAAGAACTCATCCATCTTCACGCAGTCCAACATTTACCAAAATAACACATACTCGCAGGGAACCTACTAAAATCCCATGATCTAATAATTTGGATATGTACAATTTCTTTTTACAGTTTTTTTTTTTTTTTTTTTACAAAAATATAGAAAACAGTGTTCATGAAAACATCAACTCATTGAGATATGAATGGTAACGTTCATAATCGTATGTAAACGGACTTTAACTTTATGTTAAAATATAAATTAAAGGTAACTGAAGGATGAAAATAAAAGAAAAAATCCTATGCAATGTGATCGGTCCAGTCTTGGGGTCTCGAATCCAGTCACTTTCTCACGGACATAATGTGGCTTCCCTCCGTCTTTTCTATGAATATTTTCATGGCAACTGCTCTCATTAGCTATTTTTATTGGTGCTCCGACTGCATGAATTTCAGCGTGCTACTAGATTGGCATCTCGGTTTCACCCTCTTACTGTCGAAACAGTTAAATATAACCGCCTCGTCTACTTCAACAGCTTCTTCTCTCGTACTTCCCGACAGTGGAACTCCCTTCCTCTTACTTGCTTCCCTGATGAGTACAATATTCCAAAATTTAAATGTAATGTCAATCGACATCTTCTGTTGCCTTCATCCCAGTTCTTATTTTTATTCTGCTCTGTTCTTCTTTTTATCCTTTCCTCAAAACCCCTATATACTGACCTTTCCCTTACTTAGACACTCTGTGACCTCTTGCTTACTAGTGACACTCCTGCTTTGCTTAGGGTGAATTGCTTAAAAAAGGATAATATTTCAAATAATGCTAGTTTCTGTACAGATAAGAATGAAAATAATCACAGAATTTCAAATGAATAACTTATAATGTTTTTTTTTAATTCTTTCAATCCAAGCAAGGCAATAAAGTCCCTAAGACACAAAGTGTAACTGAGCCTGAGAGAATCTGAGATAAAAAAATTAAAGACAGAGAGAACAATAAAAGAACATGAATTAAGAAGACAGAAGATAATGATTGGCATTGCATTTAAATTTTTCTAGATCAAAGATAATAAAGCCACTAGGACGCAAGGGGTTACTGAGTGTTAGGGAACATGAGAAAAACTACTATTAAGACAGAAGTTAATATGTTAATATCCTAAAAATATATATATATATATATATATATATATATATATATATATATATATATATATATTTTTCGGGTTTTATCTTGTATCCAAGAATTTAATTTGTCCTTTTCTAATTGCTTCAGTGGCGTTGATTACAAAGTAGACCTATTCTTGCTTGGAAGAGCCGATGGCATTGACTGCATCGTAATGTTGTTGGAAGATGAGGTCGATTTTGTAGAGCTTTTCTCTCACCGATTGCCTTCTTCCTTTTCTTTTCAATGGGACATCGCCAGCTGATATGGTCTTGAGCTTGTCTTTCAAACGATTTTGGCAAACGTACAGTTGCTTTCAGTGTTGTCCTGAGTCTCTCCTTGTATCTTCGAAGAGGACAACCCCATGTTCTTTTGCTTGAAGTGAGCTCACTGAATATGACGTGACAGAAAAACCATCACTCTTCCATTCTTTCTACACATCCTGACCATCGAAGACAGGGTTTAATAATCTCCGATTCGATGCTTTGACTGTTGGTTATTTCCACGACTCTGGTGTTTGTAACATGGTATTTCCATTTGATGTTCCAGACTGAACGAAGGCTTCTAATTTTCGCGACGTTCAGGTTTCGCAACAATATAGCATTATAGACCATTTTTTTGTTGCTAATTACATATAATTGTTGTTGAAAACGCCTTTGATTAGCTTCCCAGATTCTATTTGGGCAGCTCAATTATACTTTTCACATCATTTTTGAGGTTCCTTTGATAAAAGACTGCCTAGATATGGAAAATTCTCTACTATATATATATATATATATATATATATATATATATATATATATATATATATATATATGCATGCATGTTTCTCTTTGTGTGTATGTGTGCAGCGTCTTTACAGATGATTTCCGACTGACTAATTGTATATCGTTGCATTGTCAACTCGTAAGCGCACGTGAACACTAAGGTTGCTCTTCGTCAATGCAAAGGATTTGCGTGGCTTGAAGCATACGTGACACACAAAAATTGTCACTTTGACTGGATTTATTGAGTAACGTCATCTTCTTGTAGCTTTTTAGAGTTTTTGATTTTGACAGACATCATTCACACATATTTTTAGCTAGTCTCGAAAGAAACCACTATTTTCCCTCTGGATTTCTCGTGAAACAGCGCGGATCATAAAAAGATAGATGACAAACTTGAAAAGATGTGTGAAAAAAAAATGGCGGATGTGACGAATGTGCTATTTGTACATAGATTGAATAACATGATGGTGATCCAAGTATTTGAGAATAGGTTCCCTGTTTTATATTAACGTTAACGAAAGAGAGTGAATTAGAAAGTGTAACTGGTGGGAGTAAAGAATGGCCCTCATAGCTATAATCAACGCCGAAGTGGTTAAGCAACTTACATCCCATAATATGTTATCTGACAAACAATATGGTTTCTGCTTTGCCCGGTCTTCCGCTGATGTGCTCATGGCCCCAACTGAATTTATATACCAAGCACTTGACAATAACGGAGAAGCTCGAGCCGTAGCTTTAGATATCTCTAAAGCGTTTGATAGGGTTTAGCATGCTGACCTTCTTCGTAAGCTTCAGGGATACTGCATTACAGGACGATTATTTGACTTAATAAAATCATTCCTGTCAAACCGTTTAATGAAGATCGTCCTAAACGTGTTCTCATCCAGTTCTTTTCATACGAACGCTGGTGTTCCCCAAGGCTCTGTCCTGCGTCCTACACTGTTCCTGATCTTCAACGATTTTTCGGATGTCATCAATTCCCAAGTTGGCATCGATGCAGACGACACTGCTATTTACTCCTGCATCAATAGTAAATCCGGCATCGCTGACAAGACAAAACTAAACTGGTCGTAAGTCTCGAAAAGTTCTTTCAATCTGTGGGGCAGGAAATGGCTTGTAAACCTTAATGCCTCCAAAACAAAACTGCTTTCATTTACCCACCATAGAGAACCCTCCCTACCTCCCATCAGGATGGCTGATGCCCAACCCCACGAAAGCGCCTCACTGCGCTTGTTTGGTGTCACGCTGTCCACTAACTTGAAAAGGAAAAACTAGACTGAATCTATATCTATATATGTATAGGAAAGTTGGTTCTCTGTGTCGCGCCAGAATGTTTTTTTTTCTCGCCTGAGTCCGTCTTTCAAATCTACAAATCAAATTCTTCCTTGCATTGAATACTGCTGCCATATATGCTCTAGTGTTCCAGCTGTTCGTCTCAAGGTCCTCGACAAAATCCAGAGACGGATATGCAACGTGATTGGTCCTGATCTGGCATCCCGTCTGAGTCACTATCTCACAGACATGCTGTGGCTTCCCTCTGTCTTTTCTACAATTATTTTCATGGCAACTGCTCTGATGAGCTACTTTCACTGGTTCCCAAACTGCATGAATTTAAACGTGCTACTAGGTTGGTATCTCGGCTCCATCCTTTTACTGTCGAAACGGCTAAATGTAGCCGTCTCTTCTACTTCAACAGATTCTTATCTTGCACCTCCCTCAGCGGAATTCCCTTCCTATCACTTGCTTCCCTGATAGTTATAATCTTCAAATATTCAAATGTAATGTCAATCGACATATGATGTGTTGAACTTGATCCCTGTCCTTCTCTTTATCCTTTTCTCAAACACTCCTCTTTACTCTTACTCTCTGTAACCCCTTGCTTGCTAGTAGCATTCCCGCCTTGCTTGGGGCGACTTGCTTAAAAAAATATTTGAACATTTGTTATGCAGCGTGAGACATTCGACGTCGTGTTAGAGGGTCTGCAAAGTTCTAAATGAACCATCCCCGAGGCCTTGTTAATTATTCTGAATAAGACTGAAGAGTAAGGGTTAGCTAGCGCTAGATATGGCAGCGATGCTTTAATTTTGGTCTGATCTGTCTCTTATAAAGATAACGTTTAGTTGGCCATAAATGTCATGTGAACAAACGTAATGTTACGTGACATGCACAAAGTTTGAATATTCTCATTTCAATTTCAGAACCATCGAGACTATTAATATTAATGAGGGTAGTGACAGCCCACCCCACTCGAAGCACTAATAGCCAACCATAGTGAATCGGTGATCTTAAGCTTCTTAAAAGGGTACAGATGAATAGAGAGATTGACAAGTTGCACGGATTCCATGGAATTAGTCCTTCTAATGGGACCCAGGAGAGACTGGCCGGGGATTTTCATCATTATATCACTTGCGACCTGTGGCCTTCTATATCTGATTTGAATCCTCTGAACAGCTAAGTATGTGGCATTGTCGAGAAGAAGACTCATCAGCGGTCGCACATGACCAAGAAAACGTCAAAATAGACGTGATATAAAAATTGAGCGAGAAACACTTGTTTCGACTACGCAGTTACTTTTTGAGGCCGCATAGACAACGTCTGCGAGCTTTGTGGTTGTGTAAAATAAACATTTCCTGTTTTTCTAAAAGGAAGAGGCGTCAACATAACGTGCTGAATTTTCTATTGAATATTTTGGTTTATCTTTATATGATAATTTGTTCTCAAATACCTGGGGCATCATAAATAGATAAAAAAAATTTTAAAAAAATAACACTATGCAGACATCGATATATATGTGCGCTCCGGATTTTTTCAAACTTATCCATTCCTGAATGAATGACGACTTTGCCCAAGCCAACAAACATATGTCGTTAATACTGTTTAGTATAAACAGTGCATTTATTTCAATATTTGTAACTATAAAAAGAACATATAGATATAAACAAATACACGATTATACAAATGTTAAAAAAACAAACAAAAACAAGAAAAAAAAACAACGGTTACATTCATAACCTCATGTAATTTAAAATATATAAAACAAAAATTAAACCAAAACTTAAATAATATAGATATTAATTTACATAAAAATTCAAGAACATATTTTACTCACTTTCGTTTAAATTAAGTCATTTAACCTCCTCCATAACTTATCTATACTTTTCAGACATTACCGTTTCTTAAATTTAAAATCTTGAAAAACTAACAATATTTATTATCTTGCCTATATGTACTTATTAAAAAATATAATCCTTACATTTCCCTTACATTTATATATATAAACAGATTTCTAGTACTGCCAAATCTAATCAGACATTTGAGGTATAAAAAATATGGGATCATATTAAACATAAGATACAACAATATCCACGTTTAAAACATAAAATGTAAGGTGCCTTTCCTCCGACCCATTTTCCAACACAATCGTCGGTAATCTAAAACGGAGTACTAACAAGAAATTTTTTTTTTATTAATACCGTAATAAAACAAGATGGTAAGGAAAAAAAAAAAAAACAAAAAAAAAAAACATCAACATACGTAGGCCGGCCCTCTGCGTACAACGGGATTAGATTTGGCAGTACTAGAAATCTGTTTATATATATATATATATATATATATATATATATATATTACGGAAAAAGACAATAGGAAAACTGTTGTTATAGCCGATGCGTTTCGTCCAATGAGGACCTTTCCAAAGTAAAAAACGAAATGAATTTTAGTGAAACAGAGAATGTATAAACAACAAACAAAATGTTAGCAACAAGAAGAATTTAAAAACGCTATTGCATATTCATATCGTCAACTGAAAAATTACGTCAATTACTTTATGTTTGATGAGTATATTTTCATGTGTAGAAATATTGTTTTTATTGTTGTTTAACGGATTCAACCATTTTATATTTGTTGTGTATGTTGCCTTGGAAGAGTAGTAATTCTGTTAAGAAAGCTGATATTGGGAAAAAACCAGTGCGTAGATTAATATTTGGATAATATTCAATGGCGGCACTTCTGAGTGAATTATTTTCTTTTTTATGAGTGTAGCATATATAAAATTACAATTGTGATTGAATTTATTTATATGTATGACTAGTGTATTTGTTAAAATAAATATATATATATATATATATATATATATATATATATATATATATATATATGAATGAATAAACAAACACTGAGCGAATACTGCGTACAACCATGAAATAGATTGTCAACTTTTATATTTACATACGCTTTATCCCAGATGTTGTGCACTTCTACCTGTGAATATCGCCTAGCTTAAAACTATAATTATATTGTACACACGCACAAACACACACGTCCCGCGCATACACATGTATATGGTGCAGATGAAGTGCTTGGCATAAGAACAGTGTACGTTGTAAAATGACAGTGATTAGTTATATATTTAAAAGGACTTTTATATATATATATATATATATATATATAATTATTTATTTAAAAGTATGATTCCAACGCTACATAAGAGTTCTCATGTTTCAAAACAAGAGCCGAAAACTTCAATATAAGTATTTGAATTAAATTGAATTAGAGTACCAAGCTCTGTTCGATCTTCAAGCGAAATTGTTTTTGGAATAACTTATTCCTGAAATTTACGCTTGAAGATGGAACAGAGCTTGGTACTTTAATTCAATTTAATTCAAATAATTATATTGAAGTTTTCGGCTCTTGTTTTGAAACATGAGAGCTCTTATGTAGCGTTGGAATCATATTTTTAAATAAATAATTATATTTATGCTCTACTTTTGTATCTAGCACTATTTTTAAAAAATAATAACAAAAATACTAAAGAACTTTGGATTATTTACCTAACGAGTTCTTTCCTATTTTCTATATATTTTTACACACACACACATACATATATATATATATATGTATGTGTGTGTGGGTGTGGGTGTGTTTTAACCCTTCTGCCTGAGCTCCTGAGTCAAAATTCGCAAATAATCCGTATGTAATGTTTCATGGTAGATATAAAAATACTTGCAAGTGTTTATCCACCGTTCAACCGGTAGCTGGGCATTATGTCATTTTTCTCTACCACCGTTCAACCGGTGGCTGGGCATTACGTCATTTTTCTCTACCACTGTTCAAGCGGTAGCTGTGCATTACGTCATTTTTCTCTACCACTGTTCAACCGGTGGCTGGGCATTACGTCATTTATTCCAGTCGCCGGTAAATCGGTGGTCAGGGTTCAAAGGGTCAATAATTAGAATAAAATGATGGTTTCTTCTTATTTGTGTGTGTGTGTGTGTGTTGTGTCGATGGTGAGAAACTATTTGTTCCGAACATTTCGTAGAAAAATACTTTTAAATAAAACGAAGAAAACGTCTTTCATGAATCGTTTCAGTTTATTACCCATTAGCAAACCACATTGACACTGGAGGGGACATTACATCCAATGTAAAGAAACCATTTAATGAGAAAAGTAAAAATATATATATATATATATAAAAGCCGAGACATAAAAGCGATGCTGGAAAGGTAAGAAATCAAGAATGTCGAGAGAAAAAAAAAAGAAAGAGTGAGAAAAAAATGAAGAAATGGAAAAAATAATGAAAGACTGAATGAAATGGGTGCAAGACAAAACAAATCGAAACTGAATGGCATTCACATGACTGATTCAGGAAATTGAGGAAGTTTTCAAATGAATGCTTCACAAATCCAGTCAATGAGAATTCATCTAATCTCCCGAAATTGTAAATCTCTGTTGACGTTTTCACTTCCTACTCTCGTTTTTATTCTCGTTCCTAGACGAGTTCTCCTTTATATTCCGATGCTTGTTTCCCGCCCAAATTTGTTGTACTGCTTGATAAGACAAAGGTCAATGAAGTTGCGAAAGAAATATTTCACTTTAATTATTTTTTTTTAATTTGTTTATCGACAATTATAAATCTATCCACAAACACTGATTTGAAGTTCACTGATCTTTATAGATGATGTTTACTTGGTCATAATTTAAGCATTTCGTATGGCTCAATGTCTTATTTGGACTTTGAATGCACCAGTTTTCTAATCCTAAATTTGGATTCAAATAATTTTTATAGACTCACTTTAATTTGTTTTTTCGTTGTGTACTGCTAAACTCTCTTCCTTATCTTTTAACTTTAACGTGCAATATCTATTTATACACGCTGACACATAGAGATGACCTAAGCATTACACAGGGTGACAATGGTGGCGCCACAGTGATCTGGGGAATCAAAAATACCTTAAAGAAGCCAACAGTCAACTAGCCGACAAAAACATGTACAAAAGCCTACCCACAGACCCACTCTATGAATACCAAAAAATAAAATAAAATAAAATAAATAACAAGCTCGCTAAACATGGTGTTTCAAAATAAAATAATTGACATGGAAATATGCACAACACTTACACCCACAAACATCACACCTACACGCTTCTATCTCCTTCACAAAAACCACAACCCAGGAAGGCCGGTCAATTCATTATTTAACTGCCACAAGACTAAAATATCCAAATACGTAGACTACTACATACAGCCCATAGCTAAAGAAGTAAAATCCTACATCACAGACACAACAGACCTACTAAACAGTATTAAACGTATAAAAACAGTGCCAAAAATGCAACTCTAACCATGGGCGTAAAATCACTTTATTTAAACATTAAAGGACTAACCCCCCTAAAAGAAAAACTTACTAAAAGAACAAAGCAAGATCCCCGCTACAGAAGTAAGCATAAAACTTATGGAACATATTCTTACATTGAATACTTTCGATTTCAATGGAAAACGAGAGAATGTGTCCTAGGCACCGTCGCAACTCCATCATATGCCACAATCTTCATGGGAAAATTTGAGGAGAGCCATATTTATCCCTTCATCCGTAGCAACTGTATATTCTATGCAAGATATATCAATGATATCTTTTTCGTACACACGGGCAGTGAGGAGAAACTCACTGAATTCCTTATGACCCTAAACACGACTCCATTAAGTTCGACCACGAAAAATCAACAAGATCGGTAGCATTTTTAGACACCCGCATCTACATCGATGAAAACAGAAAACTACAAACGACACTTACACACTAAAATCACTGACACCCACAACACTTTAAAACCTTCCCTATTAACAAGCACTTAGACACAAAAGGATATGTTTTAACAATGAAGAACTAAGTAAATTCACTAAAAATCTCGAGCCTCGATTCACAACACGTGCCTATAAACAACACTTAATAAGGGAACAAATAAACAAAATAGTTTTCACACCTAGAGAAGACACACTAAAGTATAAAATTAAAAATAAATCCAGATGCATCTCTCTAGTAACCACTTTCAACAACACACTTCCTCCTCTACCTCAGATAATCAAAAGTCGCTGGGAAATATTACATCTCAATCCAGACCTAAAATCTTTGTTTTTGGAACCCGGCCTTAGATTTGAGTATAAATGAATAAATTAAAATAAATAAAGAATAACTACAGTATTTACATTAGTCGGACTATTGTCCTCATCTTTGTCACAACGTTTCAGCCGTTGTACGCTCCGGCCTTCTTCAGGTGGTTGGAATTTCGAACTGAACCCTTTATTTCGATCACTGGGGTAGACCGTTCTAGTTCCACGTGCCATGTTTGATGGATGTCAGTTATCAGTTATCTCCTGCTAATTTTCCCTCTGAAAGTTCTCCACTGCCTTAACCGGGTATTGAACTCACACTGTTTGGTCTGTCACTGGATCTAACCAACGCCTGTGCCATGTGTCCTTGAGGACATCTGGGTATGAATTTCTGGGTATTATAAATCTAATGTTTTCAGCAACCATTGTTGCAACGTTGTGACAAATATGGCGACAAAGATGAGGACAATAGTCCGACTAATGTAAATACTGTACATAATACCTCATCTCAGAAATATAGACAAACAATAACTAGTAGAAATATTAATCCAAACAAATAAGTAAATAATAAACAAATAAACAAACCACGTAAGCACAGATAAAAACGAGAACATGTAGTAATAACAATTAGCAATAAAAGAATCAATAATAAATAAGAAACACTAACAACACTATAAACAGACCCACAAACTGCATTCAAATCCAGTATTTTTTCAACTCAATAGCCCCCAGAATAATTCGAAGCCGTTACCGCCCACCAAAATTACCGTTAGAATAATACTATAGACTACCCACAATGCAATACAGTAGACTACGTTACAATGCGTCACTGACCTGTATATATAAAAAGTCGAGCAAAAACACAACGCGCATAGCATGACGATTGCGTTTAGTATGAAACATACTGTCGCTTCTAGGTGTGGACTTCAATGGCTATCTATCTATCTATCTATCTATCTATCTATCTATATATATATATATATATATATATATATATATATATATATATATATATATATATATATATATATATATAATGAGAACGAAGATAATATACATTCTAACGTTCAACAGCATTAATTCAAAAGACGGCTCAACACAAAAAAGTAGAGCAATAATTATTTATTATAATTTCGATGCAGCTGCATCTCGAGTGGGAGAACGAAAACCAAAAACAAATGATTTCTGGTTCTCAACAGTCGAGATGCAGCCGCATCGAAACAAGAATGCAACTTGTAGTGAGTAAGTTGTTTTTTGTTCGTATGTATAAAATTATATATATATATATATATATATATATATATATGTGTGTGTGTGTGTGTGTGTGTGTGTGTGTGTGTGTGTGAGAGAGAGAGAGAGAGAGAGTGTGTGTGTGTGTTTTCTAGCGAGGTGTTATCTTGACATGTGACATTCAAAACTATATATCATGGACTATTTTTATTTTACTGTACCGATCACTGGCTGTCTTTATTTACTTTCAAATAAAAAAGAAAAGTACCTTTTTTCCTCAATCTAAAACAATTTTTAATTTTAGTTTCAAATTCTGAAATGATTTCAAGAAAGAGCAAAACATCCTTTTGCCATTAAAATATGAAAGTGAGTTTTCATGTATAAATTCATGAAAAGGTCTTGTTAGTTTCTAAACTGGTTTAGTTTTTTTTCAGAAATAAAGACAGAAAACTGTCTTTCACTTATTAGATTCCACACCTTGTCGGGCAATTTGTATTTTCCAACCAACATTCATCAGGCGTTAGATTTAGAGCGTACAATTTTCACACTTGCGAAGTTCCTTCTGAAGACAAGTAAACAAAAGTTGAAAAAGAAAATCTTTCTGTTAATTACATTTTTTACTTGGTATTTTGGTAAGTTATCTTGGGCTTAGAAATACAAAACTGGTGCTTAGTATATGAGCCAAAAAAAAAAAACAAAAAAACAAAAAACAAAACAAAACAAAACAAAACAATCAATAATAGATTGGTTCATGGAATAGAGAAATGAGTGTTCTCTGTTAAATTTATACCTCCATAGTTACCGGATTTCAATCCTATATAACACCTTTGGGATATGGTGGAATGGCAGATTCCAATCCTGCAGACGTCTAATCTAAAACAATTGCGAGAATTTTGGAACACTGCGGAACATCGTTATGTCCATGCCAGGAGGAAGAATTGAAACCTTTCTAAACTTGGTCTAACGTGGCACTAAAAAAGTATACCTAACATATCTGGTGAGTATGTATATTCTAGTCAAAGTTTCAAGCCTTCTTTGTGTGCATGTTTCGTTACCACTTTAGGTCTAAAATCAAAAAATCAGATCCTCTTTAAAATATGAGGTTGATTTCACGTTCCATATTTCCAGTATTTCTTTTTGCTTTTTTTTTTTTTTTTTTAAAGTCTATTCACTTCAAGTAGGGCGAAAAAGCCGCTAAAACGCAAGCGGGTGCTATTGAGAATGATAGAGAATGAAAAGTTTTAGAAGCAACCAAACACCCAATCGTAAAAAGGAAACAAAGGATAAACTTCTACTCCTTCTCGAAAGGCAGTGGAGGAGTGTGAACCGGACGACAGACGACCTTATCTACTCCTGTTTCCCTAACACATCTAAGAGAAGCTAATCCTGAAATAGGAGTTGAAAGCAAGCTTGTCATCTGCACTATTTTTCTTTAACCAATAATCACATAAGAAACTCTAAAGAAACAAAGAAAGGCGACTAATCCCCCCTCCTTCCTGTAAACCACAAAATTAATTCGTTTTAAGAAATAGAAAGACGAGGTCCATCCTATTAGATATCATCAGTTTCCTATAGTGACACTGAATTGGAAATAGAAAAGTCTTTTAGAACCTTACTTCATGTTATGGGCAAGTCAAATGCAATGACAAAGAGAAGAGATTGGACTATAAGAAGAGTAGGGCGTGGGTGTTTGGTAGTCTGCATCTGAGAATTAAATTAAAGGTGCTTGGTCGGCGATAATCATTATTACAAAATAACGAATATCTTTAACGCGACATTTACTGTAGCAGACTTTTGGTAACCATGTAAAGAAAGTGATCATGGTCAGCGCTGAATCAGCTCTTGGGAATTTATTCTGACGTCGAATTCGAATGTTTCAGGTTACTATGGAAAAGAAAAAAAAATAAGTCGTTAAAAAAATGGTATCAATTCTTGAAAACTTCAAATACGAAAATTTCTTAAAGAAACGGAAATACTTGAAAGAAAATCAATAAACAAACAATCGGAAATGTTATAAATCAAATAAATTGATTTTTATAAATTCAATACTGACAACGGAAATGTATGGCTAAAAATAGCGAAATAATAACAACTATATTATATTCCTACTACTTAACGTTTCTCATATATACATATATATATATATATATATATACTGTGTGTATATATACATATATATATATATATATGAGAAAAGTAAGTATTACGAGTATAATATAGTTGTTATATATATATATATATATATATATATATACATATATATACAGTGTATATATATATGTATACATACAGTATATATATATATATGTATATATATATATATATATATATATATATATATATATATATGAGAAAATTAAGTAGTAGAAATATAATATAGTTGTTATATATATAATATAGTTGTTATATATATACAGTATATATATATATATATATATATGTATATATTTATATGTATACTGTATATATATATATATATATATATATATATATATATATATGAGAAAATTAAGTAGTAGAAATATAATATAGTTGTTATATATATGTATATATATATATATATATATATATATATATATATATACTGTATTTTCCAGAAGAATCCCATAAAAATGAGCCAGCGTTTTAGCACTGAAAAGACATGTTGTAGAAAGGATTTTGCCAACACTTACATACACCTGTCAGTATATAGAAATCATCATAAACCACAGACGTATAATATAAGTCTATAATTATCATTCACATATAATAAATACAGTATGTCCCGTTTATATCATACAATATATATACTACAGTATGCCTTTAAATTCCTTGGGGAACATAGGGTTACAAGATATCGTTGCGGTTCTTATAAAAAGCCAGTTTTTTTAAATGCGTAGGTTGTTAGCCTAGGAGGTTCAGGTTTTGAATTCAAAGTTCCCCTTCTCCTAGAGCAGTTGCCACCCAAGGCTATAGAACCCGGTCTGTCCTGCTATTTACCCATTGCTGGGGTAGGAGAAGAGGATTCATACCTTTCCCAAGGGTATTAGCACGTAAGTGAATGCAATAGATTCGACTGGAATTCGAACTCGGCTCTCCGATTCCTCAATCCGAGCCGCTATCTGTGCCTCCAGTATTTTCGGGAAAGTACTTAAAACTGTCCGAATGTTCGATATATACAGGCGATTTCGGTTATTCTGTTAGCCAGTATTTTGGATGTTTTTGACTGAATATGTAGATTTTTTTTATTTATGTGTATCTATAGTGATAGGAATGTTTCCTTATTTTCCAAAAACGGTCAGCACATTGTAGCCGTCTTCATAGTTGATAGAACATTCGGACAGCTTTTACATACTTTATATTCAGAAAAGAAAATTCTAATACGAGCGTACACAAGAAAAATTGAAGAAAAAGCTCAATTCCAGTACCTTGTCAGTTAATGAAACACACACACAAAAATATATATATATATATATATATATATATATATATATAAAAGTGAACATAGAAGTCAACACTTAGAGGCGACAGTCTGTTCCATGCTAGATGTAATCGTCTGGCAACGAGTGTTGTTATTTTCTCGGATAGTGGAGAAAAATAACAGCACTCGTGGCCTGATGATTGCATTTAGCATGAAACAGACTGTCGCCTCTGTTGACTTCTATGTTCACTTTTATATTTACACACGCTCTATCTCTGATATTGAGCACTTTGTCCCATAAATATAGCACATCTTAAGACTATATTTCTTCATATATATATATATATATATATATATATGTGTGTGTATATATATATATATATATATATATATATATATATATATTAATCGAGTCAGTAAAGCCACTAACAAACCAATCGGTGGAGAAGAAATAGATCACAGAAAGAAGCCAGAACAATAGAAGAGAAAGCAGAAAGACAGCAGATAGTGATTGATATTGCATTTAAATTTTTGAGCATTAAAATTGACTGGTAAGCATGGAGCTGGAAGCGAGTTCCACGAGTGAGAAGTGCGAGAAAAGAAACTGTTAGCATAGAACTTACGGTTATATCTAGCCAACTCGACTGTAACCCCACCGCAAGTTCTTGTACTGCTCTCAAATTCAAAACGTTTAGGTACAATAGCGTAGAATTCAGTTGCGACACCAGGTCAGGACGAATAACATTGCTGATTGTACTTTGGATTTTATCAAGGATCTCGAAATATATAACAGGAGCACTGGACCACATGTGGCTGCAATATTCTAAGCATGTATGAATGGTAAACTTAGAGATATGGAAGATAGATTCTGACTGGAAAATTGTCTAGCACGAGACACTGAAAAACATTTCTTAGCAGCTGACCTAGAAATGGATTAATAGAACCTTTCCACTTCATTTCAGCCGAGAATGTTAGACTGAGAAGGCTCAACGAGCCACTCTCCTGGATGTTAGCATCTGCCATGCTGATCGATGGGAGAAAGGTCTCTCTCAGATTATTAATAGAGAGCAGTTTTTTGTTGGGGTTGTTCAAATTAACAAGCCATCCTTTGCCCGAGTTAACAATGGACTGAAGGTCGTTTATGACATCAGCAAACTGGTTAGACTAACTATTATGACGGAAAAAATGGGTGTGTCTTTAGCATAGATAGCAAGGGGAATGTCGTTAAAATAAAGTAGGACCAAGGATAAAGACATAAAGGACTTCTGCGTTAGTATAAAATGATCTAGAGGAGTGGCCGTTCAGGATAACTTTCATTTCACGATTTGATAAGATACACTGCATCAGCTCAAAATTTCTTCCAGAGACACCGTAACTTTTCATATATATATATATATATATATATATATATATATATATATATATATATATTATATTTGAAACTACGTATTAGATATATTTGTATTAGATTTGTAAATGTATATATACGTGTATATATATATATATATATATATATATATATATATAATTATTATTTCATTATTTTTTATATATATATATATATATATATATATATATATATATATATATATATATACACACACACACATTACTTATTGTATTGCTCTGTAACTCACATTGAGTTCTTTTGGATTAATGCCCTCCTTGGAATTATTCCTACTAATCATCAATTGATGTTATTATATATATATATATATATATATATATATATATATATATATATATATATATATATATATCCTTGAATTATCCTACTAATCATAAGTTAGCCATTATAAAAAACATAATCCAAAGCAAACAAACGCTATCTTATTCTAAAACCATATTCTATAAAGCATTACATAACATTAAACAAACACTTGTTAATAATGTATTCCCTAATTCCGTCATTGAGCAAGAAATTAAAATGTATCTAAAAAAAAACTTAATAATACCACTAACAAAATTAGTAATATTAATAATAATTGTAAGCCTAATAGTGTACATCCAAATAAACATAATAATATTAACTTATACTATTGTAACCAAATGCATAATAATTACAAACATGATGAAACAACACTCAAAAACATAATAGGTAGAAATGTTAAACCTATTAATAATAATAAACAAGTTAAGCTATTATAAAAAAGTTAAAACAATTGACGTCATAGTCTCTGATAACCCTACAACCACACAACTAAATCCTCTACAAAAGACCAATGTAGTGTATCAATTTACATGTCCGTTCAGAGATTCTATCTCTGATACTAATTATAAACCCGCTACATATATTGGTTTTACCACAACCACGCTCTCCCGTAGACTTACCTGTCACCTTTCTGATCTTAGTTCTATTAAACAACATTTCTTAGAAAAACATAGCCATGTACATAATATTAGACAGATATTAGTTGATAAACGCAATAATACTCACATATACACACAGTATAAAAAAACCTTCAGATATTTGAGGCCAATAAAGTTACATTTCAAACTAGTCACACCACATTACATTGAATCTAAACATATGGTTCTCTTGTTAATATTTCATCCTCTCACGTGGTACGACGTCATAGAACTTGAGTCTGCTATTCTGGGGCCGTTGTCGTCGCATAGCAAACTTCTATGCAAACATAACAGGATATCATCTTTGATGGTGAATATCATTGTTTAAATGTCCATATAACCACTCTGTTGATGTCTCATGTGAGTCGAAAGCTTAGATCGAGGAACAGCAAAATAAAAAAAATATCCAAATGTTGGAGAGTTCTTGTGTTTATTTTCTCCCGAAATTAAAGCAGCCATACGAAATTTAGATCGGCTCATGATCAAACATAATAGACATTCATTGTCTTTTATGTTTAACAATATATGTTTGAATATATGTGTGTGTGTGTGTGTGTGTGTGTGTGTGTGTAAAATATCGCACATGGATGTATATACTATATGTGTATATGTGAAAATGTCATTGATACTTATGTCTACATTTGTATTATATTTAATACAACGCATTACATATATATATATATATTTGTATTTAAATTATATTATATGATTGTATGTAAATGTATATATATATATATATATATATATATATATATATATATATATATATATATATGTGAAAAGTGTATATAAATATAAATAAATATAAGTATGTATAATTATTTATATATTATATGCACGGTACTTATTAGAAAGCGCTCAATATCAGAGATAGAGCTAACATCTATCCAACCAAAATATATATATATATATATATATATATATATATATATATAATTTTATTACGTTATTTTATTACACACACACACACACACACACACACATATATATATATATATATATATATATATATATATATATATACATTAGTTATTATTATTATTATATTGCTCTATAATTTACATTGAGCTTTCTTTGGATTAATGTCCTCCTTGGAATTATCCCTACTAATCATCAAGTGATATTATTTATAATTGCTTCTTATATCCATAATTTGAGCTCTTTTGGAATATTCCTTTTGTATTACCTTAATAATTTACGTTTTTACCACGAAATGGATAAATTTACTCCAGACTAGTTCCTGAAAAGCATTCCATACCCATCCTTATATTCTTTCACTCTATCAATCACTGACAATAATTGGCCTTATAAAAAGATTACGATGGAAAAATTATTTTTACTTAAACCCCCAGGATACAATAAATTGCAAAAAGAAAAAAAGTTAATCTAAAATCTCAAAATACTCCGCCTAATAATAAACTTCTAGATCCCTTCGTAGCTTATATGTTTAAATTAATTTAAAAAAATACCTTTAGAAAACTATCTAAGCAATTCCAATATAAATTAAAAAAAGATAGTAAAAACATCAACACTTCTAAGATGTAGATGAAAGCCGATAAATCTAAGAATATTTCCGAAATTGAACCCTCCAACTATCATAAACTCCTCCTCTATAAAATCATTAGTACTTATAAAAAAGAAAACAGAAATAGCATTATTTTTTTAAATTAACGAAGTTGCTGCTGATTTTTCTAATAAATTTGATATTGCTGACAGAATGGGGAAAACTTATATAAAGGGTGCATATTTACGTTTTAAAGACAATAAACCTAACTTCGACAATAATCTACATTCACGATTAATTAAACCATCCAAAACGGATTAGGCTCAATTTTTAAAAAAAATACTTAAAAGAATAATACAGACTATACAAGAAACCTATTATAATAATCTTTAGAAAAATTCTTCCGATGCTATAAAAAGGTTCGGCAATATTAAAAATAAAAATAAGGCTACTTTTATCCAATTTGACATTATTGATTTCTACCCCTCCATTTCTAAAGATCTATTACTAAAATGTTTAAATTTAGTTAAAAACTAAATTAACATTACTTATGATGATTTTGAAGTTATCTTATCTTCTAGACAATCTTTACTAATATATAATAATTCTACTTGGGTTAGAAGTCTTAATAACTTTAACGTTCCTATGGGTGCATATGACTCCGTTAAAATTGCTGATTTAGTAGGTATCTATATATTAGACACTCTTAATAGGATTTTTGATCCTAAACAAGTAGATCTTTACAGAGAAGATGGACTTATTTTATCCCAGGTAGTAACGGTCGTCTATCTTCTAGAATACAGAAAAAGATTATTCCTGAGTTTTAACATTGAAATCTCATCTAGCCTTAAAATAGTTAATTTCTTAGATATCTCTTTCAACCTCTCTAACGATACATTCAAACCATTTCATAAAGAAAATCAAACTCATATTTATATTAATATCAACGCCAATGACACAAACTCAATAATTAAACACATCCCTGACACTGTAAACACTAGAATTAATAGATTACCTTCTAACAAAAAAATCTTCAATTAGAATAAAATAAATTTTACCTAAGCCCTAAATAAAAGTAATTTCAAACAAAAACTGGTTTACCAGGAAACTTTGGTAAACAATACAGCTAATAAAACCAAAAACAGAAAAAGAAAGGCAATATGGTTTAATCCAAATTTCTTTAAACTATCTAATATAAATATTAGCAGATATTTTCTAAATTTAACCGACAAACATTTTAATCATAATACCCTCTACAATAAATTTTCAATAGGAAGACTCTAAAAATCAGTTATTCCTGCACTAACAACATATATAATATTATTAACTCACACAACAGCTTATTATTAAGTATATTTTATGACAGCAACACACCACACAACAAACCCCTTTTTAATTGTAGAACCTGAACTAACTGCCCAGTTGAGGTATTTGAAATTCGGAAAATGTGGTATACCAAGCAACCATTTTTCGGAAAGAAAATATCAATAATAAAAAAGTGTACATAGGGATATCCGATGGTAGTTGGAAACAAAGACTTTACAATCAGCAGCATTCCTTCTCCAATGCTTCTTTAAGACGCCAAACTGTTCTATCCAAACATTATTGGAAACATAAAGATGGAGGCTTCATCCAACGAATTAAATGCGATATCATTTGTCATTCCCATACTCCCAACAACTTCGGGACAGATGCAATTTATGCATACAAAATAAAATTATAATGATTATATATATATATATATAATATATATATATAATTTATTTCCTATACACCAATCCTATGCTTGGGTATATATATATATATATATATATATATATATATATATATATATATATATATATATCAAGCATAGGATTGGGGTATACAAAATAAATTCCAATAACCCAAAAATACTATTCTTAAAAGAATGCTCAATACAGAGTAGAGCAAATATTATTTATTCGAAAAGTATAACATAACTGTTATAAAATCACTACAAAAATAGGCATTTTGTTTCAAAAGTTCTGGTGTCTTATCAATATTTAAAGTATGCAACGGTCAGTTTCAATAACCACCTGCGATTGCATTGTGCATGAAAATCTGTGTTTGGCTACCGGTGAAGAAGAAAATGTATACTTATATATATATATATATATATATATATATATATATATATATATATATATATGTATGTGTGTGTGTGTGTGTGTGTGAGAGAGAGAGAGAGAGAGGGAGATAGAAAAGGAAAGATACCCATGAATCGAGAGAGTGGGAAAGGGAAAGTTTGGTCTATTGTATTTTATTTTAGAAACAAATTGCGTACGGCATAGCTGATTTTTCTATTCATTTGCACACACACACACACACACACACACACACACACACACACACACACAGACACACACACACACGCGCGCGCGCACAGAGATAGAATCCCCCCCATATATGAGCATGTTAGTATTGACAATACGCGACGAAATCTAAGCTCTTGAGTGACAGTGAATACAGACAAAGGTTCAAGAATTGCATCGCTTCGGGTTGCGCGTTTTCTTCCGATGAAATTCGTTGAATATGTCGACCATGAGCGAAAATGTCGCTTCATTGAAGACACAAGTCTTTTTTTTTATGTCCGTTGAGAAGGATAAAATAGAGATTTTTGGACAGTCAAGGGTTTCTGCTTTTATTTATGTTATTTTTATTCCTGTTATTTGCGTAATCTGGTTGATTCTTTATGCATTATCAGTCGATATGACCTCAAATAGATTTGTTCCTATCAATTTGACCTCATATGGATTTGTTTATATCTGTCTGTAATCATATATATTTGTCAATATCTATATGGTCTAATATATATTTGTTGGTAGCTATAAAGGTATCTTTGGTATGTTGTGTGCACTTGTTTTTAACATATGGATTGATAACTATTTTTGTTTCCTGTTAACTATTACTACCTATTGGCCCACCAATCTTGCAGATCTGTTCTTTATCAACGTATCTTGTTGTCGACTTCAGTTTATCTATCTATCTATCTATCTATCTATCTATCTATCTATCTATCTATCTATCTATCTATCTGTGGATATATATATAAATAATATATATATAACTGGGTCTATCTATCTATCTATCTATCTGTGGATATATATATATATAAATAATATATATATAACTGGGTCTATCTATCTATCTATGTATCTATCTATCTGTGGATATATGTAAATAATATATATATAACTGGATCTATCTATCTATCTATCTATCTATCTATCTATCTATCTATGGATATATATATAAAAATATATATATATATATATAACTGGGTCTATCTATCTATCTGGGAATATATATAAATAATATATATATAACTGCACCCATCTATCTATCTATCTATCTATCTATCTATCTATCTATCTATCTATCTGATTTTGTTCATATTTATCTGTTACAGTCTGTTCATATCTATCTATATGGGAATATATATAAATAATAAATATAACTGCGTCTGTCTGTCTGTCTATCTATCTATCTAGTTCAGTCTGCATATAATGATCTCTTTCAGTCTCGTTTTGTTGACTCTCTACCCTTAAGCAGTTGGTTTCTGTCTAAATTGGCGGAAAATAAAATTGAAACACTGAAAGATGATGGTGTTTTCCTTTTTAGTACAAGGAGCAGACATTCACCTCATATTATTCATTCTTCAGCAATCTGTTGAGGTAACATTTCAACCAGCGAGCCATCTGTGTTTCAGACGGCGACAAATGCTGTTATGAAGTGTTTCCCAGAAATTGTGTATCAGGAAGATTAGCCTGAAGGTACACTCCTCCGCTTCTGGTAGAAACGTTACACTCGCTACATTGTCCCTATTACCCGCGTTACATAATTACCCTTTCGCTTTGTTTCTTCCACAACGCACTTATATTGCAACTAATTATTACTAATTAGAAAACAAATACTAATTGCATAATTATTTAAAAAAAAGCACTAGAAATCAACTTGAACATTCCTACTTTTACATAGGCTGGTTTCAACTATAAAATAATGCTGGAATCACCAATACCTACCTACCAACCATATTTTGTACTAAAATCAACTTTACTTACGAATGTATAGTATATTTTCTTCATACTCAGTATATATATATGGTGGAGTAATGGATAGCGGCTTGGATTGTGGAATCGCAGAGCCGAGTTCGAATTCCAGTCGAATCCATTACATGCACTTACGAGCTAATGCCCTTGGGAAAGGTATGAATCCTTTTCCTCTCCCTCCAGCTATGGGTAAAATAGCAGGACAGACTGGGTTCTATAGCCTTGGATGGCAACTGGTCTAGGAGAAAGACAACTCTGAATTCAAAACCTGTGGAGGGTCGTTTGGGAAACTCGTGGCACTCGGTGCACCAGGTCTCTGTATTCGTCCCTTCAAAAAGTGTGGATGGTCCTGCACGAAGCCTTCACCACTATAATCAAATCTCATGTGCCGGGCTGTCGGTTTCCTGGAAACTGATCTGCTTGACCCTCATACGTCGAATCTCGACGGGAGAGTCGATTATTATATATATATATATGTATGTATACATATATATATATATTTATATACGTTTCATTAAATAATATAGACAAGTGTTGTCTATTTATTTTATGTAAATTTTTTTCGTAATATATATATATGAAGAAAAATATACTGAAAAAACAAACAAAAATCCTAATATGCGATTATGCTGGTTTAATGTCAACGTCGGACGTTTCGGTCTAATAGACCATCTTCAGGACATATTCATAAAACATAATTAACATAGACCATATACAATTCAACATGAAAAAGACGATGGACATAAAAGCAATACCAATCCAAACAGATAACTGAAATCTCTTATAAGATCAGCGTTCTGTTTAAATATGATCACGTCGTCGTCACGTGGGCGATGTTGTGAAAACGTATTCCTAAAATTTGAGTATTTTGAATGAAAAACGAATAGAATTTTATTTTGATCTAAAACTTATATGTACGTTTGTCGAGCATTAATCTTGCTAGAAAAGGGGAAATATTAAAGAAGCCAGGTCTAGTGTTCTAGTGTTATATATATATATATATGAAAAAATATACTCTTAAGGTGTACTATATTTATGGAATAAAGTACTGAATATCAGAGATAGAGCGTGTATAAATATAAAAATGAACATTGAAGTCAACATATATATATATATATTTAATTACTTAAACGGTATTTTTAGTGGATGCCCATATTTGAATAGACGTCTCGTTTATTTATTAAACAGCATATTTATCTATTTTCTTCTAATAACCTGAAAACTGCAGAAATCTTATTAAATAAAAATATACAATTCGAACGTGCGTCCCTCTTGGAAGATGAAACCGTCGTTAGATCCGACCTGTTTCCGACCGACACGGACATGTAATTAATGTGTCGCTAAGTTGAATATTGCCTTATAAACGCAATTCTTTCTCAGACTCTCATAATATTCGTATCTGCACAGTTTCGTATCCTAACGTAAACAAAGTAATTTTTAAAGCAATTCTGGAATTTTTAATTCATTTTATTAGTTAAACGTTGTATATATATATATATATATATATATATATATATGTGTGTGTGTGTGTGTGTGTGCAAATATGTAAAAAAATATGAAAGAATACGTTGGTTCAAAATATTTCGCTTGAAGATGAAACAGAGCTTGATACTTTAATTCAATTTAATTTTAATAATTATATTGAATTTTTTTGGCTCTTGTTTTTGAAACATGAGATCTCTTATGCAGCGAAGAAATCATATTTTTAATATATATATATATATATATATATATATATATATATATATATAAGGAGCGATGAGTAAATTGTCACGATTTTATGTTTTTAATTTCACGCATGCGCGTTGTTGGCTTTTGGTTTTGTCGACTGCCCAGTATAGTAGGGTCAATTGGTCACTGTCTGTGAGAAAAAGGCCGCCATGATGAAATTCACTCCTTCATAAATTTGGAAACGGCCTGCCGTACTGCTTGGTATTCACACCGGAAATTCTAATATGAATATAACAGAGTATTTCGGTGTCAATGGATCACATTGCAGAAAATTCGGAAAATGCTGGATGAGTCTAATGGTGACTAAGAAATTACGGTAGCTCGGAAAACTCACTTTGATCGTTCTGATGAGAAAAAACTCCCGAATCTGTTGGTGGGGGCCTCAGACTCAACACGGAGCTCTACATCATGTGTCTGGAGGAGGTAGTACTGCTCTGGGTCAAGAGAGTAGCTGCTGGACTCTGCACCATGTCACACAAGCAGGAGAACTCAGTCATTGCTGTCAGACAATTTCTGCGACCACATCACCCCTTACATCTATTTACCTAATTCCCTAAACTGCAACCCCCTTGATTATTATGTGTGTGACGCTGTTGAGTGGGAGACCAGCAAAACTTCTGGTAAGACCAAAGATGAACTGAAGGCAAGGATTATGGCAGTATTCACCAGGTTAAACAAAGAGACCGTCCAGAAGAGATGTAAGAGACCCCGTAGTCGTCTGGAGGGCGTGGTTGATGGCGATTTTACTGAATAAATTTACTCTTTAGCATTTCAAGATATTTGGTGAAATTTTGATAAATATATATATATATGTTAAAATTAAACGACAATTTATCATCGCACTTCATCGTATCATATACCATCGTATCTATATACCATTGCTACTTTAGACCTTTGTTTTTTTGATCAGTATCAGCCCATGCTACTAAAAAACAAATGGTTACTGCGTGTGTAAGAATTAGGAAAAAGAAACATTAATTCTGATCGAGAAGAGAAAAGAGTAATCAGGACCAGAGTAGATAGCGATTGACATTGCATTTAAATTTTTGCAGATTAAAGTTGGCTGGAAAGTATGGAGCCGGAAGGGAGTTCCACAGGCGAGAAGTGCGAGAAGAGAAACTGTTATCATAGAACTAACGGCTACATCTAGCCAACTCAGCTGTAAATTGATGAGATCTTGTCGTCAGTCCAGTACTGCGTTTAAATTCTAAAAGTCTAGGTACCATAGCGAAGAGCTCATCCGAACAATTACCATGAAAACATTAAAGAAAAGAAAGACACAGAACGGTAACCTTATGGTGATGGGAAAGTAACTGAAACCGAGTTGCCAGATAAGGACCAATAATATTGCTGATTCTTCTTTAGATTTTATCAGGTGTATATATTAATTCTTTTGTTGTCCTACATTTTACCTTTTCCACCCAAATACCGCAAAATGTCCCAGACCCTCGCATATCGGCTGAGAAAAGATCCTGATAAATTCATATTGCTTCCCCCATCGGAAAGCGTTTTAACAGAAAATCCGCCATGAAACCTCTATGTGTAGATCAACAGGCTATTTGGTTGGACTCCTTTACTGGGCATATATTTGTCTTATGACGTGACTAATCGGAAAGCAGACCTAATTAGTCGGAAATAGAAAAAAAAGACAGAATTAGTTTTAAAAAAAAAAGAAATAGATGAAGATGAGACACATTCAAATTGTATATCCTGTCATGTATCCATGACAACCGAGATATGTCGGCTGCTACCCAAATCATTGCTTCGTGTCATTTTAATTTTCTACGATTGCTACACTTCAAACAACGAAATTCGATTTTCACATCAAACAAACCCAACCCTCCATTATCGTCTTTTTCGTTTTCGTTTGAGATTTGTTTTTTCTCGATCTGTTTGTTTTTCGTCTTCGACTTTTCTTTTTTCAATTATTTCTTCTTTAGTTTCCAATTTACCCAGCTCCATGGTCGTGTGTTGTTTGCCTTTCGACCGTCGTCATTTTTCATTATTACATTCTTAGGCACTCATTTTCTATATTATTATTATTATTATTATAACAGATTTTCGTGGCTTTCTTGTTTTTCCTTTTCTTTTTCTTAAATTCATTCAATTATTCTTGTTCTTTTTTAGCCCAAAACGCATCCTTTTCTGTTTTAGTTATGTTCAAAGTTTTCATTTCTTTCTTTCTTTCTTTCTTTCTTTCTTTCTTTCTTTCTTTCTTTCACTTCTTTTCATATTGTTTATTTTATTTCTTCCTTTCTTATAGTTTATTTACTTTCTCTCTTTCTTTTTATATTTATTTTATTTTTCCTTCCTTGTTACGTCTCTTTTGCTTCTTTCATATTGTTTATTTTCTTTCTTTCTTTCTTTCTTTCTTTCTTTTTACATTGCTTATTTTATTTCTTCTTTTGTTTTTTGTCCCTATTGCTTCTTTCATATTTATCTTATTTCTGTCTTTCTTTTCCTATATTTTATTTACTTTTCTTTCTTTCTTTCTTTCTTTCTTTCTTTTTATATTGTTTATTTTATTTCTGTCTTTCTTTTTTCGCCCCTGTTGCTTCTTTCATGTTGCTTATTTTATTTGTTCCTTTCTTTTCCTATATTTTATTTACTTTTCTTTCTTTTCCTATATTTATTTACTTTTCTTTCTTTCTTTCTTTCTTTCTTTCTTTCTTTTTATATTGTTTATTTTATTTCTGTCTTTCTTTTTTCGCCCCTGTTGCTTCTTTCATGTTGTTTATTTTATTTGTTCCTTTCTTTTCCTATATTTTATTTACTTTTCTTTCTTTTCCTATATTTATTTACTTTTCTTTCTTTCTTTCTTTCTTTCTTTCTTTCTTTTTATATTGTTTATTTTATTTCTGTCTTTCTTTTTTCGCCCCTGTTGCTTCTTTCATGTTGCTTATTTTATTTGTTCCTTTCTTTTCCTATATTTTATTTACTTTTCTTTCTTTTCCTATATTTATTTACTTTTCTTTCTTTCTTTTTTTCTTTTTATATTGTTTATTTTATTTCTGTCTTTCTTTTTTCGCCCCTGTTGCTTCTTTCATGTTGCTTATTTTATTTGTCCCTTTCTTTTCCTATATTTTATTTACTTTTCTTTCTTTTCCTATATTTATTTACTTTTCTTTCTTTCTTTTTTCGTCCCTGTTGCTTCTTTCTCTCTTCCATCATCTTTACATCTTTTATTCACCTCCTCGCATCAGCATCATTATGATCCTTATCTGAATTTTCTCTTTTATCTTTTATAACCTCCCTTTGTCGAACGGCAGTCATTTTCTGTTTTAATAGCCTTTTATTTCCCTCTTCTATTTTTTTCTCCTATGCAAACAATGCAAAACATATTATTTACTAACTTCAATTCGGGTTTAATAGGCATTCTTTAAATACTCATAAAATCGCATATGAGAAAAACAAATCTAAAACTACGCATGTCCGTGTCTTCTAGAAACGTTACACTTGTTACTTTGTCCTTGTTATTTATGTTACATAATTTTTTTTTATCCTTTGTTTCTTTTACAATACACTTATAAAGCAAGTAATTGTAACTAATTACCGGCAAATAGTAATTGTACAATCTAACCATCTAATAATTATCAATGTACATGTATTTATATAAAGGGTGTTCCAATAACTTGGACCGATTTTAAATGTGAATTAAGTTTAAGTGTCTGATGATTTTTATCTTTTTCTTTCAGGTTTAACAACTTAAGTCTTTGGCAATTTCAACCCTGAAAAGATTAACATTCAAACAACATGTTAAAGTTTCAGGGGTGCAATTGGGAAAATTGTTCGTAAATACAAACTGGGTTGATGGCAGATGTGAAAACACCATTGCGTGCTCATTTACACCGTTCAGCTGAAAATATTGGTGCAGTGCACGAGAATGTGGCCTAAAATCCAGACCCCTCTATTCGCCATCGCGCGCAGGAATTGAACCTCTCCACAACAACGTTACATCGTTTCCAATTGCAGTCTCGATTATGTTAACCAAAAAATCGCGAAGTGCACGAAATGCATTTCTGTTTGAACGTCCATTTTCGTAATAACTTTAATATGTTGTTTGATTGTTAATCTTTCCATGGTTGAAATTGCCAAAGACTTAAGTTATTAAATCTGAAAAAGAAAAAAAAATTGACGCTTAAGCTTAATTCACATTTAAAATCGGTCCAAGTTATTGGACCACCCTTTATTTCCTATCTCATATGTATTGGGAAGAGAAATAAATCAACAAGTTAGTAAATTCACGAGGGATTACTTTCCTTATTCGTTTTAATTATCTATGCAAATAAAATATTTATCTGCATTTATACAAAATTAGTTCCCGAGCAGAATGAAACGTTTAATTAATAAGTTCCATTAGTGGTACGTTTCTTAAATTGCATCCTTATTTGTTCAAGCCTTTCATATGAGGCACTCAGCTACCTTTGTCTATTAAGTAATCGTCTTGCTTCAATTTGATCTTGAAATAGGCTTTGTCGCCACGGTCTTTGTCATTCTGTTGCTGAACTTGTTCTTATTAGAGATATTTCTATTTCAGTCAGTTATGTGCCATGCATGATACACGCTTATTTGACCATGTATCTTTCGATACATGACTGACGAGGCTGATTTTTACCTGCAGTAGGCTGCCATTTTTTTCTGCGGTAGGCCAGTTGCCATATAAGACTATAGAATCCGTTCTGTCCTGCTATTTACCCATATGTAATATATATGCTCTGTTATAATAAATACATTGAGCTCTCTTTGTGGATCAGTTTTAATATTTAATATTACTAGGATCTACCTAAATTATATACCAACGGATCTATTACCTCTACTATATATATATATATATATATATATACACTCACGAACACATATATATACACACTCACGCACATATATAGTTTCATCTACAGACACACACACATATATATATATATAGTTTCATCTGCTACAGGCAGACTGTTCCTCCGTTTCACAGCTCATTAGTGTGGCTAGACATCCGATTGCCTCAAGCCGGGATCAAAACCCGACTGATTTGACATTAGCGGATTTTTATGCACTTATTGTTCGAAGGAACATGCCAATGGCCGATATATATATATATATAAAGACATTTTTATGATTACCATTCTTTTTATAAATACAAGTATTTAAGTAAATGTTCTGTTTATAACAAACAGTATTAAATAACATTTACCGGCCCGAATGTCCGAGAAATTTTCATAGAAAATATTCGTCCTCCGACAGGATTCGAACCTGTATCCTATACGGAACCGTCATATAGCCTAACGTGCCTTACCGCTCGGCCACTGCTTATAAACATTTTTCATGAATCTCTCGCGTGCATTCATAACTGCTCATCGCGTATCAAATGTCCATTATATATATATATATATATATATATATATATATATATATATATATATATATATATATATATATATATATATATATATATATATATATATATATATATATATATATATATATATATATATATATATATATATATATATATATATATATATATATATATATATATAAAACAAATCCATATTTTACTGGGAGTGAAGAAGAGGATTCATACCTTTCCCAAGTGTAAGTGAATATTAGTCAGTTATGTGCCATGCGTGATACACGCTTAGGCGATGTATATTTAGATACATGACTGAAGAGGCAGATTTTTTTCTTTCTGCGGTAGGCGAGTTGCCATCCTGAAATTTGCCCATAGAGGGTAGAAGAAGAGGATTCATTCCTTTTCCAAAGGTATTAGCACGTAAGTGAATTCGAATTCGGCTTTCCGATTCCTCAATCCGAGTCGCTATCCATTACTCCACCGTGTCCCACTTTCTATTTCATTGTTATATAAAACATAAATGTTTTAACACGAATAGAAAAAAAGAGCTTCATAATGTACTAGAAGTAATTAAGAAATCATTGATAATATTGAACATCTAAAAACATAAATGGAATTAATTTAAAGATTCCTTGGCTTCTATGTTCATTGTAAATTCTTCATCGCCGCTTTATTGAATCTCAATGCAATATTTGAAGATTTTTTTTTCATTGCATCTCATTATCAAAACATTCGGACAATTGCTGTCATTTTTGACGGCACCGGTACACTATTTACTAATAAACACATCAAATAACTTGAACCTTACAACTTTTACACAATATTGCTTTCAGCTGCACAATATTGCCGTCATCACTAACCCCTACATACCAAACACATTTTGTGCTAAATTCCAGTTTACTTCATAATGTACAGAATATATTTCCTGTAATCAACAAAAATATTCTGCGATATTTCTGTCTATACTATCAATTTTTATTTGAAATCAGCAGCTGTCGTTACATGGACTTCTGTGTTTATATTAATTTCTATTTATGCAGTTCAAGAACATGATGTAAAAATTGTTAGGTTGTATACCAAGAAGTAAGCCTTTACCACACGCAAAGATATACGTGCATCAGTGTATGTAAAAATTAAGAATAACAGGCAAAAATATAATATACTATAAATGAAACTTATATACTCAGATATGTACAAATAGGTTTGGTTTGGTGTGGTTTCGTTTGGTTTGTTTTACAGCGCATCAACTTTAATGGGTTATTTAATGACGACAAGATTTTTATTGCTGGTAATATCTTTTTTTCAAAGATTTTTTTCAGATATGTACAAATAGGTTTGGTTTGTTTTACGGCATATCAACCACAATAGGTTATTTAAGGCCGACAAGATTTTTATTGCTGGTGATATTTTTTTTCAAAAATATATTGCCGGTAATATTTTTTACAAAAATGTATTGCTAGTAATATTTTTCAGAAATGTACTGCTGGTATTAAAACCTGTTTTTACACTTTATTAGTTTTTAGACAGTTTAGGAGTTAACTATTTACTCATAGTTGGAATTTTGACAGTTGCTAGCATCACAGGTCAGGGTGGTCTTTGGAACACCTGCAATTAAGAGGTGGTTCCACGCTCAAATAGGAATTTAAAACAAACACCCATATCTTTCTCTCTCTCTCTCTATCTATCTATCTATCTATCTATCTATATATATATATATATATATATATACATAGTCTTGATGAAAAAGATTGTAAATTCTCAGAAACTTCATTAAATTGAAAAATTTTATTATAAAAATAAAATTTAAAAACTGTGCAGCGCATAAGTTTAGCGTTTTTCACTTCACAAATAAAAAAATTAATTTCCAAATGAATACAGTAATTTTGTCTTAGTGAAATCATGACCTTGAAGATGATATTGTGCTAATGTCGAAAGTACTCGGAATAAAATTAATATGCATCTCATCAACATGGTAACTTTCTTTTTTCCTTTAATAAGGATATTAAAATATCGTCCATAAATATGAGTGAACCCTATTAAGAATAAGTAGAAAAAACATGTCTAAATTGTTTAATAAGACATGTCTTAATGAAAACATGGTACTGAAATATACGCAATATATATATATATATATATATATATATATATATATATATAAGACATATAAGGTTAAAGTTCAGAGTTTAATAAGACAATGAGACAGTTGTATTAAAAAAGTACTAAATACACGTGAAAATATATATATATATATATATATATATATATATATATATATATGTGTGTGTGTGTGTGTGTGTGTGTGTGTGTGTGTGTGTGACGATAGTAGCTCCCGAAAAGTAATTAATTCGGTCCCGAGCACTGGGGAGAAAACGCGAATTTGTAAACAGTGACTATAACTGCTAATAATACAAGACTCTTCCAATCGACGAGGTTTTTTTTAGGTCACTGGTGTGTTCATGAAAAAATAAATACGAAAAATTAGCGTCTCTCTTTTCAGACGGCCGATAGCATAGGAGTTAGTATCTCCGACTGATGCCAAAACGGTCGGGTTTCGGTCCCGGTTTGAAGCGATCGGATGACTAGCTACACTGATGAGCTGTGATAGAGCGAAAGAGTCTGTCGATGGATGACGGTATATATATATATATTAAAAGAGGAAGGTTTCTGAGAGTACAGCTACTGAATCCTGGAAAAATTTAAACTTGCATCCTTTTCTACTTTTCCAAGACAACATATATGAACATAAAAATGAAGAGAAAACAGTTAAATCAAAACCTTCCATTATTTGGAATAAATAAATAATTTATCGAATTAAAATAAAATAATTTATAACAAGGACATAAAAAAGAGAACGAACACATTTGGTAAAGAAGTTTACCATTTATCGTTAGTAAAATGATATATACATATATATCTCGTTCTCCCCATCACTCTCTTTATATATATATATATATATATATATATATATAACCACCTGAAGAAGCCCGGAGCGTACAACGGCCGAAACGTTGTGATAAATATGGCGACAAAGATGAGGTCAATAGTCCGATTAATGTAAATGAAGTACATAATACCTCATCTCAGAAATATAGACAGACTCTGACATATATATATATATATATATATATATATATATATATATATATATATATATATATTACAATGAATGATTCATTGAAAAAATAAATTAGTAAAGTTAATGAGATAAAATAGCGAATTCACTTCCCTAAGTTTTAAAAATGCATTAACTCACTAACCACTGCACGAATGTTATTAAATTATGTTTTTTAAAATTATAAACTGTATTAGGTCTTCCTTAAATATGCGAGTACTTTCGACAGGTTCTCCAGTCATCATCAGGCATGGAAACTATTTTCTTTTTAGTAAAATTCAGGTAGCATCCGAGATGAAATATATAATGCAAATCGAAATATGTTTTTTTGAAGTGTGAAATTGGTGACAGATATAAACTTATATATATATATATATATATATATATATATATATATATATATATATATATATATATATATATTTGTGTGTGTGTTTGTGTGTGTGTGTGTATATATATATATATATATATGTGTGTGTGTGAGTATGTGGACGTTCGATTATTCTTTGTTAAAACGTTAATTTCAGTAAGTTTTTTTAATTGCTGTACTTGTATATATATATAAAAAGATAAGAGTTTCGGCCTCTGATGATAAAGTTGCTCAGAGGATGAAACGCGTCGGATAAGAATGGTTTTTTCCTCTTGTAGTTTTATTCTTTTACAGAAAAATTGTAGCTGAAAAATAATTTATATATATATATATATATATATATATATATATATATATATATATATATATATAACGCAAAAATGAAAATAACACTGACATCTCATTTTTAAAAGATATATTTACCAAAATTACTCAAAAATAGTCAAGAGTAAATTAATTCAATTAAAATCGCGATTGGCTTGAACCCCGGCCTCCGGACAACTTTGGAGTTTCCTGCATCTCTTCAAGACGGTCTCCTTATTTAAGTTAGTGAATGCTGCCATAATCCTTGCCTTCAGTTCATCTTTAGTGTTACAAGGAGTTTTGCTGGCCATTCACTCAACTGCAACCCACACATAATAATCAAGGGGGTTGCTGTCTGGTGCGTTAGGTAACCAGATGTAAGGGCTGATGTGATCGCAGAAATTGTCTGAGTGTCATGAGTGGGTTCTCCAGCTTGTGTGGTATGATGCAGAGTCCTGTTGTCAAACATAGGGTCTTCCAGCAGCCAGACTCTTGACTCAGGGCAGCACTACCTCCCCTAGGCCCGATATAGGCCTCTGTGTTGAGTCTGAGGCCTTGTAGGTAGATGAATGGAGGCATAACATCGCCATCACTAGTGATTACTCCAAAGTCCTTCGTAATCACACTTAGACTCATCCAACTCTTTCCGAAACACGCTGAAATATTCGTATTTCAGCTTCCGGTGCGAATTCTACGCAGTACAGCATGCAGTTTCCTAATTTAGGGCGAAGTGAATTGCGTCATCGTGCTCCTTTTCTCGCAAATGGTCCCCAACTGACTCTACTATACTGTGAAGTCGACAAAATCAAAACAAACAACGCGCATGCGCGAAATTAAATATATATATATATATATATATATACTGCCTTTTTCTACAGGTTAACTTTGAGAAATTTTCATATATATATATATATATATATATATATATATATATATTCTTGTATGTCCGACGATTAAATTGGTCGTCTTCAAGAATGAAAAAAATGAATGTACCGTCTATTACCAGAGCAGGCAGCTCATTATCGCTTATCGCCCCCGGAAAAAAATGCCGCAATGATTTCTTCATTTTTTTTTCTGTCTTAATTTATTTTTGTTTTAACTTCATTTTGTTAAAATCGAAATGAAGTCTCTTAGTTGGAATAGAAATAGAATAAATGAACGGTTTAGCATCAAATTAATAATGACACAAAACAAAAAGTCACCTAAATGCTAAAAGCTCCTCACTTCCTTTAATATGTAAATGCGTAATATTCCTTCATAGAAATGTTTCCCACAAATGTGTGCATAAGAGCGCAGAATAGCAAACATTCATTTATGCTGCTTAGCAACCGTCGTAGTTTTATTTCTGTTTTAAGAGGAACAATGGTGTTGGCATTTTATGTTCTTTTGCTAATTCAACCTAATTCAATATATATATATATATATATATATATATATATATATATATATATATATATATATATATATATGATATATATATACATATATATATATATATATATATATGATACATATATTTATATATGATATATATATATTATATGATATATAAAAAATTTTATGATTTTTATATATGATATATATGATATATATATATATATATATGATATATATATATATATGACATATATATATGACATATATATATATATATTATATATATATATATATATATATATATATATATATATATATATATATATATATATAAGAATAGTAATTGTTGATTAATGGAATTCATTCCGTATATACTAATTATATACTTATATATATATATATATATATATATATATATTTTCCGTATACACCAATTATATACTTGTATATATATATATATATATATATATATATATATATTTATCTAGCTGAGGTGTCATTTTGGGTAGGCTCAGTATTCTTACCTCGATTGCTATCTAAACTAAATTCTAAATCCCTGATTCAGACAAAAGTACAGTTCAGGGTTGAAAAAGACTGGCGCAAGTTTGCGCCGGCTGAAATAGACTACATCCACATGAGGTAATTTGTGCTTTTTTGCTGTGTATGGAATGTTATAATAAATACATTGAACTCTCTTTGGGGATCAGTTTTAATATTTAATATTACTAGGGTCCACCTAGATTATATACCAATGGATCTATTACCTGTACTATATATATATATATATATAACCTCAAACCGGGCTCGAAACCCGACTGATTTGGCATCAGCGGATTTTTATGCAAGTATTCTTCGAATAATTACATCAATGACCGAAAAGGGATCAATTCATCCCGGCACATATATATATATATATATATATATATATATATATATATGTGTGTGTGTGTGTGTGTATGTGTGTGTGTGTGTGTGTGTGTGTGTACATTCATCGATCTATTACGTAAACAATAAGCCAAATACATTAGTTTCTAAAAGTAATTAGTCTAAAGTCGTTACAGAAATACTTAAATAGAAATTTATCCAAATTGAAACGAACCGATAGACAATGGAAGCTCCGAGCTTCGGTTTAAATTTGACACCGGGTTGATGAAAAATGATATTACAGATTTCATTATTAAAATCTACCAAAATGTAAGAAGAACTCAGATACCAACAAAGGATACATTCAAGGTCTAATTACAGCCACACTCGGAAAAAAGAAACCCAACAAACAACAGATATATGAAAGCCCTAAAAGAAATATGAAATATTGAAAACATTCATGGACCGTCCTGGGTAAGACGATAAACTACATCCGCGTCCTGGGTATGACGATAAACTACATCCGCGTCCTGGGTATGACGATAACCTACATCCGCGTCCTGGGTATGACGATAAACTATATCCACGTCCTGGGTATGACGATAAACTACATCAACGTCCTGGGTAAGATGATAAACTACATCCGCGTCCTGGGTATGACGATAAACTACATCCGCGTCCTGGGTAAGATGATAAACTATATCCACGTCCTGGGTATGACGATAAACTATATCCGCGTCCTGGGTATGACGATAAACTACATCCGCGTCCTGGGTATGATGATAAACTATATCCGCGCCCAGGGTAAGACGATAAACTATGTCCAACAGCAAGACCTCTGATCAGGAAGTTTTGAGGAGCGTGGAACCACCTCTTAATTGCTGGTGTTCCCAGGTCCAGCCTGACCCGGGGTGGCAACACCTGTTTGGGTCCCAGCTATGGGCAAATAGTTAACCCCGAAACTGTCGTAAAAAGCATTATAAAAGTGTAAAAATAGGTTTTAATACCAGAGATACTTTGTAAGAGAATTGTTACCAGCAATATATTTTTTGCAAAGGATATTGCCGGAAATATATTTTTGACAAAAATTACCAGCAATATATTTTTGACAAAAAATATTGCCGGCGATATTTTTTTTGACCACGGTTATTGCCAGCAATATCTTTTGACAAACGAATATTACCAGCAATAAATTTTTGAAAAAAAAAAAAATATTACCAGTAATACACGTTTTAAAATATTACCAGCTATACATTTTTGAGGAAAAAAAATATTACCAGAAATAGGTTTTTGACAAAAGTAAATATTACCAGGAAAAAAAGTTGCCGGTATTAAATAACCCAATGAGGTTGATATGCCGTAAAACACAACAAACCAAATCAAACCATTCATGGATTCTCTTTCGATAAAGTTGGTAGAGTTATCACTATAGACAAACACATTTATCAACAAAAAAAAAAGGAGAAATGGAACTTCTCCTCGAAGACGATAATATTTATAAAAAACTAAACGAACACAAGTTTAGGAAAGTGACCCCAAAATTTGAAATGAAACCAAGAAATTATGAAGATACAAAGATAGTTTCATGGTGAAAACTTATCTAAAGATTACCAAAAATACATAAACTAGATAACACGATGAGATCCATTATATAAGGAATAGGTAGCGACTCACGTAAAGTAACTGATATATTAATCAAAATTTTAACCTCACTTCTTGGTACAATGCTTCTTGCTCCTCGCACATAAAAAAAAAACTAAAGATCGTTTAAATAAATTAAAAACTATTGATACACACTAAAAATATATGACCAGTTTAAACATAAAATCTTTATATAAAAATTTTCCCGTAATTTGCTAAAAAAGACGTTTAATAGAAACAAAAATAAAATTACGATAAGATCATAAAAAATGTACTATTTAATCATTAATCATTTTTTTTTCACCTTCGATAACAATTTTTATTACCAAAAATTTGATTTACTGATATTGCCTTCTCTTAGTGGCATTTTGGATTGTTTATTTTTTAATTTCTAGAAAGTGTTCTTTTCAAAAATCTTTAACAACATAATTCTTATTTTAGGTGAGTAGATCATTCTGCATTAGTATATCCACAAAATATTGTTTTATACGATCTTGTCACCAAACTTAGTAACGTCAAACACACAGTAGATTTTGCATTTAACTTTCCTAGACATCATGATACATAGAACTAATAAAGAAATTCAACTGTAGGTTTACAGAAAATCTACCAACAAGAATGACATTATCATTTTTTATTCTCACCACTGTAGCAAGATAAAATTAGAAATAATTATAGGTTTCTAAGTATTTGCATACTACAATATATATCTAATGAAGAAATATAGAGAGAAAAACACTTTCAAATCAACAAATACCCTCGTTATTCTATCCACAATGCAAAGAGAAAGACATACAAAACATACAGCCTGAAATGACAAAAATACGCAGGTGTAGGCTTTAAGAAAGATTTTGCAACTGAGAATACAAGGTTTGGTTTGGTTTGGTTTATTTTGTTTTACGGTATATCAACCTCAATGGGTTATTAAATGCCGCCAACATTTTTAGGATAGATTCGTATGAATAGAATATGTATTCTTTGCTTTAGATTGGTTTGGTTCATTTTGTTTTACGGCATATCAAGCTCAATGGGTTTCTTTAATGCCGACAACATTTTTAGGATAGATTCGTAAGAATAGAATATGTATTCTTTGCTTTAGATTGGTTTGGCTTATTTTGTTTTACGGCATATCAACCTCAATGGATTATTTAATGCCGACAACATTTTTAGGATAGATTCGTATGAATAGAATATGTATTCTTTGCTTTAGATTGGTTTGGTTTATTTTGTTTTACGGCATATCAAGCTCAATGGGTTTCTTTAATGTCGACAACATTTTTAGGATAGATTCGTATGAATAGAATATGTATTCTTTGCTTTAGATTGGTTTGGTTTATTT
The DNA here is from genome assembly GCA_903632075.3 of Acanthosepion pharaonis. NCBI lineage: Eukaryota > Metazoa > Mollusca > Cephalopoda > Sepiida > Sepiidae > Acanthosepion > Acanthosepion pharaonis. Next base: position 1,577,460 of record CAHIKZ030005479.1, read on the forward strand.
TGTTTTACGGCATATCAACCTCAATGGGTTTCTTTAATGTCGACAACATTTTTAGGATAGATTCGTATGAATAGAATATGTATTCTTTGCTTTAGATTGGTTTGGTTTTTTTTTGTTTTACGGCATATCAACCTCAATGGGTTTTTCTTTAATGCCGACAACATTTTTAGGATAGATTCGTATGAATAGAATATGTATTCTTTTGCTTTAGATTGGTTTGGTTCATTTTGTTTTTACGGCATATCAACCTCAATGGGTTTCTTTAATGCCGACAACATTTTTAGGATAGATTCGTATGAATAGAATATGTATTCTTTGCTTTAGATTGGTTTGGTTTATTTTTTTTTTTTGGCATATCAACCTCAATGGGTTTCTTTAATGCCGACAACATTTTAGGATAGATTCGTATGAATAGAATATGTATTCTTTGCTTTAGATTGGTTTGGTTTATTTTGTTTTACGGCATATCAACCTCAATGGATTATTTAATGCCGACAACATTTTTAGGATAGATTCGTATGAATAGAATATGTATTCTTTGCTTTAGATTGGTTTGGTTTATTTTGTTTTACGGCATATCAAGCTCAATGGGTTTCTTTAATGTCGACAACATTTTAGGATAGATTCGTATGAATAGAATATGTATTCTTTGCTTTAGATTGGTTTGGTTTATTTTGTTTTACGGCATATCAAGCTCAATGGGTTTCTTTAATGTTTGGTTTTGTTTTTTTAGGATAGATTCGTATGAATAGAATATGTATTCTTTGCTTTTAGATTGGTTTGGTTTATTTTGTTTTACGGCATATCAACCTCAATGGGTTTCTTTAATGCCGACAACATTTTTAGGATAGATTCGTATGAATAGAATATGTATTCTTTGCTTTAGATTGGTTTGGTTTATTTTGTTTTACGGCATATCAACCTCAATGGGTTTCTTTAATGCCGACAACATTTTTAGGATGGATTCGTATGAATAGAATATGTATTCTTTGATTTAGATTGGTTTGGTTCATTTTGTTTTACGGCATATCAACCTCAATGGGTTTCTTTAATGTCGACAACATTTTTAGGATAGATTCGTATGAATAGAATATGTATTCTTTGCTTTAGATTGGTTTGGCTTATTTTGTTTTACGGCATATCAACCTCAATGGGTTTCTTTAATGTCGACAACATTTTTAGGATAGATTCGTATGAATAGAATATGTATTCTTTGCTTTAGATTGGTTTGGTTTATTTTGTTTTACGGCATATCAACCTCAATGGGTTTCTTTAATGCCGACAACATTTTTAGGATAGATTCGTATGAATAGAATATGTATTCTTTGCTTTAGATTGGTTTGGTTTATTTTGTTTTACGGCATATCAACCTCAATGGGTTTCTTTAATGCCGACAACATTTTTAGGATGGATTCGTATGAATAGAATATGTATTCTTTGATTTAGATTGGTTTGGTTCATTTTGTTTTACGGCATATCAACCTCAATGGGTTTCTTTAATGTCGACAACATTTTTAGGATAGATTCGTATGAATAGAATATGTATTCTTTGCTTTAGATTGGTTTGGCTTATTTTGTTTTACGGCATATCAACCTCAATGGGTTTCTTTAATGCCGACAACATTTTTAGGATGGATTCGTATGAATAGAATATGTATTCTTTGCTTTAGATTGGTTTGGTTTATTTTGTTTTACGGCATATCAACCTCAATGGGTTTCTTTAATGTCGACAACATTTTTAGGATAGATTCGTATGAATAGAATATGTATTCTTTGCTTTAGATTGGTTTGGCTTATTTTGTTTTACGGCATATCAACCTCAATGGGTTTCTTTAATGCCGACAACATTTTTAGGATAGATTCGTATGAATAGAATATGTATTCTTTGCTTTAGATTGGTTTGGCTTATTTTGTTTTACGGCATATCAACCTCAATGGGTTTCTTTAATGTCGAAAACATTTTTAGGATAGATTCGTATGAATAGAATATGTATTCTTTGCTTTAGATTGGTTTGGCTTATTTTGTTTTACGGCATATCAACCTCAATGGGTTTCTTTAATGTCGACAACATTTTTAGGATAGATTCGTATGAATAGAATATGTATTCTTTGCTTTAGATTGGTTTGGTTTATTTTGTTTTACGGCATATCAACCTCAATGGGTTTCTTTAATGCCGACAACATTTTAGGATAGATTCGTATGAATAGAATATGTATTCTTTGCTTTAGATTGGTTTGGTTTATTTTGTTTTACGGCATATCAACCTCAATGGGTTTCTTTAATGCCGACAACATTTTAGGATAGATTCGTATGAATAGAATATGTATTCTTTGCTTTAGATTGGTTTGGCTTATTTTGTTTTACGGCATATCAACCTCAATGGGTTATTTAATGCCGATAACATTTTTAGGATAGATTCGTATGAATAGAATATGTATTCTTTGCTTTAGATTGGTTTGGCTTATTTTGTTTTACGGCATATCAACCTCAATGGGTTTCTTTAATGTCGACAACATTTTTAGGATAGATTTGTATGAATAGAATATGTATTCTTTGCTTTAGATTGGTTTGGTTTATTTTGTTTTACGTCATATCAACCTCAATGGGTTTCTTTAATGCCGACAACATTTTTAGGATAGATTCGTATGAATAGAATATGTATTCTTTGCTTTAGATTGGTTTGTTTTTTTTTGTTTTACGGCATATCAACCTCAATGGGTTTCTTTAATGCCGACAACATTTTTAGGATAGATTCGTATGAATAGAATATGTATTCTTTGCTTTAGATTGGTTTGGTTCATTTTGTTTTACGGCATATCAACCTCAATGGGTTTCTTTAATGCCGACAACATTTTTAGGATAGATTCGTATGAATAGAATATGTATTCTTTGCTTTAGATTGGTTTGGTTTTATTTTGTTTTACGGCATATCAACCTCAATGGGTTTCTTTAATGCCGACAACATTTTAGGATAGATTCGTATGAATAGAATATGTATTCTTTGCTTTAGATTGGTTTGGTTTATTTTGTTTTACGGCATATCAACCTCAATGGATTATTTAATGCCGACAACATTTTTAGGATAGATTCGTATGAATAGAATATGTATTCTTTGCTTTAGATTGGTTTGGTTTATTTTGTTTTACGGCATATCAAGCTCAATGGGTTTCTTTAATGTCGACAACATTTTTAGGATAGATTCGTATGAATAGAATATGTATTCTTTGCTTTAGATTGGTTTGGTTTATTTTGTTTTACGGCATATCAAGCCTCAATGGGTTTCTTTAATGTCGACAACATTTTTAGGATAGATTCGTATGAATAGAATATGTATTCTTTGCTTTAGATTGGTTTGGTTTATTTTGTTTTTACGGCATATCAACCTCAATGGGTTTTTTTAATGCCGACAACATTTTTAGGATAGATTCGTATGAATAGAATATGTATTCTTTGCTTTAGATTGGTTTGGTTTATTTTTGTTTTACGGCATATCAACCTCAATGGGTTATTTAATGCCGACAACATTTTAGGATGGATTCGTATGAATAGAATATGTATTCTTTGGTTTAGATTGGTTTGGTTTATTTTGTTTTTACGGCATATCAACCTCAATGGGTTTCTTTAATGTCGACAACATTTTTAGGATAGATTCGTATGAATAGAATATGTATTCTTTGCTTTAGATTGGTTTGGTTTATTTTGTTTTACGGCATATCAACCTCAATGGGTTTCTTTAATGTCGACAACATTTTTAGGATAGATTCGTATGAATAGAATATGTATTCTTTGCTTTAGATTGGTTTGGTTTATTTTGTTTTACGGCATATCAACCTCAATGGGTTTCTTTAATGCCGACAACATTTTTAGGATAGATTCATTATGAATAGAATATGTATTCTTTGCTTTAGATTGGTTTGGTTTATTTTGTTTTACGGCATATCAACCTCAATGGGTTTCTTTAATGCCGACAACATTTTTAGGATAGATTCGTATGAATAGAATATGTATTCTTTGATTTAGATTGGTTTGGTTTATTTTTGTTTTACGGCATATCAACCTCAATGGGTTTCTTTAATGTCGACAACATTTTTAGGATAGATTCGTATGAATAGAATATGTATTCTTTTGACTTTAGATTGGTTTGGCTTATTTTGTTTTACGGCATATCAACCTCAATGGGTTTCTTTAATGTCGACAACATTTTAGGATAGATTCGTATGAATAGAATATGTATTCTTTGCTTTAGATTGGTTTGGTTTATTTTGTTTTTACGGCATATCAACCTCAATGGGTTTTCTTTAATGTCGACAACATTTTTAGGATAGATTCATTATGAATAGAATATGTATTCTTTGGTTTAGATTGGTTTGGTTTATTTTGTTTTACGGCATATCAACCTCAATGGGTTTCTTTAATGCCGACAACATTTTTTAGGATAGATTCGTATGAATAGAATATGTATTCTTTGCTTTAGATTGGTTTGGTTTATTTTGTTTTACGGCATATCAACCTCAATGGGTTTCTTTAATGCCGACAACATTTTTAGGATAGATTCGTATGAATAGAATATGTATTCTTTGCTTTAGATTGGTTTGGCTTATTTTTGTTTTGGCATATCAACCTCAATGGGTTTTTCTTTAATGACAACATTTTTAGGATAGATTCGTATGAATATGTATTCTTTATTAACATATTCAATTTTGACAACATTTTTATTCGCTTTTCAATGGGTTTTTATTTTTGTTTTTAATGCCGACAACATTTTTAGGATAGATTCGTATGAATAGAATATGTATTCTTTGATTTAGATTGGTTTGGTTTATTTTGTTTTTACGGCATATCAACCTCAATGGGTTCTTTAATGCCGACAACATTTTTAGGATAGATTCGTATGAATAGAATATGTATTCTTTGCTTTAGATTGGTTTGGTTCATTTTGTTTTACGGCATATCAACCTCAATGGGTTTCTTTAATGCCGACAACATTTTTAGGATAGATTCGTATGAATAGAATATGTATTCTTTGCTTTAGATTGGTTTGGCTTATTTTGTTTTACGGCATATCAACCTCAATGGGTTTCTTTAATGCCGACAACATTTTTAGGATAGATTCGTATGAATAGAATATGTATTCTTTGCTTTAGATTGGTTTGGCTTATTTTGTTTTACGGCATATCAACCTCAATGGGTTTCTTTAATGCCGACAACATTTTTAGGATAGATTCGTATGAATAGAATATGTATTCTTTGCTTTAGATTGGTTTTGCTTTTTTTTTGTTTTACGGCATATCAACCTCAATGGGTTTCTTTAATGCCGACAACATTTTTAGGATAGATTCGTATGAATAGAATATGTATTCTTTGGTTTAGATTGGTTTGGTTTATTTTGTTTTACGGCATATCAACTCAATGGGTTTCTTTAATGCCGACAACATTTTTAGGATAGATTCGTATGAATAGAATATGTATTCTTTGCTTTTAGATTGGTTTGGTTTATTTTGTTTTTACGGCATATCAACCTCAATGGGTTTCTTTTAATGCCGACAACATTTTTAGGATAGATTCGTATGAATAGAATATGTATTCTTTGCTTTAGATTGGTTTGGCTTATTTTTGTTTTACGGCATATCAACCTCAATGGGTTTCTTTAATGCCGACAACATTTTTAGGATGGATTCGTATGAATAGAATATGTATTCTTTGCTTTAGATTGGTTTATTTATTTTGTTTTACGGCATATCAACCTCAATGGGTTTCTTTAATGCCGACAACATTTTTTAGGATGGATTCATTATGAATAGAATATGTATTCTTTGGCTTTAGATTGGTTTGGTTTTGTTTTTGTTTACGGCATATGGTTTTAATACCGACAACATTTTTTAGGATAGATTCGTATAAATAGAATATGTATTCTTTGCTTTAGATTGGTTTGGTTTATTTTGTTTTACGGCATATATCAACCTCAATGGGTTTCTTTAATGCCGACAACATTTTGTTTAGGATACCTCAATGATTTATTATGAATAGAATATGTATTCTTTATTCTTTAGATTGGTTTGGCTTATTTTGTTTTACGGCATATCAACCTCAATGGGTTTTCTTTAATGCCGACAACATTTTAGGATGGATGAATAGAATGTAATTCTTTGCTTTGAAATAGAATATGTATTCTTTGATAGATTTATGATTGGTTTTGCTTTAGATTGGTTTTTGTTTTTACGGCATATCAACATCAATGGGTTTCTTTAATGCCGACAACATTTTTAGGATAGATTCGTATGAATAGAATATGTATTCTTTTGCTTTAGATTGGTTTGGCTTATTTTGTTTTACGGCATATCAACCTCAATGGTTTCTTTAATGCCGACAACATTTTTTAGGATAGATTCATTATGAATAGAATATGTATTCTTTGGTTTAGATTGGTTTGGTTTATTTTGTTTTACGGCATATCAACCTCAATGGGTTTCTTTAATGCCGACAACATTTTTTAGGATAGATTCGTATGAATAGAATATGTATTCTTTGGTTTTAGATTGGTTTGGTTTTTTTTGTTTTACGGCATATCAACCTCAATGGGTTTCTTTAATGCCGACAACATTTTTAGGATAGATTCGTATGAATAGAATATGTATTCTTTGGTTTAGATTGGTTTGGTTTATTTTGTTTTTACGGCATATCAACCTCAATGTGGTTTCTTTAATGCCGACAACATTTTTAGGATGGATTCGTATGAATAGAATATGTATTCTTTGCTTTTTAGATTGGTTTGGCTTATTTTGTTTTTACGGCATATCAACCTCAATGGGTTTCTTTAATGCAAACAACATTTTTAGGATAGATTCGTATGAATAGAATATGTATTCTTTGCTTTAGATTGGTTTGGTTTATTTTGTTTTACGGCATATCAACCTCAATGGGTTTCTTTAATGCCGACAACATTTTTTAGGATGGATTCGTATGAATAGAATATGTATTCTTTGCTTTAGATTGGTTTGGTTTATTTTTTTTTACGGCATATCAACCTCAATGGGTTTCTTTAATGCCGACAACATTTTTAGGATAGATTCGTATGAATAGAATATGTATTCTTTGCTTTAGATTGGTTTGGCTTATTTTGTTTACGCATATCAACCTCAATGGGTTTCTTTAATGCCGACAACATTTTAGGATAGATTCGTATGAATAGAATATGTATTCTTTGCTTTAGATTGGTTTGGTTTATTTTGTTTTACGGCATATCAACCTCAATGGGTTTCTTTAATGCCGACAACATTTTTAGGATAGATTCATTATGAATAGAATATGTATTCTTTGCTTTAGATTGGTTTGGTTTTTTTTGTTTTACGGGCATATCAATCAATGGGTTTTTTTTAATGCCGACAACATTTTTAGGATGGATCGTAGGAATAGAATATGTATTTTTTGCTTTTAGATTGGTTTGGTTCATTTTGTTTTACGGCATATCAACCTCAATGGGGCTTTAATGCCGACAACATTTTTTAGGATGGATTCATTATGAATAGAATATGTATTCTTTGCTTTAGATTGGTTTGTTTATTTTGTTTTACGGCATATCAACCTTCAATGGGTTTTTTTTAATGCCGACAACATTTTTAGGATAGATTCGTATGAATAGAATATGTATTCTTTGCTTTAGATTGGTTTATTTATTTTGTTTTGGCATATCAACCTCAATGGTTTCTTTAATGCCGACAACATTTTTAGGATAGATTCGTATGAATAGAATGTATTTTTTGATTTAGATTGGTTTGGTTTATTTTGTTTTACGGCATATCAACCTCAATGGGTTTCTTTAATGCTGACAACATTTTTAGGATAGATTCGTATGAATAGAATGTATTCTTTGCTTTAGATTGGTTTGGCTTATTTTGTTTTACGGCATTTTGTTTTTTTATCAACCTCAATGGGTTTCTTTAATGCCGGGACAACATTTTAGGATAGATTCGTATGAATAGAATATGTATTCTTTGATTTAGATTGGTTTGGTTCATTTTGTTTTACGGCATATCAACCTCAATGGGTTTTTTAATGCCGACAACATTTTAGGATGGATTCGTATGAATAGAATATGTATTCTTTGCTTTAGATTGGTTTGGCTTATTTTGTTTTTATCAACCTCAATGGGTTTCTTTAATGCCGACAACATTTTTAGGATAGATTCGTATGAATAGAATATGTATTCTTTTGCTTTAGATTGGTTTCTATTTATTTTTTTTACGGCATATCAACCAATGGGTTTTCTTTAATGCCGACAACATTTTTAGGATGGATTCGTATGAATAGAATATGTATTTCTTTGCTTTAGATTGTTTGCTTTATTTTGTTTTACGGCATATCAACCTCAATGGGTTTTAATGACAAACAACATTTTTTAGGATGGATTCGTGCGGAATAGAATATGTATTCTTTGCTTTAGATTGGTTTACTTATTTTTATTTTACGGCATATCAACCCTCAATGGGTTTCTTTTAATGCCGACAACATTTTGTGGATAGATTCGTATGAATAGAATATTCTTTGCTTTAGATTGGTTTGGCTTATTTTGTTTTACGGCATATCAACCTCAATGGGTTTCTTTAATGCCGACAACATTTTAGGATAGATTCTATGAATAGAATATGTATTCTTTGCTTTAGATTGGTTTGGCTTATTTTGTTTTACGGCATATCAACCTCAATGGGTTTCTTTAATGCCGACAACATTTTTAGATAGATCTGCATGAATAGAATATGTATTCTTTGCTTTAGATTGGTTTGGTTTATTTTGTTTTTTACGGCATATCAACCCCAATGGGTTTCCTTTGTAATGCCGACAACATTTTTTAGGATAGATTCGTATGAATAGAATATGCATTCTTTGGATTTAGATTGGTTTGGTTCATTTTGTTTTACGGCATATCAACCTCAATGGGGTTTCTTTAATGTCGACAACATTTTAGGATAGACCCGTATGAATAGAATATGTATTCTTTTGCTTTAGATTGGTTTGATGATTTTTGTTTTACGGCATAACAACCCCAATGGGTTTCTTTTTAATGCCGACAACATTTTTTTAGGATAGATTCGTATGAATAGAATATGTATTCTTTGCTTTAGATTGGTTTGGCTTATTTTGTTTTACGGCATATCAACCCTTTCAATGGGTTTCTTTAATGTCGACAACATTTTTAGGATGGATCGTATGAATAGAATATGTATTCTTGCTTTAGATTGGTTTGGCATTTTGTTTTACGGCATATCAACCTCAATGGTTTTCTTTAATGCCGACAAATTTTTTAGGATGGATTCATGAATAGAACATGCTTTATTATTTTTGCTTTAGATTGGTTTATTTATTTTGTTTTACGGCATATCAACCTCAATGGGTTATTTTTAATGCCGACAACATTTTAGGATGGATTCGGAAAAGGAATAGAATATGTATTCTTTGCTTTAGATTGGTTTGGTTATTTTTTGTTTTACGGGCATATCAACCTCAATGGGTTTCTTTAATGCCGACAACATTTTTAGGATAGATTCGTATGAATAGAATATGTATTCTTTTGCTTAGATTGGTTTGGCTTATTTGTTTTACGGCATATCAACCTCAATGGGTTTCTTTAATGCCGACAACATTTTTAGGATAGACCGTATGAATAGAATATGTATTCTTTGCTTTAGATTGGTTTGGTTTATTTTGTTTTACGGGCATATATCAACCTCAATGGGCCTTTAATGCCGACAACATTTTAGGATGATCTGTATGAATAGAATATGTATTCTTTTGCTTTAGATTGGTTTGCTTATTTTTTGTTTTACGGGCACATCAACCTCCTCAATGGGTTTCTTTAATGCCGACAACATTTTTAGGATAGATTCGTATGAATAGAATATGTATCTTTGCTTTAGATTGGTTTGGTTTATTTTATTTTACGCATATCAACCCCAATGGGTTTCTTTAATGCCGACAACATTTTTAGGATGGATTCAAGGAATATGCAAATTTTTGCTTTAGATTGGTTTGCTTATTTTGTTTTACGGCATATCAACTCAATAAGGTTTCTTTAATGCCGACAACATTTTTAGGATAGATTCGTATGAATAGAATATGTATTCTTTGCTTTAGATTGGTTTGTCTTATTTTGTTTTACGGCACATCAACCTTCAATGGGTTTCTTTTAATGACAAAATTTTTTAGGATAGATTCGTATGAACAGAATATGCATTCTTTGCTTTAGATTGTTTATTTATTTGTTTTACGGCATATAACAAACTCAATGGGTTTTTTAATGCCGACAACATTTTTAGGATGGATTCGCATGAATAGAATATGTATTCTTTTGCTTTAGATTGGTTTATTTTATTTTGTTTTACGGCATATCAACCTCAATGGGTTTCTTTTAATGCCGACAACATTTTTAGGATAGATTCGTATGAATAGAATATGTATTCTTTTGCTTTAGATTGGTTTGCTTATTTTGTTTTACGGCATATCAACCTCAATGGGTTTCTTTAATGCCGACACATTTTTAGGATAGATTCGTATGAATAGAATATGTATTCTTTGCTTTAGATTGGTTTGGCTTATTTTGTTTTACGGCATATCAACCTCACGGGTTTCTTTTAATGCCGACAAATTTTTAGGATAGATTCGTATGAATAGAATATGTATTCTTTGCTTTTAGATTGTTTATTATTTTGTTTTACGGCATCAACTCAATGGGTTTCTTTTAATGTCGATACATTTTTAGGATAGATTGCATGAATAGAATATGTATTCTTTGCTTTAGATTGGTTTATTTATTTGTTTTACGGCATATCACCTCAATGGGTTTCTTTAATGCCGACAACATTTTTAGGATGGATTCGTAATGAACAGAATATGTATTTTTGCGATTGGTTTGTTTATTTTGTTTTTTACGGCATACTTCAACCTCAATGGGTTTTTTAATGCCGACAACATTTTTAGGGATGGATTGCATGAATAGAATATGTATTCTTTGTTTAGATTGGTTTATTATTTTTGTTTTACGGGCATATCAACCCTCAATGGGTTTCTTTTAATGCCGACAAATATTTTAGGATAGACTGTAATGAATAGAATATGTATTCTTTGCTTTAGATTGGTTTATTTTTTGTTTTATGGGCACATCAACCTCAATGGGCTTCTTTAATGCCATGACAACATTTTTAGGCGGATCGTATGAATAGAATATATTCTTTGCTTTAGATTGGTTTCATTTATTTTGTTTTACGTATATCAACCTCAATGGGTTTCTTTTTTAATGCCGACAACATTTTTAGGAGGATTCGTATGAATAGAATATAAAATTTCTTTTGTTTTAGATTGGTTTGGTTTATTTTGTTTTACGCACATCAACCTCAATGGGTTTCTTTAATGCTGACAACATTTTTAGGATGGATTCAAAATGAATAGAATATGTATTCTTTGCTTTAGATTGGTTTGGCTTATTTTGTTTTACGGCATATCAATCCCTCAATGGGTTTCCATTAATGTTGACAACATTTTTAGGATAGATTCGTAAAGGAATAGAATGTATTCTTTGTTTTAGATTGGTTTGGCTGGTTTTGTTTTACGGCATCAACTTCAATGGGTTTTTTTGTTTTTAATGCCGACAACATTTTAGGATAGATTCGTATGAATAGAATATGTATTCTTTGCTTTAGATTGGTTTGGCTTATTTTGTTTTTACGGGCATATCAACCTCAATGGGTTTCTTTAATGCCGACAACATTTTAGGATAGATTCGTATGAATAGAATATGTATTCTTTGCTTTAGATTGGTTTGCTTATTTTGTTTTACGGCATATCAACCTCAATGGGTTTCTTTTAATGCCGACAATATTTTAGGATAGATTCGTATGAATAGAATATGTATTCTTTGTTTTAGATTGGTTTGGCTTATTTTTTGTTTTACGGCATATCAACCTCAATGGTTTTCTTTAATGCCGACAACATTTTAGGTGGATTCGTATGAATAGAATATGTATTCTTTGTTTTAGATTGGTTTCATTTATTTTTGTTTTACGGCATATCAACCTCAATGGGTTTCTTAATGCCAAACAACATTTTTAGATGGATTCGTGCATGAATAGAATATGTATTTTTTTGCTTTAGATTGGTTTATTATTTTGTTTTACGGCATATCAACCTCAATGTAATTTCTTTTAATGCCGACAACATTTTAGGATGGATTCGTATGAATAGAATATGTATTCTTTGCTTTAGATTGGTTTGGTTTATTTGTTTTACGGCATATCAACCCCAATGGGTTTCTTTAATGCCGACAACATTTTTTAGGATGGATCTGCATGAATAGAATATGTATTCTTGCTTTAGATTGGTTTATTTATTTTGTTTTACGGCATATCAACTTTCAATGGGTTTCTTTTTAATGCTGACAACATTTTAGGATAGATTCGTATGAATAAATATGTATTCTTTGTTTTTGATTGGTTTGGCTTATTTTTTGTTTTACGGGCATATCAACCTTAATGGGTTTCTTTTAATGCCGACAACATTTTAGGATGGATTCGTATGAATAGAATATGTATTCTTTGCTTAGGATTGGTTTGGTTATTTTATTTTACGGCATATCAACCTCTAAATGGGTTTCTTTTAATGCCGACAACATTTTTAGGATGGATTCGTATGAATAGAATATGTATCTCTTTGCTTTAGATTGGTTTTTACGATGGTTTTACGGCATATCAACCCCAATGGGTTTCTTTAATGCCGACAACATTTTTAGGATGGATTCAAGGAATAGAATATGCCTTGCTTTAGATTGTTTTGCTTATTTTGTTTTACGGCACATCAACCTCAATGGGTTTCTTTAATGCCGACAACATTTTAGGGATAGATTCGTGAAGGAATAGAATATGTATCTTTTTGCTTTTTGGTTTGGTTTTTATTTTGTTTTACGGCATATCAACCTCAATGGGTTTCTTTTAATGCCGGACAACATTTTTTAGGATGGATTCGCAAGGAATAGAATACGTATTCTTTGGTTTAGATTGGTTTGGCTTATTTTGTTTACGGCATATCAACCTCAATGGGGTTTCTTTAATGCCGACAACATTTTTAGATTAGGGATCTGTATAGAATAGATGTATCTTTGGTTTAGATTGGTTTGGCTTTATTTTGTTTTACGGCATATCAACCTCAATGGGTTTCTTTTAATGCCGACAACATTTTTAGGATAGATTCAAAAGGAATAGAATATGTATTCTTTGCTTTAGATTGGTTTGCTTATTTTTGTTTTACGGGCACATCAACCCCAATGGGTTTCTTTTTTGCTGACAACATTTTTAGGATGGATTCGGTATGAATAGAATATGTATTTTTGCTTTAGATTGGTTTCATTTATTTTGTTTTACGGCACATCAACCCCAATGGGTTTCTTTAATGCCGACAAGATTTTTAGATGATTCAAAGAATAGAATATGTATTCTTTTGCTTTAGATTGTTATTTATTTGTTTTTTACGGGCTTTATTTTTGTTTCGACCTTTGAGATGGCATGAATCAACTTTGCTTTAATGGGCTTTATTTTGTTTTTTTTTAAATGGCTTCTTTAATGCCGACAACATTTTTTAGGATGGATCTGCAAGGAATAGAATATGTATTCTTTGTTTAGATTGGTTTGCTTATTTTGTTTTACGCATATCAACCCCAATGGTTTCTTTTAATGCCGACAACATTTTTAGGATGGATTTGCATGAATAGAATATGCATTCTTTGCTTTAGATTGGTTTACGATTTGTTTTACGGCATATCAACCTCAATGGGTTTTAATGCCGACAACATTTTTAGGATGGATTCGCATGAATAGAATATGTATTCTTTGCTTTAGATTGGTTTGGCTTATTTTATTTTTACGGGCATATCAACCCCAATGGGTTTCTTTTAATGCCGACAACATTTTTAGGATGGATTCAAATGAATAGAATATTCTTTTGCTTTAGATTGGTATTTATTTGTTTTAGATTGGGTTTGGCTTATTCGCATTTTGTTTTACTTTAGATTGAGCCTATTTATTTTGTTTTACGGGCATATCAACCTCAATGGGTTTCTTTAATGCCGACAACATTTTTAGGATGGATTCGTGTTGAATAGAATATGTATTCTTTGCTTTAGATTGGTTTATTTATTTTTGTTTTACGGCATATCAACTCAATGGGTTTCTTTAATGCCGACAACATTTTTTAGGATGGATCTGTAAGAATAGAATATGTATTTTTGCTTTAGATTGGTTTATTATTTTTGTTTACGGCATACGTCCAATGGGTTTTTTAATGCCGACAACATTTTTAGGATGGATTCAAAAAGGAATAGAATATGTATTCTTTGCTTTAGATTGGTTTTATTATTTTGTTTTACGCATATCAACCTCAATGGGTTTCTTTAATGCCGACAACATTTTTAGATAGGATTGCAATGAATAGAATATGTATTCTTTGCTTTAGATTGGTTTGGCTTTATTTTGTTTTACGGCATATCAACCCTCAATGGGTTTTCTTTAATGCCGACAACATTTTAGGATAGATTCGTATGAATAGAATATGTATTCTTTGCTTTAGATTGGTTTGCTTTTATTTTGTTTTACGGCATATCAACCCTCAATGGGTTTCTTTTAATGCCGACACTTATTTTATGGATAGATTCATTATGAATAGAATATGTATTCTTTTGCTTTAGATTGGTTTGGCTTATTTTTTTTTACGGCATATCAACCTCAATGGGTTTCTTTAATGCCGACAACATTTTTAGGATGGATTCGTATGAATGAATAGAATTGGTTTGGCTTATGCATATCAACCTCAATCTTTGCCAAACAACATTTTAAGATAGAGATTGGTTTGGCTTATTAGTTTGTTTTACGGGCATATCAACCTCAATGGGTTTTCTTTTAATGCCGACAAATTTTTAGGATGGAATGTAAGAATTGGTTTGGTTTAGAATATGTATTCTTTGAATAGAATTAGATTGGTTTGGTTTATTTTGTTTTACGGCATATCAACCTCAATGGGTTTCTTTTAATGCCGACAACATTTTTAGGATGGATTCGTATGAATAGAATATGTATTCTTTGCTTTAGATTGGTTTGGCTTATTTTTGTTTACGGCATATCAACCTCAATGGGTTTCTTTAATGCCGACAACATTTTTAGGATGGATTCATTGCATGAATAGAATATGTATTCTTGCTTTAGATTAGTTTGGCTTTATTTTGTTTTACGGCATATCAACCTCAATGGGGTTTCTTTAATGCCGACAACATTTTTAGGATGGATTCGTATGAATAGAATATGTATTATTCTTTGCTTTAGATTGGTTTGGCTTATTTTGTTTTACGGCACATCAACCTCAATGGGTTTCTTTAATGCCGACAACATTTTTTAGGATAGATTTGTATGAATAGAATATGTATTCTTTGCTTTAGATTGGTTTGGCTTTATTTTTGTTTTACGGCATATCAACCTCAATGGGTTTCTTTAATGCCAAACAACATTTTTAGGATAGATTCGTATGAATATAATATGTATTCTTTGCTTTAGATTGGTTTTTATTTTGTTTTTCGGCATATTTTCTTTTTAAACAACATTTTTAGAGATGGATTCATATGAATCAACTTTAGATTGGGGCTTATTTTCATATCAACCTCAATGGTTTTCTTTAATGCCGACAACATTTTTAGGATGGATTCGTATGAATAGAATATGTATTCTTTGCTTAGATTGGTTTGGCTTATTTTGTTTTACGGCATATCAACCTCAAT
Source organism: Acanthosepion pharaonis (assembly GCA_903632075.3). Classification (NCBI taxonomy): domain Eukaryota; kingdom Metazoa; phylum Mollusca; class Cephalopoda; order Sepiida; family Sepiidae; genus Acanthosepion; species Acanthosepion pharaonis. The sequence goes on from CAHIKZ030005479.1 coordinate 1,593,263, forward strand.
GGGTTTTTTAATGCCGACAACATTTTAGGATGGATTCGTATGAATAGAATATGTATTCTTTGCTTTAGATTGTTTCATATTTATTTTGTTTACGGCATATCAACCTCAATGGGTTTCTTTAATGCCGACAACATTTTTAGGATAGATTCGTATGAATAGAATATGTATTCTTTTGCTTTTAGATTGGTTTGGCTTATTTTTTTTACGGCATATCAACCTCAATGGGTTTCTTTAATGCCGACAACATTTTTTAGGATGGATTCGTATATGAATAGAATATGTATTCTTTGCTTTAGATTGGTTTGGCTTATTTTGTTTTACGGCATATCAACCCCAATGGGTTTCTTTTAATGCCGACAACATTTTAGGATGGATTCGTATGAATAGAATATGTATTCTTTGCTTTAGATTGGTTTGGCTTATTTTGTTTTACGGGCATATCAACCTCAATGGGTTTCTTTAATGCCGACAACATTTTAGGATAGATTCGTATGAATAGAATATGTATTCTTTGCTTTAGATTGGTTTGCTTATTTTGTTTTACGGCATATCAACCTCAATGGGTTTCTTTAATGCCGACAACATTTTAGGATAGATTCGTATGAATAGAATATGTATTCTTTGCTTTAGATTGGTTTGGCTTATTTTTGTTTTACGGCATATCAACCTCAATGGGTTTTTTTAATGCCGACAACATTTTTAGGATAGATTCATTATGAATAGAATATGTATTCTTTGCTTTAGATTGGTTTTATTTATTTTTTGTTTTACGGCACCTATAAACCCAAATGGGTTTCTTTTTAATGCCGACAACATGGGTTTTTTAGGATAGATTCGTATGAATAGAATATGTATTCTTTGCTTTAGATTGGTTTGTTATTTATTTTGTTTTACGGCATATCAACCTAAATGGGTTTCTTTAATGCCGACAACATTTTAGGATGGATTCGTATGAATAGAATATGTATTTCTTTTGCTTTAGATTGGTTTGGTTTATTTTGTTTTACGGGCATATCAACCTCAATGGGTTTCTTTAATACCGACAACATTTTTAGGATGGATTCGTATGAATAGAATATGTATTCTTTGCTTTAGATTGGTTTGGCTTTATTTTGTTTTTTACGGGCATATCAACCTCAATGGGTTTTTTTTAATGCCGACAACATTTTTTTTAGGATAGATTCGTATGAATAGAATATGTATTTTTTGCTTTAGATTGGTTTATTATTTTGTTTTACGGCATATCAACCTCAATGGGTTTCTTTAATGCCGACAACATTTTAGGATAGATTCGTATGAATAGAATATGTATTCTTTGCTTTAGATTGGTTTACGCTTATTTTGTTTTTACGGCATATCAACCTCAATGGGTTTCTTTAATGCCGACAACATTTTTAGGATAGATTCGTATGAATAGAATATGTATTCTTTGCTTTAGATTGGTTTGGCTTATTTGTTTTACGGCATTTAGATTAGGTATGAATAGAATATGTATTCTTTGCTTTAGATTGGTTTGGCTTATTTTGTTTTACGGCATATCAAGCTCAATGGGTTTCTTTAATGTCGACAACATTTTTAGGATAGATTCATTATGAATAGAATATGTATTCTTTTGCTTTAGATTGGTTTGGCTTATTTTGTTTTACGGCATATCAACCTCAATGGGTTTCTTTAATGTCGACAACATTTTAGGATAGATTCGTATGAATAGAATATGTATCTTTGCTTTTAGATTGGTTTGGCTTATTTTGTTTTACGGCATATCAACCTCAATGGGTTTCTTTAATGCCGACAACATTTTTAGGATAGATTCGTATGAATAGAATATGTATTCTTTGCTTTAGATTGGTTTGGTTTATTTTGTTTTACGGCATATCAACCTCAATGGGATTTTATTTCTTTTAATATTTTGTTTTGTCAAAAATCTGTTTCTGGTAATATTTTTCCTTCAAAATTGTATTGCTGGTAATAATTTTTTTCAAAAACGTATTTCTGGTAATAGTTAACTATTTCACCATAGCTGGAACCCTAACAGGTGCTACCACCTTAAGTCAGGTTGGACCTTGGAACACTAGTAATTAAGGGGTGGTTCCACGCTCCTCAAAACCTCCTGATCAGAGGCCTTGCTGCTGGATGTAGTTTATCGTCTTACCCCGGACGAGAGAATATAAGGTTCGTATAATGTCCTTTTTATAGTCCCAGTAAACAGAAATAGCTCTCTCAAAGAGGAGAGTAACAGAACAAGGGGAGATCACTCTTGATTATTCATAACGCAACTACCAACAGATAACATTATTAACAACAATAACAATGACGAACTAGATATAAACAGACATATAATACTACCTACTACTCCTTAACATCTACTATCCAAAACAATTCATCCAATTTTAACACACACACACACGAACAAACACACAGACATACATGTAGATATGTTTACATTCCGAGGGATCCATATCCTTGCAATAATTATTTCTTTAATTAATGGTTCGTGCTCAGGATTGAATTAAACTTGACCAAAATGTCTCTTTTATGGATATATCTATATTAATTAACTAGTTAATTAAAATATCCTCATCAAAGCACTAGGTTCCCGTGATTAACATTCGCAGCACCTAAGAAAATAATTAGTTTCTTTCTCTCTGGATGGCACTTGATTGAGTAGGTTTTTGCCGAAGTTGGCCTCGTCCTCACCTCCACGTATCTTTGTAGTAATCAGGCTTCATCATGGCGGAATTAATTGGCAAATCCTGCAAAAAGTTTAAATCTATATAATCACCTCCGTATTTTCCCTCGTTTTCAATACGCTAACTTGCCTCTGCTTCTGATAATTCACACTGTGTGCCAAAACTTTCAGGACAGGTCTCAATGTTCCAATATTTATGGATACAGCAACCATTTCATCTTATTTTCATCCTGTACAAGGCCTGGGATCCACTCGAGATAGAGGATTACGTTAAAGGGTAGTTTATATGGATAAGAGGAGAAGATAACAGTTAAATCTAGACTTAAAAAGGTTAAGATTGTAGTGATCAGGTAAACATCCTCTTGGGAGTCTGTTTCACAGAGCATCGGATTGCGGAAAGAATCCGTTCGAGTGGAACTTACCGATTGAATACGGATGGAATGTGGGTGTCTTGTGTTGACCATGTTTGCCGTAGTCTCTGAATATGGAATCCAGTGAAGTCTGTAATGTCTTCAATATCAGAGGTTGGCAGTGAAGATTCGGAGAAAGTAGCGGCTGTTAAGTAATTCTTTAAGTCTTAGATATCAGGTTGGCAGTGAAGATATTTTGGAAGAAAAAACAAAATGGCTGCCTTTATACATGTCGGATTGAATATTTTGAGCTTTCTGATTGGTTAACCCTTCTCTTGGTGGACTATAAAATGAGTCAGCTCATTTTGGCTAGCTCACTAGTACAAAAACTACCCAGAAATTCTAACATCTTGTTACTATGTAAATGGCATGGCGAGTGCTTGTCGTGAAGATTAGACCTGGCGGAACGAAGAAATGTAATTCGCCCGAGGACTTTTCATGGAAGTAACGATAGAATAGTGAGAGGCTCGCCACATCCCACCTGTGAGGGAGAGGTTGGAAGGTGAAAAATAATTCTTTGGAGACGCTTTTTAACTCTTGGCAGCTCCCACCCAAATATGGCAACAGTACTCCATTTTCGACCTGAACTGCATCTTGTAAACATGTATAACACGAGGAAACAGGTACTTACTGAAGCGGGAAAAGTAGCCGATTATTTTATCTGCATCTTTAGCGATGGATCGTACATAAGGGTTCCACTTGAGGTCAGGTGTGAGCTTGAGGTCCAATATCCTCTCAAACCACGGGGCCTCCTCGAGAGGACATACGTTTATCGTGACTGGCGGTAGTTCAGGGACTCTCATTGGTAGTAATGGAATGTAACTAGTTTCGTTTTCTCATTACTATTAAGTATTGATGGAGTTCAACGGATAAAACATATTCAGATTTTTTAATTATTTAAGTATAAATTCACTCTTTTTTCAAATACCTTTTCATGTTACCTCAGGTAAGAAAACATTGCTGTAGATCTCAATGCTTCAGTAATGAAAGTCAACTCAGGCAAGGTTATCGCATCTTTCAAATTTCTCTTTTGGAGTGCAGCCATAACTTATTAATGTTTATTTTTGATGACCTTGTCATTAATATGTTTATACTAATATGTTTAGTGCAATTTCGGTGATGATTCGGCTTTTATTACTTTTATTATAATCATTATTTGTAAGTTTTATTATTTTTGTTCGTATTAGCAGTTGTATCATGTAAGGCATTCAGACTCTTTTGCGCATGCGTGGTCCTCAACCAGAAACTGCACAAACAATTGAGAACTTTTAGTATATAAACTTTATTTCATAGCTCATCCATTTTCTTATCAATATTCGTGTTTTTTTTTATTTTAAAACTGACAAATCGTAGTCGTACAATTGCGTTTTTTCTGTTGACTGACAGAAAAAACCGAGATGTAGTTTCCGATTGATAAAAGAAAACAAAACATTTAACCTCTGATTTGCATGTCAGCGTAAAATGTTTTCCAGTTAAGAATTCTCTGTAATTTGCCAACGGTATGTCTGTTAGAATAATGAAACTCTCAAGGTATTCATGTTGTGACGTATCTTTTATTTACTAAATTATCAACTTTTGCGTTTCGCAGCTATTCTTTGTCTTAGTTTCAAAAACTGATCTATATATTTTGGATAAAAAATACATTCTAAGAACAGCTAGATAATTTAGGGTCAATAGTAAATTGTCTGGATGCGCAAATAGATGAATCAATCAATGATAAACTGAAAGCAACGTTCGAAAGCTCTTACAACCTGGCTCCTGGAATTTACATGCCACGTGATACAGTTTTCAAATGAGAACCACATAAAAGCAATTCATCATTTCAAGTTGTTTCAATATTATTGTTGGTCATCAATATTAGCAGATTTTGCAGACTTTTTTTTGAACATTTAATTCTCCAAAATAAAGTTTATCAATGATAAAAATAATATTTATCAGACCCTGTTGGTTGTAGAGGGTGAGTCAAATTCCTTTAAATTCGTTTCAATATAACTCCTTTGCTTTAAAGATAAAATCAGATATCATCATATAAAGAATATATATATATATATATATATATATATATATATATATATATATATATATAGTTTTAAACACAATTCTCCATGATTTTCTCTCATTCATTGTTATTTGCACAATGCATATCCAAATGTAAACAAATGACGTCATAAATCATGAAATGGACAATGTCCGACAATTATTTAAGACATTTTTGCTAATCAAACGCTCCTCTGTGGCCCAATCGGTTAAGGCACGTCAGGCTATATGAAGGTTTCGTATAGGATACCGGTTCGATTCTTGTCGAAGGACGCATATTTTCTATGAAAATATCTCGGACATTCCGGCCGGTAAATATTCTTAATACTGTTTATTATAAACAGAGCATTTACTTAAACATTTGTATCTATAAAAAGAACGTATAAACATAAAAGATGTCTTAAATAATTGTCGGACTTTGTCCATTTCATAATGTGTAACGTCATTTGTTTACATTTGGATACGCATTGAGCAAAGATGAATGAATGAGAGAAAATCATGAAAAATATATATGTATAAACATAAAAAATGTCTTAAAATATATATATATATATTAGGTTTGAGAAAATTACAACTCATAAAATGTGGCAATAAATTGAAAGAAATTAATTCAATTTCAAATCTAAATATTTGAATTTTAATTTCAATTTCAAATCTAAATATTTGAATTTTATTTTAAATGTATTTTTATAGGAATTATTATAGGCATTAATATATTCGATAATAAAGCTTAAATTAGATTTTAACATATTTCAAATCGGTCTTTTTATGATTTCAGTATTTTGTCTACCGCAGAAAGAAATGACAACCTACTGCGAGAAAAAAGTCTGCCTCGTCAGTCCTCGATCGAAAGATACATGATCGCCTACGCGTGTATCACGTATGGCACATAACTGACTGAGATGTTGTAAGCTTTGATATCCGTGCGGTCAAAAGATCTTACGACTAGATCACACTGAAACACCGATCCCTGTACGGTCACCGAAGTTAAGCAACGTCAATCCTGGTTAATACCTAAATGAGTGACCACATGGAAATACCAGGTGCTGTTAGCTTGGATGTGTGGGTGGTCTAAAGCAATATGCGTCCTCCGACAGGAATCGAACCTGTATTCTATACGGAACCGTCATATAGCCTGACGTGCTTTACCGATTTAGCCACACAGAAAAAAAGAATGTATAAACATAAAAAATGTCTTAAAATAATTGTCTGATTTTGTCCATTTCATAATCTGTGACGTCATTTGTTTACATTTGGATACGCATCGAGCAGATATAAATGTACGAGAGAAAATCATGGAGAATTGTAGTTTAAAAACAGTAAAATCGAACTTGCTAACCGAAACGGTCCTCTGTGGCTAAATCGGTAAAAGCACGTCAGGCTATATGACGGTTCCTTATCGGATACAGATTCGATTCCTGTCGGAGAACGCATATTTTCTATGAAAATTTCTCAGACATTCAAGTCGTTAATACGGTTTATTATAAACAAAGTATTTACTTAGATATTTGTATCTATAAAAAGAACGTATAATTTTTTATGCTCACAAATTATTGAGTTTTCTTCGACGTTTAAGCTATTTATATAACTAAAAACGGACATTTCAAATTTAAAGAAATTAAGATAGAATATTTAATCATTTTTTCTAACAGGTCATTTGTGTCTTTTATTCAAACATGGTAACATTTACTGCAGGGCTTTATTCAAAAGCCACGTCTAAAGTTATAATTCTAGTTTTAAATATAGGCTCACCAACGATATTCTAACAACTAATGGTGCGTAGTTTTCTTTGCTTAATCGAAAATTACCAGAAAGCACTTGAATGTCAAATCGTGAACGCCAAATTACGCTTAGGCCAAGTTTACAAATATTATATGAACCCATTTCGCTGTTTCAAATACTTCATATATCTTATAAGTGATATATGTCAGTCTCGTGAGTAATCACTTGTTGATACTGATCAAAGATAAAGTGAAACTATTGGAAAGTGGGTCTATTAAGTAAGATGTGGCATATGAAAGCAATGAATTTCTCAAAAAATACTCGGGCTTATATCTTAACCCTAGGATTTGACATCTTTATTTACATTACGCCGTGAAGCAGCCATCTCTAATATATTAAATATTCAAGTCAGGAATAACAAGTCTGAAAAGAAATTCACAAATATTAGTATACCTCATATTGAAAGAAAGTGATTATATATATATATATATATATATATATATATATATATATATATATATATATATATATATATATATATTGAACAATAAAAAATATTAAAAAATTAAAATCTTCAGACACACTGGGTTGTAGATTAATATTCTTTCGTTTTTTTATTATTACATTTATATAGAACGATTTTTTTTTGTGTGTGAGGTGGGTATATATTTGCGAGTATTTCTTGTTTCCATTTTTGCTATTTATTTACATTTAATTGTTGTAGCAATATATATATATATATATATATATATATATATATATATATGAAAGAAAAATACAGAAAAAACAAAATTCTGAATATGCATTATTAATGTTAAAATAAAGTCGACGTCGGACGTTTCGGTCTATTTAAGACCATCTTCATGGACATTTTCATTTAAACATAATTAACATTATAACTTATAACAATTTAACACAAAAGACGATGGACATAAGAGCCCAACTAATTCAAACAGATAACTGAAATTTTATACAGGTCAGCGTTCTGTTTAAATATGATCACGTAGTCGTCTCGTGGGCGATGTTGTTAAGACGTATTCGAAGATGATTTCCAAAAAAATTAAAATATCAAAAAGTCGATTGAAAATTTTTGGCAAAAAAAGTTAAAGAAATCTCTTCCGTTGATGTTGGAATATGTAGTGAAACAATTGGTTCTTATATCTTCAACAAGCTTGAAAGTCCTTCCCGTTACAAAGCAAATCTTAACAACATCGCCCACGAGACGACTACGTGATCATATTTAAACAGAACGCTGATCTGTATAAAATTTCTGTTATCTGTTTGAATTAGTTGGGCTCTTATGTCCATCGTTTTTGTGTTAAATTGTTATAAGTTATAATGTTAATTATGTTTAAATGAAAATGTCCATGAAGATGGTCTTAAATAGACCGAAACGTCCGACGTCGACTTTATTTTAACATTAATAATGCATATTCAGAATTTTTTTTTTCTGTATTTTTCTTTCATACTGTCGGATTTATATCCATATATTTGCTTACATATATATATATATATATATATATATATATATATATATATATATATATATATATATATATATAACATTTTATAAGAATATATATACTAATATAGTGGCGGGTGTATATTACTCAGTCACTCTTTCCAGTGAATTTGTTGACCACGAAAATGGCCTAAACCTAATTTTTCAAACACTGACCACTGATATCTGTGGCAAATGCTAAATCCCAAATAGACTGATAGATAAACACACGTACACAGACACACACACACACACATATATATATATATATATATAAGCAGAGAAAGTGCTACATTTATTATCACTAATAAACTAACCAATCAATACTCTATCGATTATCTACTGTCTTCCGACACAGCTCTTTGCTTATACAAATTGATCTCTTGATATAAGTATGACTTCGTGTTTGCGTCTTATAAATCATAGTCTCATCATATCATTTATAATAATAGTAATAATAATATTTTTTCCGGAAGCCAACAAGTTCAAAATGGAGTTTCAAATGGGTGCAAAAATAACAGTAAAGCACAATATACTGACTAAAGCTGCAAAATACTTAAGAAGAAAGCAAAAGCAAATGCAACCGACCAGATACAGAAGCAATAGCAAGATAAAACGTTTCGTGGCCAATACACTGCCCTTACCAAAGAAGCTGATGTAGACAAACCTCGTACCCAACAGTGGCTACGTACTGCAGGGTTAAAAGCTGAAACTGAAGGTTTTATCCTTGCTGCTTGTTAGCGAGAAATTATCAAGCACACATACTAAAATATTGTGTTAGCCCCAAATGCAGATTCTGTGATAAATATCCAGAAACAATTGATCATCTTGTATCAAGTTAGCACCCACTGAATATAAAACCCAGCATGATAGAATAGGTCAATATCTGCACTGGAAAATCTGCAACTTCCACGGAAAGGAAACTGAAAAAAATTGGTATGAACACCACTCAGACCCGGTTACGGAGATAGGACCTGTTACAATTTTATGGGACTACACAATACTCACAGGCAGAACAATCAAAGCTAACCGCCCAGACATTGTTATTAGAGACCGCAAACAAAAAAGTGCCTCCTTACTGGTATGGCAGTCCCTGCAGACTGCAGTGTATCTTTGAAGATCTTCAAAAAGCTATCAAAACACAAGGACCTTGAAATCGAAATATCAAAAATGTGGCACATGGGAACATCAACAATCCCTGTTGTAGCTGAAGCCCTCGGATTGGTTGAACAAGATTCGACTAGACTCATTGAAGGGATTCCTAGAAAACCATACCTTAAAGAAATAAAAGAAATGTTCCCACGAGGACTGCCCACATCTTACAAAGGGCCATATCTATATAAAATATGTTTTGTTTTTTTTTTAATTGGTCTGTGGAAAATGTCATGATGCCATTTCTAACTTTGGTCTCTAGGCGGGACCCAGAAAGAAATGTTTATACACCAGAAATCAAAAGAAATAATAATAATAATAATAATAATAATAATAATAATAATAATAATAAATGCTCTGTTACTCCAACAGGCATGGCGCCATGGATACTGAGCTTAACTGATTGAACGTTTTAACATGTACATGATGTTATGTAGAGGGACTACAGTAAAGATCCCGTTCAATAATGCAAATTTGCTTGTCACTTTCCCTTCACCGTAACCGGGTCACTACTAAGGGTTGACATACTGTGCATCTCTGTTCATGATGTGGGGGCATCATGGTGGGATGTCGAGAGTTTTTGAAAATTGAGGCAGTCGATGCGATTTGGGAATCACATGTAGATAATTGGGAAGCCTTTCGTTTAGCGAACTCGGTTACCCGACCTGAAAGTGTGATAATCCGTCAATAATAAGAGCAAAGCCAGAAAGAAAGAAACTGGCAAGAAGTGAATGTCGCTGTCCTAACAAACCCCAAAGTAATTCTAAAAGAAAGAAAAAAGTTGAATAAATGTCTTCGCTTTGCTAGAGAACTGTGAGAATTGTGGAACTAGGAAGTAACAGTCGTACCAATTGTTAAATGAGCACTATTAACAATCCTGAAGGAATTAGGAAAAGCCTAGAAGACCAGGGAAGAATTTAGACCAACTCTATAGTCCTGGAATGTTGAAGAAACATGAATCATTTGGATTTCAGTGAGAACCACCATTTGCAACTGATATGCCATCACGAGTGAAATAAAATATTTTCCTAGTTTTCACGTAAGTTCTAAATGATGTCCACTGAAAGACTGAATGATATAAAACAAAAATTTACAAACACATGATTATCTTGGAGTAGTAAAGTTTGGAGCATTTTAATCTTGTATGGAAACATTTTAAAATCCAGTTTCAGAATCTTTTGAAGCGATGTTCAGGCGATGCTTAGTTGAGCAGAGCGACGATGGGTAAAAGCTGATGGATCCTCAAGGACACTCTGCCGTACAGCTTCAACCGATGCATCAGTGCACTTAGGACCTCTTCTCGGAAGGTCGCCGACTGATCCAGTTCTTTCATACCGGGCGATTAGGTTCCGATTCATGTAATCGATAGGATATACTCTGACATTAAAATGTTGCCGGTATTTTCTCTGGTTGAATAATTGATCTTTCACTGGAATAGAAAAAAAAATCATTGAGTTATACTCATTGCTGGTCATCATAGAGAGCCATTTTAACCTCCAAGGAATGCTATATAACTTGCAAAAAAATAAAATAGAAAATATTGAAAACGAACAAGTTATGGTATTTTCAAATCTTCAGTTTTTCAGTAACCCCCTTCCTTTATTATTTCCTGCTATATTATAGTCAACTCCTTACGTAAGAATAATTGGTACTTCAAGTTTGACATAAGGCCGTAATGCAAACAGTTGAGACACTTTATAGTTTTCAAGACAAGCCCGTTAATAAATGCGCTTAGCCTTTTTGGTGACTTTACAACTTGGATCGGCAAATGTCTTTCATGCAGGCCCGCCTCATTGCCGGTTTTGTGTAAAGTTAGCCTCGTAACAAAAACAAGACGAGTTTTATAACGACAATACAATAACAATAATATTCTCATGTTATTTGTTTCTTAGACACATTTTGTGAATAGACTACTTAAATGTAAGAGAAATTAGTTTCATATTTAATACATTTATTACTATTAATGAGATTTAGGCAGCCGAGAAAAATAATAAGAAGAAATTCTCTACCATCACGTGGGATAGAAGAGTAGAAATGACGTCACAAGTTTATCTCCAGTTGCAGTTTACACGGGCATCATTATCATCATAACCTAAGTCAGTTTACACTGTGTCGATTACTAGGCAATGACGTGGGCTGCACGAATTTTCCCGCTTGTGTGTGTGCGTGCATTGTCTTTGTAGGTGTGCTTGGCAGTGTATAGAGTGAAATGAACAAACCCAAGGGTTGAAATAACTGTTTAACAGCTGTTATTTGTGGTTGAAAATAGAATGCAAAATAGTGGTATTTTGCGGGGAAGAGAGTTAGGTTTCCAGGTTAACAGTGTTCTTCCCTTGAGAAGACAACATTTCTCCGCTTGTTCCCATGAGGAACGAGAGATCTAAGTGTCAGACTGCTAGGACTGGTACGGTTCTTCTGCAGCAAGGGTTGTAACTAGTTTTTCTTTTTGGTAGGTGTCTCGGTGTAAGATTTCTCCGCTTATTCCGACGAGAAACGCGATATCTCAGGTCAAATTGCTAGGACAGGCTACGTGTCTTTTGAAGCAAGGCTTGTGAGTAGTTCTTCGTACTGGCCTTGAAGGTAGCGGCCGCTGAAAGGGAAAAGTGGAAAAAAAGAGCTGGCCTTGAAGTTAGCGGCCGTTTAAATGAAAAAGTATGTTTATGAGTTTTAGGACTTTCCTTCTGTTCCCTGTTGATTATTTCCATTGCTGCTATAACTGAATCTATCAACACAAGGAAGCCCTCACATGCCACAAAAACCAATAGTATGATGTATGGCGATGCTGGTGCTCTGTGGTAGTGCATAACGCCCTATGTCGATTTTGTTTAGGTTATGCTTTTACTGAGAATTGGGATTCGCTATTAAATGTAAATGGTTTCCATCTTTGTTATTTTTTCCTGCTGTGAATATTTTTTGCTTCGAACATATTACGATTTAGTACAACATAACATTTAACCAAAATATTTTTAAATAATGTTATTCGTGCACCTGATAATTTAAAAAAAATATATATAGATTTAATGAATAATGTATACTTAAAAAATAACGACTATTTAAAAAAAATAATAATGCGTATAAAATGATCAGGCGGACCGCTTTCAAACCGTGGGTCGTAGTTTGGCCACTCATTCAGAATAGCATTTTGACCGCAAATGCACCATTTCTGTTAATACTAATGTTCAACCAATACAGGGACCGGGATCCACTGAAGGTAGAGGCTTACTGTGTGGTATTATATAATTAAAGGCAAGAAATAAAGTGGGAGCATCCGCATGCTAGCCGCATTTTCGCCAGGAGTATTTTCAAATTAGATACGAAACTACCATGACGTAGAGAAAAATCGAGGCTGACTAATAATTTGCATGATAGAACAGTTAGAATTTCCCGTATTTTACGATAGATGGCGCAACGGGACACTCATACCAGCGGTATGCAAAAAAACGTAGGTTTCCGTACTTATCCAGCTGAAGCAAGATAAGAAAAACGAATATCTCCGTAGTTAGCAGCGGAAGTGTTAAAAGCTCAACAATAATTCTTCTGCCGCCACTTAATTAAAACACAATTTGATGTACATAGGTCCTTACTTTCCGCCCAAACAATTATTTTTATTTCATGTTTGACTTTCATTGAACTTCGCAATTAATTTCGATTATTCCCATTTTTTTTTCCAAGTTATAAAATTTTTTATCGTACAGCATATTCGTCACAAAACATCGCGTAAAAAATCACCGAAAATAATCACAGTAATGAAAACTTGGGAAACCAAATTTTCAGGATTGATTGGCCGGGATTTCAATTTGATCACGGAGTAGGTCTGATTCCAAAAATTAAACAGGAAATCACGATTCTAGTAATTGCTAAAAAACATCCTCTGCCTGGATTCTGTTCCACAAAGCAAGAGTTCTTGGAAAGAGTCTTTCTGGGTGGAACTTACATTTTACTATTGTAATACGGATGAAATGGCGATGAGTTAAACTAGTGTACGTGACATGGCTGGTCCCAGCTGTAAAGGTCAGGGGTGGTGGGACTAAGGGAAGTAACTCGTCAGAACACATGTCATGGAAATATCGACAGAGTAGCGAGAGGCTTCCGACATTTCGTTTGTGGGAAAGGGGTTGTAGGGTGGAAAGTAATTAATTAAGCACAAGACTGCGTAGAGACTTTTGAACTTTATCAAACCAGGCAAATGGGAACTGAACATCCTCAGCTCAGATAAGATAGCAATCCCCCATTTTTGTTCTGACCTGGCTTTTGTAAAGATAAAGTATACCAGTGGGTGTCAGGTACTTATTGGGGTGCTATAATGAACCAACTCTTTTCCCATCATTCCATCCAGTCCAAGACTATATACAGTTCTGAAACGTGTTCTACAATAAGTTTTATACAGACCCCACAACTGCTTACGCATTTTCATAAGAATGAATGTTGCGATTATAAGATCTGCACGATCAGATGTGACCCAGTTTTTTTTTTCATAGCAGTGATGACGGCGTTATTTTCAAGAAAATGTTGAAAACAAAAAGATGAAAGTTGGAAATCAATAAATCCGGAATAACATCAAGTGTAGTACACTATTGTCCTCATCTTTGTCGCCATGTTTATCACAACGTTTCGGCCGTTGTACGCTCCGGCCTTCTTCAGGTGATTGGAATTTCGAACTAATACCTTTACTGTTCTAGTTCGACGTGCCATGTTTCTAATGGTTGTCAGTTATCTCCTGTAAATTCCCCTCTCAAAGTTCTCCACTGCCTTAACCAGGTGTTGAACTCACACTCTTTGGGTCCTGTCACTGGATCTAACTAACGCCTTTATTCACTGTGCCATGTGACCTTGTGTATGAATTTCTGGGTATTATAAACCTAATGTCTTCAGCAACCTATTTTACCAGTGCTCATATTGCAATTTTGCAGTTTCCATTGCATGATTTTTACATATGGGAGCCAGTAATAAGGAGTGCCAGAGAAAAGCGATAATAACAACAAAAATTGCAATATGAGCTCTGGTAAAAAAATGTAATGATAACAGCAAAAATTGCAATATGAGCACTGGTAAAAAATAGTTGCTGAAGTCATTAGGATTATAATACCCAGAAATTCATACACATGTCTTCAAGGACAGATGGCACAGTGGATAAAGGCGTTAGTTAGATCTAGTGACAGGACCCAAAGAGTGTGAGTTCAAGGCGGTGGAGAACTTTGAGAGAGGAATTAACAGGAGATAACTGACATCCATTAGACATGGCACGTGGAACTAGAACAGTTTACCCCAGTGAGCGAAATAATTCCAACCACCTGAAGAAGGCCGGTGCGTACGACGGCCGAAACATTGTGATAAACATGGGGACGAAGATGAGGACAATAGTCTGAATAATGTAAATAGTGTACATAATATCTCATCTCAGAAATATAGACATGAAATATAGTAGGTAAAACTTGCAACATATTTCATTGTTTTCCTTTTTGGAGGAATTAAATGACAAATGACGCTCTTTCATGTCAGATGCTATTTCCTCAGGTTGCCGTCTCAGCTCTAAGTTCTAAGTGTTGTATCCTTAAAGAGGTTACAAACAGACAAAGGTGGTACTCGAGTGAAAGGAACAGCAACACGCGCGTAGATGATAGAAAGAGAGGTTTAATTGTAAAAGAGAATACACCACTGAAAGACAGGGAATTGGTTAACAGACTAGTAATTCCCGAAGCAAAGATATCTACCAACCAGACGTGGCACAAGGTCGAATTTAATGTGGAGTATCCGAGCCCGTAGGCTAGGCCAAAAATTCCCCGTATAAAACGGGGTCGGGTAGCTGTTTCCCGAGATGAAACCCTCCCACTTCAGCATAGCCTCGTCTGGCGATCCTCTCTGCCCAGAAGCAGCTGGAGAGACGAATTTCCGACTCTAGACTAATTCCTGAAGCGAGATTATTTACCTTACCTCCCCACGAGGCAGGATGTGGCACAAGGTCGTTTTTTAATGCGGGGCAAACCGAGCCCGTAGACTCGGGCAAAAATTCCGCGTAGACGTCGTATACACGGGGTCAGGTGGCTGTCTACCACCCCAGACGAGACTCTATCCTTCGACATAGCCTCGTTTGGGTTCCTCTCTGTCCGAAGGCAGAGAGTTCGACAGAAAACAAAATCACAAATTGTTGTGAATTTCGAGGGCTAAACTTCCCCAACCTTCTAGCAAAGGGAAAGGATTTAAAAACCGTAAAGTAAGATTATGTTGTGGATTCCGAGATGAAATTCGGTCTCCACTGAATGACAAACGCAAGAATTAAAGATAAAAAATTAAATGTATTTACACAAAAATACAATGGGTATATTGTTAGTAAATCCAGGAACGCGGTTAGTCGTAATAATATATATATATATATATATATATATATATATATATATATACAGTCTCGAAGTAGGACTTAGAGTCTACGTGCTTGTAACTGTGACTTATACAAGCGGTTACCTCACACTATTACTCTACCTCCAACTCAATCACAATCTCTGCTCACTCTCCCAATGTCTATCAATCTCTCTATCTTCTTCCATATATTCTGACTGGCTCTGGGTATTTAACGGCAGCAGTCCCAGTAACACTTTGGTCGAGTCCACTTATATCAAAAAGGGGTGGATCCCATAACAGATCAGCTAGACGGTGAACGTGAGACTGTCAGCGCACCATGCAGGGAATATGAAAGAGAATGAGAATCCAGTTCTTGCTTGAAAGCTGAGAAAAATATTAAATCTGAAGGTTAGAATCGCCCCCGTATCAGTATGAACATTTGGGAGCGTATCAAAAGCACGAATATGAAGATTGAGGAATTGGAAATGCGGTTAAGGATTGAGACTCTATCGATCAAATTGTTGCTAGGTCATGATAGGTTACTGAGGAGGGTGCTGGAGATTTGCGGGTACTTGATGTCAATCAATCGTCAGCGATGAACGCACAATTATTAGGTGTGGACAAATTACATGATTAAAAAGGGGAACGAGAAGTGATAAATTAAAAAAGAACATTGAAATTATAGAACAGAAGAATGACTGGCGGCCATGACAAATACTAAGCACAGCCTTTGCACCATTCTGCATTAACTGAAATTAAGGATACGCAGAAAATGAATAATAATTGACAATGTTTCATTTAATTGTGAATTCATCGGGACGGAATCTTACAGAACTTGCATTTTAGATACAGTAAAAATGTGAAGCGTTGAAAACAGATAGTGGCAGATTACTTCCTGCATGAGCTTCCATAAATTTCCCAGGATTATTTCACCCATACCAAACATCCACAATAGCACAGACGCGTACACAGGGACCTTGAACTTGATTACCTTGTTTTATTTTATTTTTTCTGATAGATTTTATAATGAAAAATGATGTTTTATTTTCGCAAATTATCTTAGATCGCACTGTTTATATGTCGTCTCTTTCTCTCTCTCTCTCTCTCTCTCTCTCTCTATATATATATATATATATATATATATATATATATATATACCTCAGAATATAAATATATAAATTCATGC
Source organism: Acanthosepion pharaonis (assembly GCA_903632075.3). Classification (NCBI taxonomy): domain Eukaryota; kingdom Metazoa; phylum Mollusca; class Cephalopoda; order Sepiida; family Sepiidae; genus Acanthosepion; species Acanthosepion pharaonis. The sequence goes on from CAHIKZ030005479.1 coordinate 1,610,296, forward strand.
TTTTTTGTTTTAAATAAGAACAAGTAATCACCCTTTAATTAATTTTTTTAAAATACGAATAATTTTTAAATTTTCTTTTCTTTCTTGTACATATATATAATTCTCGCTTATTTTAATTGCCAAATATAATTTGAAAATTAAAACTGTCACCCACCATAATATATAACTACGCCAATATTATGATAACCAGATAGATTATAATTCAAATTACATGACGGTCAGTCTATACTCAGTACCTGAAGATTGCGTTGTGCATGAAACTCCGAGTCGTGCTAGCGTTGTGGGATAATATATATATTTATTAATATAGACTTAATATCTATGTTATATTACATCGATCATTGTTTTATTAACACCAACAATATATGTGATATATATATATATATATATATATATATATATATATATATATATATATATATTGGTAAAAGAAAAAAATATGAAGGTATATATTTATATATATATATATATATATATATATATATATATATATAAAGTGAACATAAGTCAACACTTAGAGGCGACAATCTGTTTCATGCTAGATGCAATAGTGGCCTGTCGATTGTATGAAACAGACTGTCGCCTCTAAGTGTTGACTTCTATGTTCACTTTTATATTTACACACGCTCTATCTCTGATATTGAGCACTTTAGTCGATAAATATAGCATACCTTAAGACTATATTTCTTTTATATATATATATATATATATTGGTAAAAGAAAAAATATGAAGGTATATATATATATATATATATATATATATATATATATATATATATATATATATATATATATGGGTAAAAAAAAAAAATTTGTTAGAAAGATTCTGTACAAAAACTTATTGTATAGACTAAAATGAGGAATGAAAAAAAAGGCACCTAATATTTAACATAGTGATATTTATTTATAATATATGAATTTTACAAGAATTAAAACTTTCTTACTGACAATTGGATTTTTAGTGTTTTTTCTTAGAAAAATAATTTGCTGTTTTCCTTTTTTGTTTTTTAAACCTTTTTATTTTAACTGGTTTCGCTTAGCTTTTCAAAATTTTTTAACTGTTTCTATTTCCATGTATTGATGCTTATGTTTTGAACCAATTAATATATATATATATATATATATATATATATATATATACAGGGTGTCCCAAAATAATGTATACACTCTTTAAATATTAATAGTTAATAATACATTACCGTGATGTGAGAACTTACATGGATGAAAATATGCAAAACAGATGGATTGGAAAAAGAGGGACAGTTGAATGCCCACTTCGATCACCAAACTTGACACCCTGGGATTTCTTCTTGTGGGAGTTTCTAAAAGACAAAGTTTACAGCAGGAAACCTGAAACAATTGCTAAAATGAGAGTAGCAATTGAAGAAGAATGTGCTCAAATACCAGAGGAAATGATACTAGACGTTTGTACCTCTATTTCTTAAAAAGTGTATTCAGCTGAACGGCAACTAGTTTGAGCACTTGATGTGAAATCATCATTGTATTTCCAATCCTCATTTTAATTTAAAGATAGATGGAGGCAGCATAAGTGCTCTTTCAACAATATAAATAAAAGAAATCAGACTTCGCTATCTAAATATTTTTGGCATTTGAAGGAAATAAATAGGACACCTAAAGTAAAATGGAAAAATATAAACAGGACTAGAACTTGTAAAACTTGGGATGACCCATGCCCTTTGTGCCTGCATGAGAAACTGTACATTATTAAATTTCTAAATAATAAAAATCTATTAAACAATAGACATGAGTTAACGGTTTTTTGCCGACATCATCAAATTTTGGCATTGAATAATTAACTTAAAAACAAACATACAATAAAATAATTTTTATAATCCATAGCCCCAATAAATAGTTTTAATACCCTACAAAAAAAAATAACCCTTTATAAATCGTCAAAAATTAAATGTTACGGCAGTTTTTATATACACAAAACCCTTTCATAAAGAAATAAAATAAAAAAAATAAATAAATCTCCATAGACACGTAAAACAGACTAGGCGAAAACATCTTCCGTTTTAAATTTAGACACCCCTACCTTACCCTGACTTGACATCTATGAATGTAACTCTCTACTGATACATATTATTAACACCCAACACACCTCCCTATTTAAACAATTGCCCTGGCTGTTACCATGGAAATTTGGATTTCAATTATGAATATGCTATTAAAACACGTAAATTTCAGAAATAAGTTATTCCAAAAAAAAATCTCGCTTGAAGATGGAACAGAGCTTACTTTAATTCAAATAATTATATTGAAGTTTTCGGCTCTTGTTTTGAAACATGAGACCTCTTATGTAGCGTGTTGGAATCATATTTTTAAATATATATATATATATATATATATATATATATATATATCATCTAAACAAGTTCGATTAAAAATAACCGACAAGCACTGACTGCTTAATTTTTATTGTATTTTTCCAAGTTCATATTTTATTTTAGTTCAAGAACTTTCAACTTTCACAGTCATTATCAAGAACCGATGTGGTTTCCGTGTGCCAGTTAGACTTCCTTTATCTGCATCCTGGCATTCTTTGGGAAGCTGGTCGTTTGAAATTGTCTCGTGTGACGTCATGTGCAACGGCTCTTGGAAACAGGGCTGCACAATATAAATGTGATTTATTTATTTAATAATTTAATTTAAATTTTTATTTTTTATTTCATTTATTATTATCATAATAAAATTTGTGTGCACATTAATTATATCATATACACTTTAAGGTAACTTTTGTGATGAATTATATTGCATTTAATATGGGCTGTTTATTTTGTATAATAATAACTAGTAGAATTTTGAGTCTTTCTGTGCATTGGATTCTGGCGAGTATTTTTGTGTTATCTACGGGTATCTGTTTATGTGATAGATATATATTATATATATATATATATATATATATATATATATATATATATATATAATAAAAAAAGGCTTAAACACTAATATTCCATGGTCATAATTTATTCCATTGGAATCGTAAATACATATATAAATATTTACGATTCCAATGGAATAAATTATGACCATGGAATATTAGCGTTTAAGCCTTTTTATTATATCCTTACTCTGTCCTGAACATTGAGTTCTACCTGGATTCTATCCTCTCGGAATTTTTTATTAAAAAAATACATGTATGTGTATGCACCTATGTATATATCTTTATATATTTTGTATATGTATGTGTATATTTACCACTAATAATATATATATATATATATATATATATATATATATATATATATATAAGAACAGTTTATTCACGCTTTAATACGCGCATGGCCATGACATTATAACACAGAAGAAAAAATCCCATAGTGGATAATTTTTCACATTCGAATTAACGTTAAGCATGATTGTCAACCGTTGCATTTGAAAGCAAAAGAAAAATTACAGTAATGAATATCAAAAAAATAAAAACGTTTTGTATTACTACTTGCATCCTTGAAAAACACACAGTTTTGTATTATTACGTACACCCCTGAAGATGATCTTGGAAGAAGATCGAAAGTACTTGGGAGATGTGAAATAAAAACGTTCATAGTTATAGCACATTTCCCTTATCATTTAATTGTAATATCCGGAAGGTTATCCGTAAGTATGAACGGATTTTATTAGAAATAAGCAGACATAATGTCTGTAATTTATTTAATCACATATGCATATATATATATATATATATATATATATATATATATATATATATATATATATATATAGGGGAAAGAAATTTCTGTTTTCGTGGGCGCTACCTACGATCACCGAAATTTATCAACTATCAGTACCTGGATGTGGGTGGTGTAATGAATAATGATACGGAATTGTTCATCGGAGAGCTGAGTTCTAATTCTACTTGTGTTCGTTATATTTACTTATGCTCGAATACTCTTGGCAAAAGGCATGAATCCACTTCTTCTCCCCCATTTATGGGTTCATTAGTAAGACTTGTATCCCTGAAAGCATTATTATCTAAAAAAAGAACTCTTGAAATCTAAACATGTTTTCTGGCTTTAAATAACTTGCCAATGGTTGATCACCAGTGCAAGTTACAAAATAAAATCCCTACATTTAGCGAGATGAAAAGCATTGGTAAAGAAAAGTTGTTTTTTTAATCATTTATTTACAGATATATTTTATTTATATCTGAACTTACTGAATAATATATATATATATATATATATATATATATATATATATATATATATATATATATATATATATATATATATATATATCCCAGTGTCTATTATTAAACATTTTCATGATATCTTTCCAATCTTCCAATGACGTGTTGCACAGGCGAAATAAAGCTATGAATAAATTGCCCAAAGTTCATATTTCTCTTGTTATATTCGACTGATTTCAATTATCATTGACATTGTCAAGAACAAATGCTATATATATATATATATATATGATGAGGCAAAAGTTGCGCATCATCGGGATTAGGTAATTAATCGTTTTTTATATGTCTAATTTGTTTTGACAGGCCCTGTTGAGTGGCCACCGAGGTCACCAGAGCCGACACCCATCGATTTTTTTTCTTTGGGATCAGTTGAAATCAGATGCGCCCAAGAAATATTTAGGAATTCAAGGAAAGAAAGAAATTTGAATGCAGTAAAATAACAGTGTTTTATAGAATCATTCAGGGACAGAATTGAAATATGTTTTGAAAAAAAGAAGAGGATATTTTGAACAGCACATAATAATTAAATAACGATTAAGTAAAATGTTTTATTTGTAATTATACTTGGTATAAAGTAGCCTATGGTCCGCACATTTCTCTCTCTCTCTCTCTCTCTCTCTATATATATATATATATATATATATATATATATATATATATATATATATATATATATTGTGTATAAACACTTATTAATAATAGCTTTCCAAACTATATAGTTGATGAATAAATAATATGCTTTCTTAGAAGTCTTAATACTAAGTAAATAGAACATAATACTGCTTCAACTAATTCCAAACATATTAATCTCCTATATCGTAGTCAAATGCATACTAATTATAAACAAGATGAAAATATACTAAAAAAATTAGTAATTACTAATATATTTACAACAGATCCAAGCAAAAAATTAGGTTAATCATATCTAGTATATCCAACTTAATTATTCGCAATGATTCTTCTCCCCTCCCCATTAGTATTTGCAAAAAAAAAAAACAAAAAAAAAAACAACATAGTTTACAAATTCAAGTACCCTTTGGAAGATTGTATCTCCAATGGATTAAATAATATTTATGTTGGTCACACCACAAACTCGCTTTCACGACGCTTGACTCTACATTTGAATGATAACTCTAAAATTTTAGGCATTTAAAACATGACAAGCCGCGTACACAATTCCGGAAAATCCTCGTTGAAAAGACAACTATACTTAAACATGAAAACAATAAACAAAACCTTAAAATTCTTGAAGCTATATACATGAAACAGTTGAAACATAACCTGAACAAAATAAAGTACGAAATCTCCACAAATATTCTTAAATGCCTATAATTGACAACTGAAGCCATTGTTTTATACCAACGGCTTCCCATATTTAATACTTCTCGTTTTCACTCTCGCGTGGTCATGTGTGACGTCACGAGCTGCGGTGCGATTTTTGCTTCCGCGTCTTGTATACACGAGTTTGTCGTTGGTTTGAAATTTTTCATGCAACAAAAACAGATTATCATTATTGTTTCGTCCGTGTATTGTTTGATATATTGAAATGTAATTGTTATCTTATGTAAGCCGAATGCTTAGATCGGATATAAACATGTATCAATATGATGATTTCCTTTCGTCTTTCAATGATAATGTTATTAAGCTTATCAGACGATATGAAAGGAACTTACTTAAAATAAATAGACACAACTTGTCTATATTATTTAATGAAACATACATCAAATAAAGAGAAAGAACAGTCAGATTAAAAATCCACAGTTGTTTAGCATTTACTTTTTTTTTTTAAATGTACTCGATACAACGTAAAGTATAATATTCTAATAATATTTTTATTTAAAAAATATTTTACATCGCGACCCGGAAATTACTATGTTTCGGAACTTTAAATTTGTTCCATTATCAAAAGTTACCTAACATCAAAATTTCAATTTCCTAACATCAATTTTCATCAAAAGTTAACTAATATCGCTTGATAATGGAACAAATTTAACGCTTGATAATGGAACAAATTTAACGTTCCGAAACATAGAAATTTCCGTGTTGCAATGTAAAACATTTATATATATATATATATATATATATATATATATATATATATATATATATATATATATATATATGTATGTATATGTGTGCATGTGTGTGTGCGTGAGTTGAATTGTGTTTATGATGTATTTGAAAGTAGAATACCAATATTCTAGTTAAGTAGGCTCACACAGACACCTACATAGTAGTGGTATTTTTTGTGTTTAATAGAGAAAAAGTGTGAAGAATGACCTGTAGCCAGTATGAAAGGCCTACCTCTAATGACATGTCTTCTGTTCGGCATCAACACCAAATTCATTTTCTCTGGCAACTTTTGTTATTTAATTACCACACTAAACCAAAATATCCAATGATGACTTTCATCATTCTGTTGTATAACGTACTTACGAACACTAACTGGTATGTCCCAATCCTCATAAACACCTTGCACACTATTGTAAGTGGGGCAATATGCTGCCTAAGTAGTTCACGAATATCAGTGGTTTACCTACTTCACGCCGCTGGCGAGTATTATATTTTGTTGATGTTATAAAGATTACCATTTTATTTCCAACCTCCGTTTTGGTTATTCCTCATTCAGTAACCTTTTCTAGGTTACAGCACATTCGTAAGCAGCATTTAAACTCTTTAGAAGGTGACTTATATCATTTTATATAAATTAACATTCAACAACAACTTCCGGTAGATCTTGTCTTCAGCAACATATGTACAGTTATACACTCCTAGACACACGCTCGTGGATATGTGTTGCCTGGTTTCATCACAGTGTTTGCTATCGATTTTTGGACAAGTTTTTTTATCGTATGATTTTGAAATTCTAAAATTTCGATAAAGAATCTGTTTTTATAGAAAATGCAAAAGAGTAAAAATGACAAAAAGGATAGATTTTGCGAAAATATTTTTCTCACATAAATAATTTGTTACGATGATTTTTTGTCTGTAAAAATAAATTTAATGTAGAAAGGTGGAAGTTAGAAACGATAAAAAATTAAGTTTGACAACGAAGTATTTTGGAGACTTGCTAAATTTTTGTGGCTGTCTGGCTGGATGCATACGTGTTTGTTTATAATACTTTGGTGTAAAGAACTTTCCTGATGTGCACTTGCTTCTAAAGAACTCTGAGATTTATAAATGTTGTAACCTAGAAAAGTTTATTGAATGAGGAATAACCAAGATGGAGGTTGGAAATGAAATCGTAATTTTATAACATCAACAAAATACAATACTCGCCAGCGGCGTGAAGTAGGTAAACCACTGCTCGTGGTGGACTACTTAGACAGCATATTTCCCCCACTTATGATAGTGTCCAACGTATTTATGAGGATTGGGACATACCCAATAGTGTTCATATGTACGGTATATAATAGATAGATAGATAGATAGATAGATAGATAGATAGATAGATAGATAGATAGATTTGTAACCTAGAAAGGGTTGCCGAATGAGAAATAAGCAAAACGGAGGTTGGAAATTAAAAGGTATTTTTTTTATAACATCAACAAAACACTCGCCAGTGGCGTAAAGTAGGTATATTCCTTATATTCGGAATACGGGTGAAATGAAGGTGATGCAATTCCATGGATGTAGCACGCCGCGCTTTTAGCGTAAAGTTCTGAACTGGCGGAATTAAATAATGGATCTCATTTGAACATTTGAAATCAAAATGGTAATAGATAGACATGCGACGTTGCGTCTCAGAGAAAGAGGCTGCAGTGTGACGAATAAAGCAGTGGATAGTGAAACCCGCCCTTAATAACTCATATCATTCTTGTGTTTAAAAAATGATAATAGCTGATTAGCAGTCTGACATTTGTGATGTTGGAACGCTCACTTGTTGTAACTTCCGCTAGGTCAGTGAACGCTCGTTATCACTTCCGAAATTCTCGCTGTAGTCGAGACTTTGTAAATGCAGATACTGGTAATAGTAACGCCTTCAAATAATACTCGCACTAGTAATACTTGTTCAAATAGTAATCGCCGAATAGTATAATGATCAGTATAGAGGAGAGAATCGTGATTCGTATAGTAATAAAGAATAGGATAGAAAGTAATGATCGCTTAGACGTCACGCTACTTCCTAGTTATTCGTTTCCTTTATGATCACGTGATCAACTAATTAAATAATGGAATCGTCCATGTTTGTTCACTGGCGATCTATGTTCAAACTACAGTGTCGGCAGCGACACTGTGCTCCTATACAACCCTGACAAAATTGCTTCAGACATAAAAGAAAGTATTAACTTTCACAAAAAAAAAAAAACTTGGAAAATATAAGCCAGTCTGTAAAAGATAAAATGACAGTTTCGTAAATAATTCTGAAAAAATAATGCTGTAGTGTTAAAAATGGTAAGTATTCACTGTGGAAGTGATTTGGTCACGAAGTTGACATTTGTTGTTTTGGTTAAAGGATGTTGCGTTTCTTTTGTTTGAGTGTCAAGAGAAAAAGGATCTGGAAGACCAATTTATTCTTTTCGACTTATTGTAACAAAACGCCATTTAAAGGAAAAAAAATGTAAGCTTTATGACGTTTTTAATAGGCTCAAATAGGCTAATGTTGGTGATTATTAAAAATATTCATGTCTAGCTTAACAGACTGGTTTTTAAATTTGAAATTTTATGCTTAACATCTCACTCATTCACTCTTTCCTTCCCTTACACAATCTCTCTCTCCCTCTCTTTCTTCCTGATGATCTTTCTCTTCCTTATATCTGCAATACCATTTCACTGGAAACCCATTTTATTCAGTTAATAAACATTTTATTAGTTATTTAAATTTTAACACCATTTTGGGTGACAGAACTAATTTCAACTCGGAACCATAAAAGAGTAATTTACAGTTGAAGACTCGCGCTCAGTTTTTAATAAAGGTTTCACGAATAGTTCCGTTTATGTGTAAATATACATGCTTAATTTGAAAATAACAAAGAAATTTTGATAAAATCTACCGTTTTGGAGTTATCGACAATAAAAGTTCGGACTCATTCGTGTCGCGGAGGGTGAAGTTGAGATTAATTCTGCATCCGATCTTTTTGCACGTGTATGATTCTCTAAAATTTTCTTACTAGATTTTATCGCACATCTTATCAAGTCGAAGGTCAATTTTTATCTGTCTTCTTTATCCACATACTCTTCATCCCCTACTTCCGCCTATTTCCTTCATCTCAGTCCACCATCGTTCTTCATAATGATTTAAGCAATAACTCTGCTCGTAGTGGCTTCGAGGTTTCTATTGGGCGAACTAACTTTTTTTTTTAAATCGTTTCACACAAGTAAGGCGATAAAGCCACTGAGAGGGGAGGGCTTAATGAATATAAAAGAAGATGAGAAAAGACAATATAAGGATCTATTCAAGAAGACAGAGAAGGCGATCTATTTTGTATTTAAACTTTTCAAGATCGGAGGTCAAAAGAAAGCAAGTAGCCGGTAGAGGATTGCACAAGCGGGTAAAGAAAATATTGGAATAGAACTTATGGTTACATTTCTTTCAACAGTAAAAGAATGGGACCGAACTGCCAGTCTAGTCGCTTAAGTGCCATACGTGATACACGATTGGGCGATCATGTATCTTTCGATACATGACTGACTAAGCAGATTTTTCCCGCAGTAGGATGCCATTTATTTTTACGGTAGAATGGTTGCTGACGAAAGCTAAAGTACTCAGTCTGATATGCTATTCAACCCTTATCTGGGGGAAAAGAGATGATTTCATATCTTTCCCAAGGGTATTAGAGCCTAAGTGAATCTAAACGAACTCTACTGGAATTCAAAATTGGCTCTCCGAGTTATCACTCTAGGTCGATGTCCATTAAATCACAACGTGTATCGAATTCGTTAGAACTATTGACATAAAAAAATATGTAGAAAAAACTCAGGGAATCCAGGCCACGAAGATGCGAAAGTGAATGAAGTCGAAATGCTAGGTCAGGATTGCAAAAATTACAAAGCCTGCATATATAGTAGAAAGCATAAGTAGATATGGCAGCAATATTCAATGCACAGGCGAAGGTCAGGATTAAAAACATTAGAAATCCTGCATATATAGAAGAAAGCATAGCATTATATGGCCACAACATTTAATACACAGGCGAAGGTAGGGATTGCGAACATTACATAGCCTGTATTTATAGAAGAAACATAGCAGACATGACAGCAATATTCAATGCACAGGCGAATGTCAGTATTACAAACATTACAAAGCCCTTATATATAGTAGTGATTTTCCAAGCGTAGCTTGGATGTGGCACAAGGCCGAAAGAAAGGGGCACCCAGTGAGGATCGAACTCACTATTTAGTGGTTATCGTTCTAGCGAGACAAGCTTGATAACCATTACACCACCTGGAGGTGCCCTAATTTTCCAAGCGTAGCTTAGATGTGGCACAAGGCCGAAAGCATGGGGCATCCAGTGAGGATCGAACTCACTTTTCAGTAGTAACTGACATAGCAAGATAAGCTTGCTAACCATTACACCACACCGAGGTGCCCGCCCTTATATATACTAGAAAGCAGAACAGATATGGCAGCAATATTCAATGCACAGGCGAAGGTTAGTATTACAAACATCACAAAGCCTGTATATATATAGTAGAAAGCAGAACAGATATGGCAATAATATTCAATGCACAGGCGAAGTATAGACTTATAAATGTGCTAAATTAATTCCGTTGAGGAAAATTGTCCGTAAACCATCTTTGCTAGCATGTCTTAACAATTGGCTCAATATAATCATTCCACTTCATGTCAGCTGAAAACGTGAGATTGCGCAGGCGCAATGAGTTCTTCTCCTGCGCGTTAGCCTCAGCTATTAAAGTTTATTTTATAAATATCTTTAACATTCAATAACTGAACTTAATTTCATGTAATATGGATTGTCGATTATTTCTTATGACAAGAGTAAATTACAGCTATAATAAACGACAGGAAGTTGCGGAGAAACATGAACTCATATAAAAAAGAATAAATGACAATTTATCTATTGGGCCTTACTGCTGTTCAGAAAACCTATCTATATATATTAAAGAAATTACAATCTGTTAGCTAAGCGCACGCATAATTGTATTAGAAAAGACCTGTTAAAATATGTTTTTCTATAATAAACATACATTCTAATACTATTGACTTTATTATTTTCTCCTATTCTGTCTTTTGTTTACAATTTCTGTTAACAGAACATTACATACATTATTCAGACTGTTATCCTTGTTGCCATATTTACAACGTTTCGGCCTTTGTACGCTTCGGCCTTCTTCAGGCGATTGGAATTTCGAACCGAACCCTTTATTTCGTCCACCGTCTGTAGATTGTTCTAGTTCCACGCGTCATGCCTCTTCCGGATGTCTCACTTATTTCTCTTTAACTCAACTCTCCAAGTTTTGGTTCACCACTGCTGTGGCCTAGTATTGAACTCACAACTCTTTGGGTCTAGTCACTGGACCTAACCAACGTCTTTATCCACTGGGCCATGTGTCCTTGAGCTATAGACAGATATTCACAGAACATATTGTTACATATTGAGTGAAAATGTTGTTTAACTTGGATGATGAACGAAAAAGTGCCAGTAACGGATATATTTCGTTGAAAGATAATGGATGACACACGGATCATAGGTGAAGTCTTGGCTTTGGAACATAAGGAACACGTTTATTACAAAACCTTCCTAGGAAAATGTTGAAAAGCAGCAAATAAGTATTTTTGATGCGAACACTAGAGAAATAAAAAATAAAAAATAAAAAAAAACGAAATAAGTTTTGTTTAAGTTTGTTTAATTGTTTTTTTTTACAATATTTAAAGGCGTCCACTTTCTTAAAAAAAAAAAACTGATGAAAATCATGAAATGCATTCGCTCGAGCAGAGCATGTGAAATGCGCTGAGAGACTTAAATTTAAATCCCTTGTGTCGTTCTTGGTTTCAATAAAGGCAGGGGTGGGGAAGGACGTTTTCAGGAAAGTAAGAATAAAAGCCGAAGAAGAAAATTGATAAGTTAGGATTGGACGGACAAAAATAAATAAATAAATAAATATGGAAAGATTTTTTTTTTTTTGATTTTGAGAAAGTTGAAAAGTTCAAAATGAAAACTGGAAAAAAATTTAAAAATTAAAACAAAATTGGCAAATCTGACAAGAAAACAAAAGAGAAATTTTGGTTAAATTTCGCTTTTGATTTCTTGTCAGATTTGAATGAAAAAAGGAATGAACAAAAAAAAAAAATGAATGAAAAAAGAAAAAAAGAATGCAATAAATGAATGAAGAATAAAAGTGATGTATTAATAAATGAACGAAGGAGAAAGGAAACTGAAATACAGGACAGAAAAAAATATATAAAATAAAGGAATAGGTTTAAAATGATGGAAAAATATTCGAAGAAAAAACGACCTGAGAGAAGTGAGTTTCACAAAAAAAAAAAAAAAAAGATGACGTACTTTCGTCCTTCGACATTCAATTAAATATAGAAGTAATGAAAAAAACTGAAAAGTAAAAGAAATATTTAATATAAACAAAATAAAAAGAAGGAACCAATAAAAAAAGAAACTTGCAATAAAAATATTAAAACAAAATAATTATAAAGAAAAGAAAGATTTAGTTAAAGATCTTTAATAGGAGGTAGAAAAAGTGTATTCAAATAAGGACAATATGTACGAAAGAAGAAAACTGTTAAAAGGGAATAAAGAAAACATATCAAAACGAGAAAGAAACGAACGAAAGAGAGAAATTAGATGGGTAATAGAAATATTTAATGAAAAAACAACATCGTCATGGTATAATTGCAAAATTTTGAAACCAGCATAACACCGTAAGAACGCTTATAAGCATGCGCAAACGACCTGCTTCCTGTAAAGGCTGCACTGCCGAAAGGAAGACACATCTGAACCAGGGAATTGTCGGAGAGTTTCTAAGGTCATCTAATTACTGTCAGAATAGACCAATTACAATTAATTTGACATTGTTAGTCTCTGTCATTGTCGAATCTGGTTCTTTCACTGTTGTTCTATCTTTCAATAACCCTATCATTATTTTCATTATAACTATTTTAAGGCAATGCTTTCATATTACACATTTTCTGCTTTCTTCTTTTAAAATTGTTATTGTACAATCTATTTTCGTTTTGTTGCAATTAATATTATCAGCAAAAGTATTAATACTATTCATTTTGCTTGTGTTTTGAATCTCATTTATTTTATTTTTTGTTGTTGTTATTTTTCGTATTTGATGACAGCGATGTAGTGCCGACGTTCAGTGTCAAACAGCAAACCTAGTGGTCGCTGGTTTAAGTCGGTAGAAGATTTATGTAAATTTCGTTTGTGATGAGTCAATTAAAAATGGTTTTATAATAACCCGCCTATATCAGTCGATTAAAAAAAAAATTTATCATTTTTTAAAATTTTTTTGTAAATGATATATTAATATATATCATATTGAAGAACAAATATATGTTCGTAGTCCTGTTGTTATTTCGATATTATTATTATTATCATTATTATTATTATTTCCTTTGATTTCTGTTGTATACACATTTCCTTCCGGGTCCCAACCAGAGATCTAAAGTCAGAAATGGCTTCATAACATCTTCCACTGATAATTTTCGTAAGAAAAATAAGCAAAAAAAAAAAAAAAAAAATCTAAGATCACACACATTTTACATAGATAAATCTCTTCCTAATGTGTGAAGCTGTACTTGTAAGTACAACATTTTGTATTTCTTTAAGACTTGGACAGCCAGGAATCCCTTTTAATGAGTTTCTCGGAACCTTTTCCAACCAAGCCGAGTGCTCCAACTACAACTGGAAGTACTGATGTCCTCATGTGCTACATTCTTTAGATTTCCACTTCAAAATCCTTGTATTTTGAGTTTTTTGAAGGTCTTCAAAGATACATTACAATCTGCAGGAACTGCCATGTCAATGAGAATCCACATTCTGTTTTTGTGGTTTTTTATTACAATCTTTAGACGATTAGCTTTGTTATGTCTGTGTTGTGGCCTTTTTAGGGCCAGAAATAAAGACACAAAGAGAGGAATTGCGTTAAACAAATATATTAATAGAAACGGTAATACAAACATGTACAAATGAGAGTGTTACAGCAAGAATCTTCTGTGCGACTGTTAGAGCTGACTGCCGGAAACTTTCCTCTCGAAAAAGCAATACCTACTCTTATCTATAGCTGGGAGAGTCTAAGCGTGCATGGGTAAATTACCATAACAGTGTATGTGTGCTGTAAAGATTTTTTAAAGTATTTCACCCCAATCAAGACGGGAGTGCCACTAACACGCAAGGGGTTACAGAGGGTTGAGAACAAGAGTAAAGAGGCGTGTTTGAAGAAAGGATAAAGAGAAGGACGGGGAGCAAGATCAGGGCATCAGAAGATATCGATTGACATTACACTTGAATATTTGAAGATTATAGTTATCAGGGAAGCAAGTAAGAGGAAGGGAGTTCCACAGACGGGAAGTGCGAGAGAAGAAGCTCTTGGAGTAGAAGAGACGGTTACATTTAACTGTTTCGACAGTGAAAGGGCAGGGACTGAGATGCTAACCTAGTAGTTCGCTTAAATTCATGCAGTTAGGGAACCAGCGAAAGTAGCTCGTCGGAACAGTTGCTGTAAAAATACTTGTAGAAAAGACAGAGGGAAGCCACAGTACGTTTGTGATAAAGTGGCTATAGACGAGTTGCCCGATCAGGACCCATCACATTGCATATCCGTCTCTGGATATTGTCGAAGACCTCGAGATGAACAGTGGGAACACCAGACCATATATGGCAGCAGTATTCCATGCAAGGACGAATGGTTGATTTATAGATGTGAAAGATGGACTCAGGCGAGAAAAACCTTCTGGTACGGCACAGAGAACCAACTTTCCTTGTGGTAGATGGAACTATAAGTCTCATAAGAGTGTTACAGGTCCTATAATTATTTTATTTCCTTCGATTTCTGGTGTATACACATTTCTTTCCGGGTCCCGACCAGAGACCTAAGGTCAGAAATGGCATCATATTTTCCACTGAGCAATTAAACACACACACACACACACACACACACACACACACACACACACACACACACACACACACAACCATATTTTACATAGATAAAGACCTTCGTAAGGTGTGTGCTGTACTCGTGAGAACATTTTCTTGTATTTCTTTAAGACATTAGCTTCAAGGAATCCCTTCAATGAGTCGATTGGAATCTTTTCCAACCAATCCGTGGCACAAATGTGGCACATGGGAACACCAACAATCTCTGTTGTAGTTCAACTACAACAGAGATTGTTGATGTTCCCATGTGCCACATTTTTGATATTTCGTTTTCAAGGTCCTTGTGTTTTGATAGCTTTTTTGAAGATCTTCAAAGATACATTGCAGTCTGCAGTGACAACCATATCAATAAGGAGGCACTTTTTTGTTTGCGGTCTCTAAAAACAATGTCTGGGCGGTTAGCTTTAATTGTTCTCTCTATGTGTATTGTGTAGTCCCATAAAAATTGTAACAGGTCCTATCTCCGTAGCCGGGTCTGGTTGATGTTCATACCAATTTTTTCAGTTTACTTTCCGTTGAAGTTGCAGATTTTCCAGTGCAGATATTAGCTCACTCTGTCATGCCGGGTTTTATATTCAGTGGGTGTTAATACCGTGCAACTTGATACAAGATGATCAATTGTTTCTGGATATTTATCACAGAATCTGCATTTGGGGCTAACACAATATTTTAGTATGTGTGCTTGATAATTTCTAGTTAACAAGCATAGGTCCTGTACAGGAAGGATAAAAACTTCGGTTTCAGCTTTTAACCCTGCACTACGTAGCCACTGATTGATACGTGGTTATTATTATTATTATTACTATTATTATTATTATTATTATTATTATTTTCTTTGTCTTCTTACTCTTATTTCTTTGTTATGATATTGCATCAGAATAACTGTCACTGATTTGCCATTTCATAACCTGAATTCGCCATGTTTTCCCACTACCGTATTGTTTTGTTTGGAGGTCAATGAAAATTGTTCTCCATAATAATCCAGCACCTTCCTCAGTATTCTAGCTGATTTTAATCTTGTCGGGAGAACTTTGATTATTCTTCAGAATGTTTCTAATGTCTTTGCAAGAATTTCGGGACTCTACAAAGTGCTCCATTAATCATGAATAAAACTATTACTTTCATTTTTCACATATATATTTTTTTTTTTACTTTTCTTGCAAGCTTTAGATATTTTACCTTTTCTGCCTTTCATTGAAATTCCTCCCCTCTTTGAAATTCCTCCCCATTCAATCTCTGCTATTTTTGTCTCTCTTTCTTTACAATATTTACATTTGACCTTCTGGCCTAGAATGGATGATACAAGTTTTTTTTTTTATTTCAAAACAATCGAAAATTGTATGCATCTTGAATTTCTCTGGGAGAGATTCTGGTTTGTGTATATTCCATTTATTCACATTGTCAAACCATAATTATTTGAACAGTTAACAGCCGATCGCCTTTCCAACCCACTCACGCCTATTTTTGTACATCTTTTGTAAGATTCGTTTATTATATCACTGATACTCTTTAGTTCTATCTCTATTTTGCTGCTTACTATTTTTGGCCTTAACTGAAATTTAGAAATTTTGATGCCACACCCTGTCTTTTGGTCAGTTATAAACGGATGTCTGGCTGTTATAACCACTGCTTCATTACTCAGTTTTATTTAGTCCTCGGGTCCTTTGACATCGGAATAGGCACAGTCGCCTCTTTCTTTTATCATTGCCATTGTTTCCTTTGATAATCTTTCTAAGTCAATCATTCCAATGATATGATTAAAGATTCATATCTCTCTCCTTCCAGGCAACGTTGGTCTACTTTGGCTTTCTTCTCAGTCTGTGAAAGTCGTTTGTTGGGCCATGATTCATGTGTAGGAACGGGTCATTACCCCCACCGCGCTCA
This sequence comes from Acanthosepion pharaonis, assembly GCA_903632075.3. Taxonomy (NCBI): domain Eukaryota; kingdom Metazoa; phylum Mollusca; class Cephalopoda; order Sepiida; family Sepiidae; genus Acanthosepion; species Acanthosepion pharaonis. The sequence goes on from CAHIKZ030005479.1 coordinate 1,627,468, forward strand.
CCCAGAGCTTGTTGGTACAGATGAATGTGACACGCTTGGACGATCATGTCTTTTTTTCGATTCATGATCGTCCAGCATTATTTACGTAACGAACTCTAGTAGGATTCGAACTCGGCTCTTCGATTTCTCATTCCGAGCCGTTATCCATTACACCATATGCACATCTAACAAAAACTGGTCATCTATCTTGGTACTGAGCGTTTTATATTAGATCCGGAGTCTAGAGATTTTATTCTGGTTCTGGAGTTTATAGATTTTATATCAGGCTATGAGCCCGGAGAATTTATTTTAGACACAGAACTTATAGATTTTATTTTAGATCCGGAGTTTATAGATTTTATTTTGGCTCTTGAGTATAGAGATTTTATTTTGGATCTGGAGTTTAAAGATTTTATTTTTGATCCGAAATTTAGAGATTTTATTTAGAACCGGAGTTTAGAGATTTTATTTTTGATCTAGAGTTTATAGATTTTATTTCGGGATATGGGCTCAGAGAATTTATTTTGGACATAGAACTTATAAATTTTATTTTAAATACAGAGTTTATAAATTTTATTTTGTATCGGGACTTTAGAGACTTTATTTTGGATCTGGAGTTTAAAGAATTTATTTTTGGTCTGGCGTTTAGAGATTTTATTTTGGATCCAAAGTTTAGAGATTTTATTTTCTAAATTGAGTTTAAAGATTTTATTTGGGTTCCGAAATTTAGAGATTTTATTTGGGATACGGAGTTCAGAGATTTTATTTTTGGTCTGGGTTTATAGGTTTTATTTTCTATCCGGAGTTTAAAGATTTTATTTTTGAACCGAAATTAAGTGATTTTATTTCAGAATCGGAGTTTAGAGATTTTATTTTTGGTTTAGACTTTATAGATTTTATTTCTGGCTATGAGCTCGGAGAATATATTTTGAACACAGAACTTTAGATTGTATTTTTGATCCGGTGTTTATAGATTTTATTTTGGATCTGGAGTTTAGAGATTTTATTTTATATCTGGAGTTTAGAGATTTTATTTTGGATCTGGAATTTAGAGATATTTTTTGGGTATGAAGTTTAGAATTTTTTTTTTCTATCTGGAGTTGAAAGATTTTATTTTTGATCCGGAATTTAGTGATTTTATTTTTGGTCCGGTGTTTATAGATTTTATTTTTTGTTCGAACGACCACCGGTTTTTCAACGTGATATGGCCATCATAAGCACTTGGCTTTTCTGGCACAGAGATGCACATTGCTTCAGCTTCTAAGTGATTATGCCCCATGTTTTTAAGTTCAGGTAAGTGAGAGATAAATCGGGGGAACTGAACGGGATATTTATTGTCGCTTAACTCATCAAGACAAAACATGTGCAGATTATCACCTCCAATCTATTAAGATCAGTAACCCAATTTTGTTTTTACTCTCTCCGATTCTTAGATGGTAGGATGAAGATGGTTATATCTCTGATCCTACCCCCACAGCTTAGAGACACTTTACTCCGCTCATGAACAGTCCCGGTCAGCACTACGAAATCTAAATGATATCAGGTATTCCCAAAGTCCCCTGCCAGGCAGAAACATCTTTGGACATAGTCCCCAACGGACAATTTGAGCTACAGCTGGTTACATTTTGCTGATTTGCCCAGTCAGCTTTTGTCGTCGGCGGCGGCGGCGTCTTCTTCTTCTTCTTCTTCTTCTTCTTGTCGTCGTCGTTGTTGTTGTTACTATTATTATTATTATTATTATTATTATTATTATTATTATTATTCGAAAAGCAGGGCGTAACGATCGTGTGAACTATGGAACCAACTAACTAACGAAAGGATGGACAAGCAGAATAATAATAATAATAATAATAATAATAATAATGATTATTATTATTATTATTATCCGAAAAGCTATCCTGGTGGAAACATTTTTATCAATGAATTTATTTATAAGTAAGGGGGTACAAATAAAAAGATTGATAACTCTTTTCAATTCCATTAAAGCAGTCATCAAACATTTTTATCTTTCTTTCTTTCTTTCTTTTATTTTCTCACTGAAACCAAGTAGCATCTCTGGTGTGTCTGTTCCGTGTTTTCAGGTGGTTAAAACGGAATAGTCCATTATTTATGAGGTATTGGCAGGGCGTAACGATCGTGTGAACTAAGGAACCAACTAACTAACGAAAGGATGGACAAGCAGAATAATAATAATAATAATAATAATAATAATAATAATTATTATTATTATTATTATTATTATACGTTGATATTTCCTATTAGCATCAATTGCTTTCCCATATTTGCATCTTCGCATCCTCACCGACAGTGCAATTTCTACTCATCTGTAACTTCCAATCTCATTCTTGACCTCTTTAACCGGATATCAAGATCATTCCCAATGCTACAAACATTCCAATCTTTCTGATCACATAATTAATCAGTGAGTAAATATCAAATAAATGGTAATTATGATGTTTAATTATAATTAGACTCCAAAAGGTAGACATACTATTGCTACTATTCATGCAACATTCATGACCCAGTCCTCAGCAAATTCTACTTTTACTTTTGTCTTTTTCTCTATTTTCCACAATCGTCATCACTCATAGCAGAGATAATATTTGCATATGGTTTCTTATGTCTCTTATTTTAATTGTGTTTCTGCTTTGTTTAAATTCGTATTTATTTAAATAAATATTCAAATTTACATCTTTATAAATAAGAGACATTTTAAAAGAATTCTGACGGGACTCGATCCATTATTACTAATGTAATTAAGATTCTGTTTATTTATAATTAATATCGTCATTGCTATCTTTATTGCCAGTGGTCGTAGCATTTTAAATCATTCTCTGTTTATTAGCGCCATCGTATCGTTTTCGATCATGTTGCGATCATTCTTGTTCACCTCAAAAATGGAACCCTAGCAGCATGCTTCTACAATTTATTGATTATTTTACATGACCTACCTTGACAATGCTTCACACTTGAGCAACAATTCCAAGTAACGGAAAATGGCAAGGCTATCGGTATTTCCTTCTTGTTGCTTTTGATTTCTTTAATGTTATCACTATTTTTCCTTTTCTCATTCATTTTATTTATTGTATTTAAGGTTTTACTTTGAACAAAGATGCTTAGTGATTTTATTTTTGATACAGAATTTAAAGATTTTATTTTTGATCCAGAATTTAGAGATTTTATTTTTTATCCAGAATTTAGAGATTTTATTTTGGATCCAGAATTTAGTGATTTTATTTTTCATCTGTAATTTAGATAGTTATTTTCGTAATTTTCAAAGTTAATGATTTCCTTTTTAATCCAGAGTTTAGAGATTTATTTCGGACTCTGAGCTCAGAGATTTTATTTTGGAACCAGGACATAGAGATTTTATTTTTGATCCGGAGTTTAGAGATTTTATATTGGATCCGGAATTTCGAGTTTTAATTTTGATTCACAGTTTAGAAATTTTATTTTTGATCCGTAATTTACGGATTTTATTTTTGATCCAGAATTTAGAGATTTTATATTGGATTCGGAGTTTAGACATTTTATTTTGGGCCGGAGATTAGAAATTTAATTTTTGATCTCCAGTTTAGAGATTTTATTTTTTATCCGGAGTTGAGATATTTTATTTTTAGGATCCAGAATTTAGAGATTTTATTTTAGTCACAGCTTAGAGTGTCTATTTTAAAGTTTGAACTTACTGACTTTAATTTAGACAATGAGCTCGAAAAATATGAAAATAGTGTATGAATACAACGGGAAATGGGAGATGCACGTATGGTTAACCTTATTCTAACTTCTTTTACAACCTTTTTTTTGCCTCGGCTATAAATTCAGGACATTTTCGCTCATAAATAATATCTATTGGGTTGGTGCATTATTATCAGGCGTTTTTGTAGACGAGTTATTTGTTAATAAAAATTGCTGTTTTATTTAAATTTTTTTATAAAAATATTTTTTTATTTCCAGGTTATAAAAATTCGTGTCGATTATCATACGCGCCGGAATAATCATTTAAAAACGTTATTGTTGAATTGTTATATTTTTTTTTCATATTAAATATTGTTTAAAAACGCTTGATAATTATGCACCAACCCAATACATATTTTCCAATTCACACGGGACATACATACTCTCTCTCTCACACACGCGCGCGCGCTCACGCACACACACACACGCGCGCACACACACACACATATATGTGTTTCATTAAAGACGACAAACAAGGTACTACGATTAAGCTTTTTATTTAATTTTCTTTGTGTTCGAACAAGTGTTTTTTTGGACACAGAATCTGTAGAAACAGTCCAAATGTTCTATAATTCCAAGCGCTTTCGGCTATACTTTCATTCATTATCAAGGGTGTTTTTATTTTTTCAATTTAAATGGGTGTGTGGGTTGTGTGTATGTTTTTAGTGTTATAGAGATCTTTACGAACGTTTTTTTCACAGCACAATGTGGCCGGAAAATAAAACATCTTTTCAACACTAAAATCCTACACAATACCCATACACCCAGTTTAAAAAGCAAAAACAAAATCATCCTAGATAATAGCTAAAAAATATAGCCGAAGGGGCTCGGAATTATAAAATATTTGGACAGTTTCTACTCACTCTGTCCCAAAAAAGAAAACACTTGTTCAAACACAAGAAAAAATAATTAAAAATCTTAATCGTAGTACCGTGTCTGTCGTTTTTAATTAAACATGCATAAATGAAGGACTGCTATATATATATATATATATATATATATATATATATATATATATATATATATATATATATATATATAAGTCGGTTTACACCAAACTATATTTGTTCATAGCAATCTATTGATATAAATCTAGCCATATCATTTGTATCATTTCACGTGAAAGAGCATGGATTAGAGTTACGATTTTCGTTGTTTTCTGTTTTTTTGTTATGTCCTGTTATTCATAAAACCTACTAAAATATTGGAAGAAAAAGTTCACTTTATTTAGTGTGGACATAGATACTGGTCAGATTTCAGCGGACAGAAAGACTGAGTAAGTCCATGAAGCCTTATTAGTTAAAGGCAGATGAGACAACGTTGATATTTTATGATTTCAATGCATTAGCATATTTCTGGGAATATCACGTTGCTTCTAAATGGGATCGAAGGGTACTGACAAGTTATCAGCATGATCCACATCCCAAAATCTGACCAACTGATCAAGACACAAAATTTCGTTAAAACCCGTCATGGCCTGACGGAAAATCTATTCAGCAATTTGCCAAGTGCTTTTATTCTGGTTACATTACAATGCCTCGGTTATTTAATAACGAAGCAAATAGACTTTCATATAATTATTTATTCCAGTGTCTAGTAATTTATAGCAAGACAGCCGACATATGTACCAATACTTCGATTCCACATGGACGATTATTTTCAAGACTATATTTGGACTCGCCACGCCGGACTTAGCAACAACGCGTGGATTTTCGATCGCGTCTGCACAGAGATTTGTTTTTATCGGCATTTCCCATGTTTAGCAGTTTCCGGTTCTATTACGCAAAATCTCTAATGTCGACAATATGATTAAAAAAAAAAAAAAATAAGTATGGACACACACACACACACACACACACACACACACACACACACACACACACACACACACACACACACACACACACACGATTCCAATGTGATAAATTATAACCATGGAATATTAGTGTTTGAGCTTTTTTATTATATTATTACTCTGTCCTGGACATTGAGTTCTACCTGGATTTTATCCTCTTGGAAATTTATTGATATATATATATATATATATATATATATGTTGAAACTTGACTAATGCATGGAATAATAATGCAACACAAAATGTACTTAGAACAAAATGTATTGAAACAAGAAAAGTGTACACAATATTTACATATAGTCTTTTGTATATTCCTGGTAAGACCGTTCCTGGAGAATGTGTTGACTGAGTCGCAGTCGGGCAGAGTCTCTCGATGAATCTCTTCCCGGTACCAACCATATTTATATGGTCGGTACTCCACTATGCAAATTAGGTGGATCCTACCACAACAATATATATATATATATATATATATATATATATATATATATATATATATATATATTCTTACAATTGGAATTAAGTTATCATTAGTTAATGACTATTTTACCCCTACGAATTTTTCTAAAGAAAACTTCGTAGGTGAAAATGGCCATTAAATGATAGTATCTTAATTACAATTTTAAGAATATATATATATATATATATATATATATATATCAATAAATTTCAAGAGGATAAAATCCAGATAGAACTCAATGTCCAGGACAGAAGAATAATATAATAAAAAAACTCAAACACTAATATTCCATGGTTATAATTTATTACATTGGGATCGTAATCACGATCCAATTCATCAGAAAATTTTACTGAGAGTGTATGTATGGGAGGGGGAAGCAAGTGTGAGAGGGAAATGTATGAAATTTCTAGAGAGAGGTATAATAGAAGAAAGAAGAACAGGAAGGCCTAAAGGTGAAAGTGGGGATTAAAATTTAAGAGAGAGAAGTTTTAAAGCGAGGAGTTAAATAAATATATATATATATATATATATATATATATATATATGTAAAAATCTGTGGGTAAATAATCCAAGTGAATCCTAATAATATAAAATATTAAAACTGATCCACAAAGAGAGCTCAATGTATTTACTACAGAGCGTATATAAATAAATTATATATATATTACAAATTCAAAGATACGCTATATGAATCTTTTAATGTTTTAGTGACCCCTATGTGCTCTTGGATCTGTTTCCATTTTGGTGTGTTCCTGTCAGCATGCGTGTATATATGCGTGCGTATATTTCCCCTCCATACATATACTGTCTTGCTACGAGGAATTCGTAAACTTATTTGTACCTATACACGCATACACACACATACGCATATACACACTATCCCACCACAAGTAATCAGTACACACACACACACACACATATATATACACACATATTTCCCAAGCTACATGGAACCAGTACACACACACACACGCGCGCACACACGCACACGCACTAAAACATTAAAAGATAAAATGCCGATAACTACTCGCTGGACCAACCATAATTGTTTTATGACCCTTCGCGCAGAACTCTTCATTGACAATTCAAGGAAGAAATTCGGATTACCAACACACAAACAGAGAATGTCTCATATCGAGAATATTTCACATTGAACATGAGGAAAAATTAATTATTTTTAATAATATGTGGAAATCTCCACTTTTACCTGAAGACGGTCACGAGACCAGAAACACGTGTCGTAAAATTATGTAAAACATAGCATAATATTTTTTTCTAAATAAATCCACATTACAACCAAAAAACGTTTGCGGCACCTCTCTTCTCTTCTTTTTATATATATATATATATATATATATATATATATATATATATATATATATATATATATATATATATGGAATAGAATACTAGTATTTAAAAAGAGCACAAAAACACATCTTAAACAGTCAAAATGAAGAGAAATTAGCAACAGCCGAAAACAAAACGATCCCTTAAATGATATCAAATTTACAATATCACTTGAGGCAAATAACGTGGTTGAAAAGCCAAAAATTCTATATAAATCAAATTACAGGATACATCTCGCTGTAACCCAGAAAGACGCTTACTTGATTCCAGTCACTGTCAACACGCTAAGCTCTTATTAATATTCAAAACAAGACAAAAAATACATCTTAAACAAACATGAAGAGAAATTAACAACACACAAAAACAGCCCCATTAAAAAAGAGCTGAAGAAGTCGCCGAAAGCGCGTGGGATAATGGACAATACGGGCAATTTTTTCCCTCCCTTACTCACACCAATCAGAAAATGTAAGAATACTGGATAAAACTGAACAAACAATTAATTGTATTTTCCTTATTAAAAGAAAGAGGAAGAAAAAAATCTTTACCATCGCGTATCGTCCTCTGGTGGACTTTATCAAGGCAAATGTGTGGATTTTATTTTTTGCAACATGTATCTATAAACAGAAGTAATAAAAATCGTTAGCTTTTCCAAACTTTTAATTAAACTATAGCTGCAGTGGACAAAAGAGGTCAATTCATACATTTCCTAAGAGTATTTGCGTATAAGTGAATAGAACGGACCAGACTGAAATTGGAACTCGGCTCCTCGATTTTCCAAGCCGTTATCCACCACCCGCACATCCAAACTTACCGCCTCTGGTATGCTTAAACGGTCACCTCAAGGGCACTGACCAGGCTCGACGTTACTTGACTTCGGTAATCATACACCAACCGGTGTTTCACCATGATGTAGCCTTACGCCTTGCGTGTATGAAATCTCAAGGAGAGAGGGCTGAGAAAATTTGACACACACAGGGCATATTGTAGGGAAAAGGAACAGTGCACAACGAGCGCGTATAAATGACTGACTAAAATATACAAAGGACAGGGAATTGGGTGGGGTCGGAATCATGATCCGCCACGTCCTAAAGGGACACGGCGCATAGAAGAAAATATCTGTACTCGTGAACCAATAATACAAGTACATCAATCTCAATGACAGTTGCATTTTAAAAGTAGTATCGACTCGAATTGAGGAATCGAAGAGTCGAGTTCGAATTCCAGTCGAATCCATTGCACTTGGGAAAGGTATGAATCCTCTTATTCCCTCCCCCCCCACAGCTATGGGTAAATATCAGGACAGACCAGATTCTATAGCATTGTATGGCAACTGGTCTACCGCAGAAAGAAATGGCAACCAATTACGGAAAAAAAATCTGCCTCGTCAGTCATGTATCGAAAGATACATGATCGCCTAAGCGTGTATCACGCATGGCACATAACTAGCTGACTGATCTCAAGTATTGTAACATATGCTAACTATTTTATTTGTATGACAAGGAATATTCCGGATGAGGAAATGTGTGTACGTTACTGTTCAGACATACTTTATATATTATTTGATGTAATAATGTTCTAAAATATATTTCTTTGTTTTTTCAGGTAAGTAATTTTCACGCTTACTGATCATTACTTTCCAGGTAAGCTATTTTTTCTTTCTCTAAAAAATACTCGTCCAAATAACTAATCTAATTTTAATACTGATGACAGAAACGAAAAAAAAAAAAAAAGATGTAATTATGTTGGACTTAAAAAAGCTGTACAGAAATCAGTATTTCATTTAATCAGTTCAATTCTAAAACCCAGGAGAGTAACGAACGTCGAATTTCTGTGTTCGTTCATGAGGGACTGCAAGGGAATCATTGATTAATTGATTTTTTTTCCTATGGCTTATCAATCGATTACAGGTTATTTAAAGCCAGAAAATATTTTTAGAATGTAAGATTTTTTTTAGATAATAATGATTTACTTATACATAGTGAAGGGTAGGGGAGAAGCATTGGATTCAAACCATTCCCAAGGGGTTTTTGCGTGTAAGGGAATATAACGTGGCTAAATAGAATTGGAACTCGTCTCTCCGATTAAAAATATTGAGACATAATATCTATTACCCCACCCGCACATCACCTGGTATTGCCAAGATGTCACCCATCTAGCTACTGACCAAGATCGACGTTGCTTGATTTCGGTGATCTTAAGAGAACCGGAGATTCAACGTGATATGGTTGTATGTGTGTTCGTGAGTTTATGTGTCTTTGTGTGTGTATGTATGTGTGTGTGTGTGAGAGAGAGAGAGAGAGAGACAGTGAGAGAGAAGGAGAGAGAGAGTGGGGAGAGAGAGAGGACGTAGAAATGTTTTCGGCTCGACTAAGAAAAGATTTGGAAACTGATACTTGGTTAGATGTTGGGAAGTGGGTCAAGCAGAGAACATGAATCTGCACAAAGCTAATGACAAGATCTGTCGGGATATCTTTTTCAGGAAGAGATCGATATTGGGACCATAGTAAATCTAATAGGATTTGAATGAATCAACCAGAAACACGCTTTAATTATTGGTGATTCAAAGATATCATCGTTACAATCCGCTCGATCAAAAAAACAAAAACAACGAAAAAAAATAATAATAATAATAAAAATAACGCCGAAGCATAGAAGTTAATGGATTGTTTGATATATACTTCTTTAAAGAAGAAGAAGAATAAGATGAAGAAGAAGAAGAAGAAAAATAATAATAATAATAATACGAAGGAGAAGATTAAAAAAAAATAGAATTCTATTTTATTCAATTACATATTCACTATTATTTGCAATGACCCGTTGATACTTATCAAGAAGCTCTTCGATACATTTTGAGTAAAACCTTTGCTCTCAAAGAGTTTTTTCACGAAAACTTGAATCTGTTTTTCATTACAGAATGTTTTCCACGTTAAAGCTTCTTATTTGCGGCGATCGAAAAAGGTAATAATCGGTTGGTGAAAGACCAGAAGAATATGGCGTGCAGGGTAGACATGACCAACGGAGTTAAAAAATGTTTTCTTATCTTCACCCTGTACAAGGCCCGGAGGCCACTCGAGGTAGAGTGTTACATTTGGAGACCATTTGTACGTATAGGAGTGGAAGACAACAGTTAACACCACCCTTGAACAGGTTAAGATTGTAGTGAATATGGAAGCATCCTGTTGGGAGTCGCTTCCACAGGGCAGTGGTTCGCGTGAAGAAGCTGCTCGAATTGAAACATGAAAGCTTTTGTGTAGCGGTGTAAGATGTTTTTATTATAATCTCATATAAGATAATCTTCAGGTATGAAATAGATGTTGTTCTTATTACTGAGAGAAAAAAACAAGAACAACATCTATTCCATACCTGAAGATGTCTGTAGGAACAGACGAAAGCTTGTAGTAAAAATAAGAACTAATGCAGCAGAAATTTATAGAAACAAGGATCTTTTCATTCATAACAGGTTCGGAGGATTTTGTATATTATTTGAATTGTTTGCGACGATGGATTTCTCGCCGATTAAATCATTAACCTTTGCATTTGTTTTTTGTGAATAATTCATGAATTTGTAAATTGATTGCACGTTTATCGAAATTAAGATATATATATATATATATATATATATATATATATATATATATATATATATATATATTTATGAAAATATATGCATATAAATATAAACATATAAGCAATTTATTATATATATTATTTATATATTATATATACACGGTACTTATAGGAAAGCGTTCAATATCAGTGATAGAGCTAACATATTTAATGGGATTGATGTGAGTTTGTGACCCTGGGTTTTACGCTTTTGCGATCGACAGACTCAAGGGGTTACTTGGAGTGAAAGTGAATGGGAAGACTTTAGTGAGGAGAAAGGCCAATAAAAGAACAGGATTCAGGAAGACAGAAGATGGCGATACTGCCACTAAGACACAAGCGGTTACTGTGAGAGAAAGGGAATGAGAAAACTTTTTCTGAGGAGAAAAAATACAACAGCAATCAGGAAGACAGGAGATGGTAAAAATATTCACGATTATTTGCAGTGACTTCTTACCACTTATCCAGCAGCACTTCGATGTATTTTAGACAAAATTCCGAGTGTTTTCCTTTCAAAAAGTTTAGACGAAATTTAGCATCTGGTTTTCATTAGAAAACGTTTCCCCTATAATCGGTTGGTAAAAGGCCAGGCATGTGGAGCAGGATAGACTAATCGATTTCAACAGTGTTTTTTTCTGTGTCATTCTTGCTATAAACTGTCTTGTGCTGTCAAGAACAACATTTTTCCTATTGGTGATCTCAAGGCGATTTTCAAGGACACATTGCAGCTGCTGAACGTATAACTGTGCATTTAGTCTTTTTATTTCATTACATGAGGTCTAAATCATTAATACACCGTCAATCCTACCACAAGCACAATAGATTTCTTCCATAGAAAACAGATATTGGCATCAATTCTGTAGATTTAACCGTGTCAATCTATTGCCATTTGCACTGAACATTGTCGTATGACCAAGGAGTAAAGGAAACCAAGAAGAAGAGATTAACCATTGACTGTAAGAAGACAGAATGGATGGTTGTCTGTTAGAGTAAAAGATGAAATGAAAACTGGAGACCTGACCAGGATCTAATATCAGTGGGTGAAATCTTAATGATATAAGATACATAGAAGACTTTATATCGATGGCTGACATAGAAGGAAACTACATGACCTTCTAGACTAGATACTAAGGGAAAACAAGTAGTAGAGATTAACCATTAAGTTTAAGAAGGGAGAATAGATGGTTGTATGTAAGACTAACAGTCCCATATAAAAGCTATTCATTTGAGATGTTAAATCAATGAAGTGCAGTAGTTTATATATCTATGAGGTGTTTTGACATATAAAACTAGAATAACGAAATCCGAACACGCATTAGAACAGCAAAAGATGATTTTACATGCTTTCCTTTTAGAATTGTCAGTGAAATCGTAAGAGTTTTGGTAGTTTTTAGAAGTAATTTCAATATATATTAAGTTGGTACAAAAATGATGACGTAATAATGTCGTTTTTTGACGTATTTTTAACGTTAAAAAACGACATTCTTACGTCATTATTTTTGCACCAACCTAATATTTATTCTTGATTTAAATAGATTGCTAGATTAC